>VYZX01033612.1:0-15145 GCA_013401335.1 Brachypteracias leptosomus
TCAGACTGAAGATTGCCTGACCTTGCTGCTTTGTTTTAATGGTACGCTGAGAGCTAACCATCAGGAATAATCCCAGTCATGCCTCCTGATTCCTCTCTCTTCTGTAGTACTCTGAATGAAAGGAGGGAGCAAAAACAAAGGATATGGCTTCATGCCTACAGTAGAAAGGGTTGCTGCACAAGGGGAAAGCAGTTGCTTCTGCTTTTTTGCTCTTACTAACTTGACATTAACTACATATAGTCCTTACCTGGATCGCACTCTTGGTTGAAACTCTGACATTACTCTCAACCTTCTTGCTGAAACCATTCTATAATGCTGGGTGCACAGGAATAAGTACTGGGAGGTGGTCCATAAAACAATAATTTTCCATTACCTTAGATGAAAAATGCATATACTGCTGCAGTTCTAGTTTGCGAATTCTGTATGAGTTACAGACACATGAATGAAGGTAATTCAGAAGTTATTTTTCATTCAGTGCTCTGAATATGGCTTAGGGTAAATGTTTTTTTGATGGCTTGTTCTGAATATTTTTTACTTTTCATAGCTGAATTTTAATATGACCACTGGTTTGTAGGATAGAGAGTAAACATAAGAAGTAATACATTACAAAGATACAGATTCACATTTTCTACGAGAGACTAAACTTGCAATGTGATCACATCAGAGTAGTAGACTGAAATATATTCCATAAATGATTATTGTTACATCTGACTAATTGTCATCAGGTTTCCTGGCTAGTATGTATTATTTATAAAGATGGATAAGTTGTATGTATTCTCTCATAATCCAAATAGTGACCATCAAAATGCTGGGGAAGGGGATTCCTTAAGACTGCTAAAAGTAGCTAAAGTACGCTTCTCATTTTTAAGCTTTTTCAAGGATATTAAGTCATGACTGTCAACTTTAAAATAAGATTATCATAATGGAATGTAATATGAAATGACACTGTGTTCTACAATATAGGAATGACAGAGAAAATACCTTTTCAGGTGTGTTTGACTTATTTACATTTCACATGAACTTAAATAATGTCACTCCTACACATAACTGCAATATAGTTACATGAACAAGGCAAATTACACCAAAGGCCCTACTGCACTGGAAAACACATTGTGTTATTCAAGCATAAACCCATACTATATGTAAAGAAAAAAAAGATTTTAAAAATTGCCATCCTGGATATAGTCATTTGGTACAAAGCCAGTGTTCAAGATAGTAAAGCTGATACGAATGAAGAGTCAGGAGACATAGAAAACTGAAGACTCCTAACAGAATGTGGATATTTGGAGAGTAAATAATTGATTTTTTTTTTTTCTGTACCTGGCTTTAACTTTCAAGTGAAAGTGCACATGCTTTAATCAACAGAGCTTTTAATGATTTAGTATATGGGCCTCCCTGGACCACAGTGTTGAACCCTGTGGTTCTGAAATCAGAACGTAAATGGGTAGGCCTAGGAGGAATGAAAACAGCATTCAGCAGAAGTCAGGTTTGAATCTTTTATTTTAGTGGTCTTTATTATCTTCCATCATCTAGACCTTGAAATACAGTCCAGCAGAACAAAAACAAGTAAAGTAGCAAGAGGATACATTACAACAACTTTTGAGTTACTGCCATTTCTGTGATGTTAGAGACTCTTCTATCTGGTGGTTAATGTTCAGTTTATTAGTACAGGTGCACATTGGTAACACGGGCTGCCCTCATGTAGCACTGATGAGACCAGTCATCATAAAAAAAGTGACTGCAATACTGAAGGAAGTTCAAAGCAGGGTAGCTAAGGTGAGAAGAATATTACTTATAATGAAAGATTGATTGAACTTAATTTGTATAAACTGGATAAGAGGTGATTAAAGAAGGATATGAAATCACTGCACAAATATTTGAGAGGTGTTAATAAAAGAGAGACACGGGGACTGTTCCTGTGATTCCTCATGATAAAATAACAAGGTAGCATTTTCAAACTAGAGAGACATGGGAAAACAGTTTCAATACAGGAAGTAATCTGCAACTGTAAGGGGAAAGTAATGAGCTGCTAGGAACAGAACTAACTTGTGTTCAACAGAGCCTTTCTAAATAGTTTAGATTTAAACCCTCATGGGATTAGTGTAGAGAAAGAACTTGTTCAGCATTAGTCAGAGCCCAGATTGAACTGCTGCTTTCTAGCTCCTTTTATAACTAGTGCTGCTGTGATATTCTTGCCAATTACTATAGATGTAAAGTTAACTAAACTTTTAACTGAAATAGTTCTAAGAGGCATGAACTGGAATGGGTAGATGTTATTCTGTCTTAGCAAGTGAGGTGTAGGAACTCCTTTCCTGGAGGAGAAGGCAGGCGTGTGCAGCAGCACGGGGAAGGTAGGTCTGTGCAGCTCCAGTACATGCAAGGATTTCTGGAGTTTATACTTGGTCACTTTCATAACAGCACCTTCAACTCTGTCTTGGCAGTATTTGATTCACTTAGGTGCAATGCTGAAAATAGAGTATACTTTCAAACTAGTATAAGCCTTAGCTTGTCATTGTGTACTAAGTATACTGTGCAACCTTAGGAGTTGTGTTAAGGTACAGAGATTCTTTGGTGGTTGTGAGAGTTGTCTTGGTGATAGCCCATTAGGAAAGAGAGTTGTACTGGCAAGCTCCCAGTGCAGCAGACCTGAAGGTCAGTCATGTTTCTTCAAGAGCCATTTCTTGCTTTTTATTTAGAAGTATAAAGTACAACTATTATGGATAAGGAATGTAGGATTGGGTCCTTCAGTAGCAGCAAGAGCTGCCTTTTCTGATTAATAAAGGAAGTATAAAATCACTGCAAAGACGTTTGAAAACAGTTATGAAGGTCTGTAGTTGGTAAAGATGAGTGGCTTGAGATCAAGACAGATTGGCATTTGAAAAAAGTGATTTCCGCTTCTGAAGTTTATCTAATAATAGTGGTAACAGAAAAGCTGATACCACACATCTTGCATTTCAGAGCAATACCTCTATCACTTCAGAAAGTTAGTGAGATAGTTAGGACTTAACCATTTTCCTCATGCTGAGTAGGAGAACAGGGGCTACATACCTAAATAACGTTGTACTTCAAGAGGCTGAATTAAAGGAATTTGAACTACACAGCTAGAATTGGAAAGCATCTGAAAAAGAATCCAAGACTACTTTCTGTAAAGTGTCTAGTATAATTAAAGGTATTAGAGGATCATTACAAAAAAATCCTAAGGAAGCAAAGTCATAAATGCAGCGCAGAATGTTTATTGACTGCATTCAGTCAAGGTGGGAGGGTGATCCTTTTGCTGTACCAGTGAAACTTGGTCCCAGCAAAAAGAGAATGGATGGTAAGTAGAGGTGAAATGTTTTTACCCATGCTGTAAAACTCAGATACAAGTTCATCTGAACTAAAAAGGCAGTATTATAATAGATGTTATCCAGTCATAACCTACATGATATTCTTCAAGCAGAATACGTATAGTGAAAGGTAGGTAGTGCTAATTTGTGCAAAACTTAGAAGGCCTACTTCACAGTGAAAGCAAGATCAGAAAACACAAAAATGGAATTAATATGGGCTGAAAAAGAAAATACCATAGGTTGTAGGTTACACAACAAACAAGAGAATTAATAAAATGACATTCGACCTCCGTCTCGCAGTATAACAAAAAGGCAGGCAGTGCCATCCTTCCCATGCAATTATAACAAATAAACATAGTAATAAAATACATGCACTGTTAGCTTCTCCCTTAAAAATACAGAAATGGCACAATATTACTCCATGTAAAATGGCATAACATCGTATTCAGTTCCTCACCTAGTGATTATTTTTACTGTGGCAAATGTACTTGATTTGAAATATATCTACATCTGAATGTAGTTCAGACAACTCTTGTAATTGATAATTTTTCTAGAAAGTTATCCAGCTGCCAGAGACTGCAGATATTTTTCTTGACTTAAATAAGAATTTAAGGCATTGGAACTAAATAAGAAATGAGAATATTTGATGAAAATTTTATTAAAAAGATTATGATTTTTATGAAGGGTAAATTGAATTTAAAATAGTGTATCGATATTCTTGTATCACATCATTGAAGTACTAGAATTTTTTTAATTTTCAAGGAAGTAAGTTGCAACCTATTAACTTTTTAGGAATGATGGTATGGGTTTTCAACAGATCTCCAAGTGAACCTTTTTTGTGGACTGCTAAAATATGACTGAAGTCAGTGTGCTTCATGGAAATACGAAGAATGCATCTCGTGGCTCTCTGAAAAAATTACAAGATTTTTCAGGAGTTTGAGTCATAAATGACTATTACATTTAATAAGAATTTCCACCAAGATTTTATCATGGAAGGAAGATCCAATTACTTAAGTCTTCCAAAATGAAGAAGGGAAAGTTCTGAAATATGTGAGTTGAAATAGCAGGAAGTCTCCATCAAAATGTGTGAGAGGAAGTGTAAGAAAGGCTTTTCAGGGCCAGAATCCAATTTTACAGTAGTGCTTGCTTGGTTTTGTTCCATGTTCTCCATCATTGTTGTGTGCAGTTTAATAGCGGTACCATAAAGAGATCCTTAGGAAAACAGAGAGGGAAGTGAAAAGTGCAAAACACATCCACGTTTCCATTGTTCCTTTTGCTTCTCTTCTTTCTCTTCATCAGCCACAGCCTCTGGCACGTTGCTTCTTTTCCCCTGATCTTTTTCAGTGTGAGCGTATATTCTTCCAAATAGGTTTTTGAAAGTAGTCCACAGGGGTGCATTTTAACCGATTCAAGTTGTGAGGCAGATTGTGCAAATTGCTCAGTGTGTGCATTTAGGACCACTGTAAAAGTAAATCCCATTCTGCAGCTGTTTTATTTGCTATTGAGCAGTGTGACACCAATCGCTGTTTAGGAGAAGCAACTCAGACAAAAAAAAAAAAAAAAGGTACTTCCAATATTGGGGGGTGTTTTCATTCTTTGAAGAAATAGATTACTTCTTGATTTCTTCACCTTCCAACCTGCTTCCTGCTGGTTCCTGGTTTAGTCGGAGGATCCATAGCTAAATTATGGTGCAGGTATCTAGTCAGTGGTTATACTATTATGTCCATGGAATGTTTTCACAGGGCTAAGGCTTGCGCAATATTTTAGAGCACATAGAGATAAAGCCTTATCTTAGACAATATGGAGGGAAGGGACCTCAAATGAGAGTGCAGTGAATGCCCTTGCCCCAAAACAGGATCAGGTTTGACCCTTCTTACTTTCAACAGCCATTGATCTGATAGGTTCTTAAAAACTTTCAGTCGTGGAAATACTGCAAATTCTACAGGCAGCCTTCTGTCTGTACTCTGTCTCTCTTTTAAAAGTGTTCCCCTAATGTTTAACTGAAGTCTCTCTTGCTGCAATTTAAACTATTTTTGTGGTTTATGTTTTAGGCCCATCATTTCTTCTCTCATCTCCAGTGGAAAAGGAGAGTAGGTCCTTTTACATATTTGGCTGTAAAGATTCCTCATACTTCCCTAACTATATAAACTTTTTTTTTTTTTTNTAACTTTTTAAACCTTTTTTTTTTTTTTTTCAAACTGGACACACTTTTCCAGCTGCAGCCTTACCAGTCATGAGCTAACTGGAAAGATTATTCCACAGCTCTTCCATATAACATACTAGCTAATATACCAGGAATCATTTGAGCATTTTTATCAGCAAAACGCTGTTGACTCATATTAAGGTCGTTTTGACTCTACATTCTTTTCTGTCTTGTGAGTCATCTGCTCTATTGTAATTGTGAAGTTAATTGTTTCACCCACACAAAATACTTTTTACTCGCCAAATGAGTTGTATCCTGCTTTTTTAAACTATTCAATTTGTCAGAATTGTTTTGAACGCTAATCCTGTTCTTCCAGTACTTGCAATGGCTCCCAACTTTGTGTCATCTGAAAGGCTTGATAGGTTCTTCCTGTCTTCCATCATTCAGGAAATATTGATTGATGCTAGAAGCAGAACAAACCTTATGAACCACTTCATCCATCTGTCCACATTGACAGTAAGCCATTGATAACTGTTCTGAATACAATCTTCCAACATGCCTTACATTAGTCGACGGTAATTCTCATACCTTGCTTTTAAACTACTCTCCTGTTTGGCACATATCATTTTCATCCATCATAGCATGCTGAAAGTGATTAGGTTTTTATTCTCGATTTGTTTCTGGGTTGAATTGAAGCAGAGCAGGTTGAATGCTCAATGAGTTAATGTTCTGTGTGCTGTATGCATGTTAGTGTTTGGTGAGCTTGAATTGTTTTATAAAAATAGATTGAAAGCTTCAGTACTTCCTGTGAGCCCAGCCTGAGAACTGGTGAATAAAGCAAAAGAACAAATAAATATCCTTGAAATTCTCTATGCATAACTCTTAATCTGTCTGTCTCGATCACATTACTTAGGATGGAGTTTCTTATGTTTATTAGTTTGCCTCATAAGAGATACTGACACTTCTCTTTTGCTGACCTCCATTCTACAGATTCTGAATATAGAAATACTGGCAGTAACAATCTGCTCATGTAATTTGGATGTATTTTATCTTTAGAAACCTTCAGCTCCTCTTATGGTAATTAAAACAGTCAACTTTTTGGTATTTTACTGTGTTTGAAATTGAAACTTGATTTTGCCTGGCTCTTAGCTTCTGGCAAATGGTTTATGGGCTGAGACAGCAGATAGAAATTTGTATAGAACTATTGAACTAGCAGGTTGTGTTAGTATCTTTATACAGAAAAAAAACCCACTGATTTTTATGTCGTAAAAGTCAGAAACTGATTTAAGCACTTCTTAAGGTATTTAATCTTGTTGTCTTTCAAACCATAGACAAGCACTAGACTGTTCCATACATTGAGACAAATTGAAATACGTGTCTAGGAAAAATTGTAACTTTATTGAAATAATTAACTTGTCTCAAAGGAAACTGTGGAATAGAAAATGTGGCATCTTATGCAAGTCATCTGTAGGCTACATGTAACTATGTAAATTAGATTTAAAAATAAACAAATAAGTCGAACGAGGGAAACTCTGCCTAAAAAATAATAGTGGAGAGAAAGTTATAGTAGGCTTAAAACAAAACCCATTGAAATAAGGTGAGTGCTATTAATGAAAAAAATGGATGTGGGCCAAATTCTGATGCCCTAAGTTTGCATTAGCATCCTTTTTATGAGTCATCTCATTTATAACAATAGAAGTATTTGCAGAATGCATCATTATTATTCCTAAATAGTAAACCAATCAGTCCAAACCAGTCACAACTGTCAAATGCATTCAGAAATAAATATAATTTACTCTCATTAGCCAGGCTGCTATGGAGGAAGTGGCCCTGCTGTTTTTCTGAATGTATTTTTCACCTATCACATCTGATAAATGTTTATTATTATCTACCAGGTTTTGCTGTTCCTGTTCTTGTTCAAAAAATTTAACAGATGTTTTGCAGAATAAATGATATCCCCTCCTATAGATGGCATCGAATAGTTAAATGACATGAATTTTGTACTGCAAGACTGCTTCATTGGTTTGGCAAGCACTGGATCACACTGTATTTGTCAGGGTCCTGAGCAAACCTCCTTCAAGGAGTTAGCTGGTTAAGTTTGCCAGAGTAGCTGGCTGCATCCAAGCTCAGCTCCCTTGCTGGTGTGAGCTGTTGTGTAGAGAGCTTCATGCAGGGGCTGCCCCTGCTCTTCCTTGGGGGCTGCTTGTCGGCTGAGGCTCCACTGCTGTCCGGCACTGTGCTACCTCTGTGCCCAGTCTGGTGGGGTTTTGTCTCTCACCCAGATCCAGACCCTCCAGATGGGTTTCCTGGCCTGGTCTCAGACCTGTCTTGTTGCTGTGTACTCACTGGGACATCATCAGACTGTGGCTCAGCCTGGCCACTGTCTCTGGACCTGAGTGGGACCCTGACTAGCCACTCTGCAGTCTGGCTTCTTGTTGCTGATGTGACTGTTCCTCCCTGCCTTGCTACCACACTCTGTTCCCAGCTCACTTTTAGCTGCAGTGCAGTTGGCCTTCCTGATCCTAACCCAGCTTACCCCATGTTGGATTGAAAAATCACTGATTATTATGGATCAAGTTCCTTGGGATCAAGAGATTACTCTGACTTGACAGTCACAGACATAACATAGAGGTTTCATTTTCATCCAGAATTATATTTATAAAATGCATAAGACAAAAACCCCAAATATTTTATGGCAATAATTTACGAAAGTGTAGGTTACAAGACTGCTAGTAAGTTATGTTTGGTGGTTTATGTAACAAGCATATTGCTTCATTCTAAATGCCTTACACCCCCTGGCTCTTAGCTTGGTTCTATACTCAGCCAAGAAAAGAAGGTCTGATCAGATGCTCAGTATTACAATGTTAAGGCTAAATGCATTCTAAAATTTACTAAAATACATATCTATTAATGATAAAGATCAGGAACATTGCTTTATTCACTGTAAATACATTAATAGATAATCTCAGCATTTTGTCCAGAACATCATTTTTAAAAAGCTTACTTAATAAAAACTATCCCATGTGAAAGAAAAAGAACTATTGGAAGTCTCCACGACTGTGCTAGTCCCAATAGAGAAATCAAAAACTAACAGAAATCAAAACTGACATCTAAAACCTCCTGACAATATTTAACAAAGAGCAGGTAAAAAAAACAAACAGTGTGAGAGGTAACAAAATGTATGATCAGACCCAATAAGGGGCATGTATGATCGAGGGTGTGAATTTGGCCACTATTCAACATGCAACTCTTAACAAACATACATTACAATATAGAATTCTTACCTTCTTTTCTCAATGAATTCCAAAGGCTCGATGTGCTGCTGTCAATGTCTGCCCATAAACTGTGTCTTTTGGCCTTGTAAGTACAGGACCATGAAAAGAGACACTCTTCTGTAGGCCTCAGTACAATGGGTTGATGGAACCACGGCAACGGTGGGTTCAGTTCCCCTTGGCACTCTTACACTTCACTTAACCACTAAGATCATTCAGTAACTTGAACTTCATGCTCTCTTTTCCTTGACAAATGATTTTTTAAAAATAGAATTCAAAAACAGGATTAAAATAAATAAATTTTTAAAAGCCATATTTCAATTTAACATTTACAGTTGTTTAGTGGGACTTCTTTAGTTCATTATTATCTTTTTATTGTGATGGACAACACTAGCATGGGATGAACACCATTTAAAATTACCATTAAACATTTAGTACTGCAGTTTCCATACTGAATGTTGTGAATGTAATAGCACGTTACAGGTAGAGAATTTTTGAAAAGAAAAAAGGTTTTAGTGTTTCTTCTGTTAGATGTCCATGAAATCTATAGGAGTTTGCAGTGGATCTGGCCCTGTATTTAACTGAACTGTCCCTTGCCAGGTATCTTCCTGCTAGCCCACTGATATTTTACATTTTGATGTACCACAGATCATTTCACCTCTGTCTTTCAAAACTTCTAGGCTAACAAAGTAGTTGATAGCATCTTACTGAGCTCATTGTCCAACAAGTGACCCGCCAAGAGTAGGGGTAGTGGAGGGGCTTTAGGAGTTTACAGGACCAGTGACTATGCTGGAACACTTACTGAAGGACATGCTGTCATTCTCCAGCAGAAGTTTGGGTGTTTCATTTAGGACTTAAGGGTACAACTGTAGCCTGCATTATATACAAGAGCAGATTAAATCATGGTTGTGGCTTTAACATATTTGAAGCCATCTGACAGATACAATTAACAGTGTTTACAGATTAAATTGCTTGTGGGTCATGTCTTCTGTTTGTGAATTCTGTGGGGAAATGATGGATTTCTGTAGGAGGTAGGACAGAAACAAAAAAGTGTATCAGGAAAAAAAAATAAAATTAGTACTTATCACAAGTATGATTAATCCTTGGATTTTGGATCACTGTTTTTATGCACTTTTAATTAATTCAAGGTAGGTGACCTCTAATACGCTTTTTAGAAAATCTCAGATTCTTCTTTATCCTTGGTACTAAGAGGTAACTTAGCTGGAACTTTAGTGTTTCCATTTTTATGTCAATATTTACATATATGCATAAAGATAGCTGCAAAACTGAATTTGGGTCTGTATCTGACTTTTTTTCCTCCCTCATTATTGCAGCTATAATCAAAACAGCCCTTCCCAACATGGACAGAGAAGCCAAAGAAGAGTACTTTGTGGTCATCCAAGCAAAGGACATGGGAGGACATATGGGTGGACTCTCTGGAACTACAACAGTGACCATTAAGCTCACAGATGTTAATGACAATCCTCCTAAGTTTGCACAGAGTAAGTACTGTTATGTGTGTATGTTCTCCTACATAAGAAAGTAATATAGTGCTTACTTGTTTATCAAGCTCTTTTTTTTTTTTAATCATCATATTACCTGAGTTTGTAATGGAATTTAAAAATACATAGCTGCTACTAGAGAAAGATTAATAGTTCTCTGCTTGATTAAGAGCTTGGGAAAGAGGGAATTACATCCACAGCAGTGTACACAGCTCTCTGTCTTCCATGTTACCTCTCTTAAATCCACGCAGAAGGTCTTGGGGAATTTAAAAAATATATTTATTTGCTTTCAGTGCAGTTGTTTCTAAGTGCTAGTTTTAGTTACTGTTGTATGTGCTTCCATCTCATGCAGACAAGTAACACCACCAGTAAAAGACATATATAACTGATAAAAGAAATAAAGGTTTGATTAGTTAGGTAATAGTGAAGAAAACAAAGAAACTAAGTCTGAGTCTAGATAATTGTTGATCTTTAATTCAAAATCCATATTTACTCCTGTGGTTCCAATAGATATCTTGCTGGGCTAGGTTAAAATGATTTGGCACCCTGCTGAGATTCTCTGCAAGCTTTGTTGTCTATTTCAAAGATGAAGACAAAAGGAAAAAAGAAGAGGGAAGAGCATAATGATTGGATCGATTTATTTGGAACAGGTTCAATCTAATGTGCTGTTAGAAACCCACTTTTTTTTCCAGCGTATTCTGAAAAGTTAAGTTGTAAGTTATTAAGAGTCTGTTTGGGGATTGGAGAATGTTCACATCTAGACTTTGTATCATTTTTACTTTATTAGAAGCAAGTTTTTCTAACACGATATTTATGCACTGAATGTGAAATTAATTCTTTTCCACATTATGTGTGACTTGAAAGTCCATTTTTGCCCTGTTCTGAAGACTCAGAGAGTGAAATGAGTTTGTCCTAATACTCAGCATGTGATAAATACTCTCCTATAGTCTAGAAAATGCACGTACAGGTAGAGAATAAAAATATAACATAAATAAGCAGAGGTAACAGCTGATTTGCAAAATATATATTTTATTACCTCATCTTAGTGGTTTTTAACAGATAAGCAGTCTGTGCACAATAAAAGATCTTCTCTTATAAAATAGGAAATGCATAAATTTTTTAGTTCATCTCACATTGCATTGCTTGCAGTTGTGCAGTAGTGTTTTCCAGCACACGAGGACAATTTCCCTAATAACGTAGGTGTCTGCAGATGAGCCTCCTGGCTGAAGCGTATCGCCAGGGTGCAGAGGGACATCCCTTTTATACCTCCAGTGGACTCTAGCTCCAACTCAGTGACTACAGATCTACTTTTGCCAGCTTACCTGGCTTTTGTATTTGTATCAGCACTTCCTGTCTCAAAAAGCCTTTGCCTGCCGGTATGAAAAAAGCTGATGAGAAAACCAGCAACAAGACTGTTACTAATTGGTGCATTTGCTGGAGATCTCAGGGGGAAGCACAGGAGTGGATGCATGCGGAGGTGAAACAGTCACTCCCTGTGCAGTTTGCTCCTATCTGTTCTCCTGTAGTTTGGGTACAGTGACACATGGGCTGGGTAGCATGAGGAGGTAGCACCGCAGATCCCTGAAATGCATTCTCTCTGTGAAAAATGTAGATTAGTTTTCCTTCAGCAAAGAGTGAGTTGCTCTCTTTCAAGCTGTCATAGCTAGTGCATTCCAGTGCAGAATTCAGGCTACCATCTAGGAATAACCACCGTGCTATAACACTGAGCACTATGCAACTTCGTTAGAAAAAAACCTGCAGATACTCTAACTTTGTATTATGTATATATTGCATTAGTGAGGATGAGCCATATTAATATTGTAACTGGATGTTATTACAAATTCTGCCTCTTAAAACTAGGCATTCGTAGCATGCTGCCTGGCATTACAGATTAGTCAGGACTCTGGCCTTATACAAGAGCTGATCAATTCTAACATTTTTTTTACACTGTTGAAGCACGGTTTGCGTTTGCCTGGGAAGGAAAATAAGAAAGGATCAAACTTACAATAGAGCCTAAGCAGAATGAAATAGAAATTCATAAGATGTAATACATGCTGCTCTCACAATAAATTGTAATGAACTCAGNGATTCAAACCACAAAGCGTGGACAGCAGTATAAATTATGAACACATAATTTAGTCTCCTGAGGCACTTGATTGCTTTGGCTGCTCATTGTTTGTGAGCCATTATGAATATTCTTGAGGAATCTTGATGATCTCCAAATTATCTGTAATAATTTAGACTAGAAACATTAAAGGAAAAAAAACCAAACTTCACTTTGGAGCAGACTATATATGTAGCTAATACATATGAATTCCTCACGGTTTCCTCCCTAC
The DNA here is from genome assembly GCA_013401335.1 of Brachypteracias leptosomus. Taxonomy (NCBI): domain Eukaryota; kingdom Metazoa; phylum Chordata; class Aves; order Coraciiformes; family Brachypteraciidae; genus Brachypteracias; species Brachypteracias leptosomus. The sequence continues at coordinate 12,580 of VYZX01033612.1, forward strand.
TTTTATCTGTTGCTGCTGCAGTCGGCCAACAGCAGTTAAATCAACAATTCCAGAACATTTTGGTTTTAGAAAACTAATACCTGCACATCACAGTAAAAACAAGATGTGGTCTTAGAACAACTGTGAGGACAGAAAAGGATAAAGATACGAAGCATTTGACAAAAACATTAATGGGCTCATCTGCTAACCTTGGATTCCTTTTGACTATTTTCACTAGTAAGGAGCATGGCAGTTGATAAGATCATCTATTAACCATAGCTTCAATAAGTGTAAATTACCAAGAAGTAAATAATAGGCACTCCATGAAGAATTTTTTATGTAAATCATGCATCTTCTGTTTTTCAGGTTACTGTTAAGAACCGGGAGTAAAATGGGTATTTTGAGTTTTCTCTTAATGAAATCTGTACTTAAAGTAATATATTACAAGTTCTAAATAGATTTTTGACACTTGTCTAGGTCAGAAGGTTTGAAGCAAGTCTTACAAAGCAAAAAAAAGGCTAAAAAATTGAATAGCACTTTCTAGTCTAACCCTACAACCAAATAGTAAATACAGTAATGATTGGTATAAGAAGTTATTGTTTCCTTTAAAATATAAATTTTGGGAGTTTACTTGAATATTTCGTAATTAGTTTCTTACGACAAAAGCAAGGTGGAAGGAGTTAAACAAAACCAAATCAAACTAATAGTGTCAAAAAAGTAGTAAAGATCTGAAATAGTATAAGGCATCTTTAAAATATTAGACCAGTTTTCTACAGAATAAAAGCTGAAGTTTTTAGTTGAATTCTATCTACATGTCTGTAAATAAAAAGGTAAGCTCAACAGTGTCTGCAATAGAGAACGTTGCATACTTCCAGTGTTGAAAGTAGCTTAATATTTATGTTTGTCAACACCAGGCATCCCTGCAANCCTGGGTTTTAGAAATGAAAAAGATGAACTTTTAGTACTTCTATGATCTCTTTGAAATAATTTTAGAGGCATTTTATAAGTCACAGAAGTTTTTAACCTGGAAGTTTACCATAGGATTGGACTGAGAAGAACTGCACTGCTGTGAGAACCACAGGTTTTCAAAGATGCACAATGAGGATTTTTGNGATACCATTGTAATGAAAGGAACATTCACATACAGTAAACTGAATATTTCTATATAAGGAACATGGTTTGCTGCTTTCAGTAAATAACTTGTGTAAATGTGTTTTCTATCAGTTGCACATCTCAAGAGTTTGCACTGAGGAAGCATAAACTAAAGAAGAGCACACAAATGATCCTGGAATCAGGTGTAATGTTTAGTCTTTTCTTCTTATTTGCAAGGTCTGTATCACTTCTCAGTAATGGAAGATGTTGCTCTTGGTGAACCAATAGGAAGGGTGAAAGCAAATGACCTGGATACTGGAGAAAATGCTAAATCATCCTATGATATTATTGAAGGAGATGGAATGGATATATTTGAAATTACTACAGATGCCCAAACTCAGGACGGCATTATTAGAGTGAGAAAGGTAAATGATATCTCTGTGGAAAAAAAATGTTTATTGTACATACAACTACCCAACTAGACTTTACTCTGTGAGAAGATGTTGGATTTGCAAGGATTTCTTTTATCTGTGGATGAGGTGTCAAGCCAGTGAAGTGATCAAAAAAGGATGTATTAGCCATGTCCCTCAAAATTGCCATTTAGGTGACAACTGGGGAGACATCTATGGAAGTATTTATGGTGCTGGGAATGCATTAATCATCTCTGGGCTTCCACGTGGTTGAATGATACAGGTTTTGCTTCCTTGGTTCCAAAGGAGAAGAGTAGATTGGAATCTGTTATGTTAGTGATCTAAACTTCCATAAAATCTTGTCTGATTTACCAAATACATTTTCTTTATTATTTGATTTGCTGTGTATGTGGTCAAATACTGTTCAGAGAAAAAAAAAAAAATCTTAGAATATTATTAAAATTACCTGATCTGTGAGCAGCTTAGTCTTCCACCTTTTCTCATGTGGAAATCTCTTTGCTCAATGATGAGTGATTTCAGTGAACGTTACCGAGGAGATCAGGACTGCTTCACATGAGAAGTGTCAAACTGGGGCCCTAAAGAAGGCTACAGTGTGTTACCTTCTCTATGCTTGTGCAGTCCTCATGTATGCAAGATGAGGTATTCGCATACATGCAATAGAAGGACCACCCAATTATATACAGAAATGCCCAGAGCAGAAGTTGGCTAGTAAAGTCAATGAAACTTTCATTGTAGATTTAATTTTCATCACTTTCTGGGGAAGAAGAGAGCCACTTCTCATGCTGCGTTCCAAAAAAGGATATGAATATAACTTATAACAGTGGCATAGATGGTTTTAAATATGTAGCGTGGAGCACTCTAAATGAATCTTTGTTTTTTAAAACAAACAAAAAACCAAAACATGACATTCTGTTGAAAAAAGAAGAATCCAATAAGTACAGGTAATTAATATTTAACTTGCATCTGTAATTAAAGAAGACATACAGAGTACCTGACAGAAGTTTATATTTTCTGTTTCCCAGGGAGTAGGTCAGCATTGTAGATGTATAATAAAATTATGTATA
>VYZX01033623.1:5070-24842 GCA_013401335.1 Brachypteracias leptosomus
ATTGAGTATTGATTTGAAAATAAATGGCACTGAAACTCCCACTGAACTGTCAGGATATATTCTGGACAGCACTGACAAGAAATGGCTTTTGGTTGGTGTGAAAGTTATGGATCAGCTTGATACTTAAATACATAGAGCTCCACTGCAATCTATCTTCTGATTTATCAAGCTTCAGATGGTCAATATATGACATTGCAGAGGAAATAACATTTATGTGCCTGAAGCAAGAATAGAGAAACATTACGACCGCCTTCTTGAAACGTTTCCTTCAATTTGTGAAGCTATTTAAAAAACAAGGGCAAAACTTTGGTTGATGCTTCAAATAGTTATTTCCACGTATAGACATTAAGCTTGGAACTATTTTAAATTTAATTTAACATATGCACATTATATTAAAATAAGTTGTTGGCGTGCAAGTGACAGTGATGGGGACCGTGTAACCTGAGAGATTATAAAACTGACAGTCACCACTTTTAAGGCTTTAAGTGCTGTAGTCTGTTGTCTGAATTAAAAGTTATATAACCTATGCTATAGAAAGTCTTAAAACTTCCACTAGTGGTATAAAATTGACAAGATGTAAAAATAAAATACTATAATGAAAGGTTTAGAGAGAAAACAAAAATCAGTCAGACTTTTTTAACCTAATAAAAATAAAGCAGAGTTTTAAAGGCATTTAGCTGCCAAACTGCCAGTGAAATTAACAGGTGTTAAGCATTTTAGACTAGTACTAGAGTCAGAGGGGTCTTTACTTCTCTCTGAGGTAGCACTAAGCTAAGGATGACAATATATTTGCATTAGGTGTGAGATCACCAAAGTGAATTAAAAAGTTAAGTTCCTCAAAAGAAAGTGAAAGGAGCTCCAGATACAGAAGCTGTATGGGGAATCATTAAACATAGTCAACAAGAAGCACAACTGTATCTTCACTGCTATCATCTGGGTGAAGACTGCCTTTCTTTCCTTTTTAAACAAAGATAAGACCTCATTAGTTTTGTTGCAAAGCTTGATGGTACTCTCCTTTATATGAAGGATTTATATAAAAAATTGTACAACTGATATGCATGTCAGTTGCAGCTAGCATTGATAGCATAGACAGCATACACCAAAGAAACTTCAGAGAAAACTTCACAGGGTGCATGTGTGCTCACATGCATGGATATTCAGAAATGATGGCCAGGTTATAGGGCCAGAAAGCCAGAAGGGAATATAACTCCACAGGACATTGTTTATGAATCCCACATAAAACATAAACATTTCTAGTTTCTGGATGAAAAATCAAAACAATCTAACAATCTGGAAGAAATGAAATGTGCCTTTCTTTTTCCTGTTCTTGTTTGGGATTTTACCCTGGTTTTACTGTTCTTAATCAGACAAATATCTGTGGGAGATCTTCTTTGGCTAGGGCTGACACAAAAAAACCAATAAATTCTTTGGCCTTGATAACATTTGTCAATAGCTGTTGCTATCCACTGGGCAATAAATACACATTCTACCTGCCATCATTTTGCTGCTTCTAATTTAGAATCAGGCCCTTATACACTGCTTTAGAAATTCACTGGTTTGGATTGATAGAAAAAATTATGTTTATTATTTATGTATGCTATAGATTCTTGCCTGAGAATATATTGTACTTCACTTTTCCACACACACATTATTAAGGTGCATAGCTGAGAAAGTTAAGGGATATGGAGTTCTATTCCATCAGTAATTGTGGTTCATAGCTGCTTATGCAAGTCATGGTATGAATGGAAGAATTGTGACACTCATTCACAAAAAATAAACTAAACTAACAACATTAATTGTTTACAAGTGTGTTCTGTAAAAGACAAAAATTGGGTGACTATAAATTATCTTGCATGAATAGAATTTATTTGATTGAAGTTATTAATGATAGAATAGGCTGTTTTGAATACATTGAGAATATTTCCAGCATATTTAACTGATTCAAACTAACATGCTGAAGCAACAGAAGAAAAATTCAAATCTTAATTAGCTGGTCATCATGATGGGTTTTAAACTGCATTTCACTTAATCATTATATCTTATAAAGAAGTATAAAGACAGAATAAGAACAGTAAAGACCATCTGTTGAATTATAAACAGATAAAGGAAATATTTCCAGCACATCAAGTTTGATAAGTCTGACTAAGTATATCTGTTAGGTTTAAGTTTCTTAGTCACAGTGTATTAATACTTCTTTCTTGCTTGAATTTGTCTTCAAAGTACCTTCACTAGATAAACACTCTTTGCTACTCCCCCTGCATTTATTGCAGATTTTAGAAGAGCAAAATTAAGGCCCACAGTTTTGGAAATATTTCTTAGGGAAAACCTATCCTTATTAGTTGCTACTTCATTTCTAAATATATAAAAAAGATTGGTCATAAGGAATTTAACAAAAGGTGCATGGGGTGCCTACCAAAATCTTATTTCTCAAGTACTCAGCTAGTACTTTAATTGTCAGTAAGCTGTAGTGGGCATTAATTCAACCACAGGATTTGTAAGAAAGAAATTTGAAAACATAAAAGGACATTATTAGTAGGTGCTACAACCTAACTTAGGGTTTGTTTGGATCAAGTTTTATTCTGGATTTAGAATAGATACATCTGGAAGACTCCAAACTGGCTTCTACAGGTTTCTCTTTTCTTTTCCTTCCCTTTCCTTTTTTTCCTTAGTTTTGCAGTAGTGAGAGGACCATTCTCTGACTCCAGTGTAGCGGACCACTAAGGACAGTGATGTAGAAAACAGTAATAGAAATACAAAGGTTTGCAGGGATGGAGAATAAATTGGAACATGCAGTGGGAAAAGGACAAAAAGAAGTTCCTTAAGAAGATCTGTAAGAATGGCATGTGTAAACTGCACCTAGGTCAAAATTATCAGGATCCCTGTACGATTGCATGCAGCATCTCTGGACACTCAGATCAGGAGACAAAGAGTAACGAATAAATTCTGGTGACTCACAGAGGAGCGGCAGGATGGAGAGAATGCTGTCAGCTTTTAAAGTGTACAGGAACGGCGTACCCAAAACAGCAAGCATGTGGTCACCAATCAAAGATGAGGTCAGAAGGCATGATAAGATCCAGTTAATTGGAGTTTTGTGTCCTCTGTGTCTCATGGGGAATGTGCCCACAACACTGGGGTGCAGATCCTGCTGACTGAAACCTGGACAGACATTGAGGAGAAATTCATCTCAATGCTGGCAAGGGCATAGGGGTATTAGAGTGTGAGAGTGTGTTAAATTAATTTTCACTTTCAAACAAGGTCAGACAGTGAAAGTTGCCTCATTTTTGCTACAATGTTTCAACAGTGGCTTTTGCAATGGGAGAAGGAAGTTGCTCCTGCCAGATCCTTGGAGGTCACACAGAGTACAATGAGTATGTGGGCACACCTAGTAATTCTGTGAGTCTTTCTGCCTGTATTTGTGGTTGGTGACAGTGCATTTAAAAAGATGCCTAGAAAGACACTGTTTTTACAAGGACTTGGCAGTTTTTTCTATTCAATTGTCAACCATCTTAAAGGGGTCATGAAGTCAACTGTTTCCACTCACCAACACAAGAGAAAGCAAACAATCCTGTTTTCATAAGAAGTAGTCTTTTCAAGTCTTTGCTCATGACACATACATTTACAATTGACAGTTTCCAACATCGTCTGTTCCCCTTGCAGCAGAGAATCCAGCAGGACACAGTAATCACAAGTTAGACATCACTGAAGGGCTGGCTCCAATTTCTGACCAAATAGCAAAAAGAGCAGCAGAAATCACATTCTATGCTACCTTACAAACAGATGGCAGTGATTTTTTCAGAGCTTCAAATTTTACTTTATTGTGCACTCAAGTCTGGAACAGGAATGAATTTTTCACTCAGGGATATGAGAGAGCATTCTTTCTTCTTTCAACATTTACAGGCATGGTGCTTTTATGTTCACATCTCACCTTTTAGCAAAGGAATTCAAATCAATAGCTCTGACTTCTCTGAAATACATTGTACTGGTAAACTACTGTTTTGTTAGCAAGAAGGAAGAAAGAGAAATAGGAAAGGGCACATTAGAATCATTCCATTGCTATTCTACCACTATGAACAGAGAATTTAAAATTCATAGAGTTGGAAAGATAGCATACAAAAGGGATCATGAACCTTGCACAGAAGCAGAATTTGAAAATAAAATTTTGCAAGCAATGTTGAAATTAAGTGTGTGCCTGTATGAATAAAAGGTAAATATAAATTTCAGTTAGCTCACTTCAGAATACAAAATATGTCAAAACCAGAAAACAATATCTGTTATTTGAGGCACTGATTTGTTTTTTGTCTTTTTTGTTGTTTGTTGTTGTTAAGATCAACTATTTCTGCTATGTGTTTTAGAGATTTTTCCTTGTATATGCAGAAGCAGAAAAAGCATACTTATTTTTGAAACATGATTCCCTGACTCTAGCCGCAGATTATGTTGAGTCCTAACTTTATGAGTGAATGGATTTATACTGACAGTGCAAGTGTCACAAACAGCTGCTGATTCATGAACACTTAGATAGCTTTGCTTGATGACAGGCCACTTTAATGCAGATAATTGAATATTAATTGAATATGACATAGTGTAAACTGCAAATTCCTATTGCTAGAGATGGTAGACTTTTGCAGAATAGCTGTCAATATTGTAATTTATCAGCTGGATGGCTAGTTACTTCCAACAGACAAGTTGGTACTCATATGGGTGGCTGGAATATCTGAATCCATCTGTGACAGAGCTCCATTTCACTTGGATACAGACTCAATTAAGTTTTCTTCGTCAACGTGTCACTATTATAAGATGGGCTTAACAAAAACCAAAAAATAATTTTTTGGTTTTTTTAAAATTTTACACATCTTTTGTGGGAAATATAAAACATCACAGAAGGTTAGTATGCAATCAACTAGTACTACCTGAAAAACTGGGAATTTTACTTCCCCAGGAGTTGCTGTGTGACATTGTATGATTTCACTCACCAATTCTGAGAAGCAAAATAGTTTATGTATGTCCTTTACTTCTTATAACTATCTCTTTGACCATGTATCTTAACATCACAAGATAATACCTTAAAGGGAGATATACTTTTAAAAAAGAAATTCTGCAAATTTTTTTTGACACTAATCAGCTTCTTAATGAACAGCTGCCATGTGTAATTTTGCAGTGGCTCAAAGTGACAACTAACAGTTGTTAGTATGTGAAAAAACTGAAGAAACAAAACGTAGTTGTTCATTTCATTAGTCACCAAGATTATCAGTTGAAAAAAAAAATCTAATTTTAGACAGAATGAAATGTCTTTATTTTTTCTTAATCCTTTTTCATACTTATAAAATTCATATTTAAGCAAATTGAATTCTCATGTTCTTAGACTGAGTCTGACAGATATAATTAAAAAGAAGTAATCTCCTGGTGAGTGAACCAATGCTTTTGTAAATCTCCTCTCCCTTGCTCAAAACTATTTGTTTCGAGATATATATTTTCATGTAAAGACAAATTCATTTTACTATTGTTTTACAACTGCTTTTATGGAGCTAATTTTTCTGAAAGATTGAATATTGACAGTAAAATGTTCTAGATTTGTGACAGAAACATTCTGACTATCTGAAATACACATTTTGTCAGTCATAAAAACCTCTCAATAAAACTTCAGCTAATTTTTTTAGCAGCACAGATCTTGGAGCCAGAGATGAATTAATGCATGCATTTTGTGAAGCAGAAAAGAGTATTACTGCTTCATCAATACCAATCACACTAGTTATCATTTTGAAGTTTCCTTTAAGCAGAGAAATTTTTTGTGTAACTAAAGAATCATAAACCCAAGAGTCAGGTTGCTTCCAGGAAGAGAAGTCTAAGCGAAATACGAGGATATGCAAGCGTTTCTCCTCACAAGAACACTTCCTGCTACTGCCTGGAAAGGACGAAATAGAGCAGCTTGCAGCCTGATACACCCTGGTGGACACCAGAGACTGTGGGAGCCCACAGGCAGGGAAGACCATCCGTTCCAACTATCGTTATGTCCAAGCCTCAACCAGGCCTTGCATGTTCCCCAGTCAGTGCCTGACAAGCTCTTCCTCACTTCTGAATCCATGCAGGCATGTGTGAATGAGCCAGACGAGTATTGTTTATGCCATTCAGTTTTCACATTTACATTTTCTCTCCTTACTGTAACATATTTTTGCCCACTCATTCTGTAGGCAGCAGCTTTTTGCAGCATTGCAGTGAAGTCAGTCAATCTTCAGCTTATCCCACCTCCACTGTCTAAACACCACCTGTGGCTTGGAGTGTCTGTGTTCAGAAAAAAAAATATTCAGGTGGATAGCAAAAAGTTTTTATAATATCTATGAGTATCTTGTATGTACTATAAGTACATATCCATCCCTTCTCTTTGATCATTGATGATTTTTAACTAATTGCAGGAGCATCCACACTGCAACTAAGGAAATTATTTGAATATAATTTGTTAATAATCAGTAAGCTATTAATTTCCATTACCTTGTGTACTGCCACAGGAAGGAACATTACTGCTAATTTTAACTCACATGGAAACACAGATTTTTTTAAAGCAAGACAAGACTTGTAAGTGATACCTTTTATAGACCAAGTAATACAGGTGGAAAGAAAGCAGACAATGTTTTGGACACATAAGCCGTCTTCAAGTCTAAAATAGAAGCAGCAAACTTCAAGCAAAATACTTCTGAGTTCTAGAGCTTAAGAAGGAATTTTGGCAATACTTGCAGTAACAGGTAAAGTACTGATAAGGTTGAGAAGTGGGTGCTGATGTGCAAATGTACTCAGCCAGGAAGTGAAACAGCAGCAAAGACAACCTGTGATGACCTGAAAATGATGATACGTGAAGTGCATTAAAGCATGAAAAAAGCAGAATTTTAAGACAAGGTGGGGCCAAATAAATATGATCTTACCTTTTTGTTTCACTCCTCCATGCCTCTGCCTCCTTCCTAGCACCAACTTTACCATTAATGTGAACTCATGGTCAGTGAGAGCTGATTTCTGACTAACCATGGGTCACACTGTTATGCTGAACATTGGAGTTTCAGAATACTACGCAGGTACCTGTGCCTCACATCACTGTCTTGTCTCCTGAAATACAGGTAAACCAATTCATAGGACCCAGATGTGGTTACTCAGAACAGAGAAAAACAGTAGACAACTAAATAGCTCTAAAGTTGTCCTTTTGGAGGAAGATCAAAGAGCAGTCTTAAAATGATTGTGTGTTTCTATCTCTATGCTTTACTTGTTTTCATTATAAGGATATTTTTCTGAGTCTATTTCAAGCTTAGTATGCTGTTGGCTACGTTAAGCACAGTAATGAATATCTGCCTTAAGGAAATCAGAAACAACAAAACAGTAACTTGAAGTGCTGCATAGAGGTTACTGTATTAAGCTTTCACACCATGGACAGCTTTCCTATCTTTGGTGTGCTTTTGCTTATAACTAGCAAAAAAAAATATTGTTGATCTGATGTTGCTAGAAAATCGTCTTACCTCTTTGAAATGGTGAGGAGTTTCATAAACTGCTTTCTTAAAATAAACAGGCTTAAATGCAGAAGCAGTATAGAGACAACTCTTACCCAAGATCAGAAGTGACAGGTGCCCCACTCTAGCTTCTGGCAGAAGTCCCGCATCTGCTGTCCCCCAGCTGCAGGCAGCCATGTCTACCATTTGCCCAGGAGGTCATAGCCCATCTCTGATCACGTGCTCTCTGTCCTGGTTTCAGTTAGAACCAAGCCAATTCTGTTCAGTGATTTTACTTTTCGTCTGAGTCTCTGCTAACTCACTGCACCTTCTGAAGCTCACAGCATGTTTTCGCAGACAGTGTCTGCTTCTAGCAGTAATAACACTTGATGTTCAGAGTTAATACCAAGGATCGGTGTGCAGACCAAGGTCACTGCTAGATCTTGTGTACCACATTGCTGGGAGGAGCAGCCAGGACAGATGACCCTAAACTGCCCAACAGGTATTCCATCCCATATACAGCATATTCAGTATAAAGCTGAGAGATCATGAGGGTCTCGACTGTCTTCCCTTCAGGATCCTTAGGCTTTCCTTTTTCCTTCAGTGGAGCCCTTCCTTCAGTGATCCTTCCCTTCCTTTTGGTATTCTTTCTTCTCCACCTTGCCTTTGATCCCAATTTGTGTGTTCCTGAATCCAGCTCCTGAACCCAGATCCCGTCAGCTGCTGAGCCCAGTCTCGGACTTTGCCATTGCCTGCTCCACAGCCTCATTGGTGACAATGACATAATTGCCATCAGTGGGAGGTTGGGTTCAACACTGGTTTTGTATGTATTTGTATATATTTCATTTTTTTATTATTATCTTCAATAAGGCTGTTTTCATTTTCTTTTCTAATCTGGAAGCCTCTCACAGGAAGAGGGGATTCACTTCCAAGGCAAGTGACAGCCCGCAGGGGCATGGCTCATGGCTTCTGCCTAAAGCTGTTCATCAGGAGACAGTGGTACAGAAACACCTCTTACCTCTGATCAGGAGTGGTGGTACTGCTTCCTGATGAAGAGCTTCGAGGGAAGGTGGAGGGCATGCTCTGGGCTCTATAACTGGCCTGCAGGAAGTTAACATCCTTGGCTGAGAGGGAAACCTGCCCGGCCCAATTTTCGGGATGTGATCTGTGTTTTCTCAAATGAATTAAACCAAACTGTCATTGCTGAGATTGTCTGGAGACATTTTCCTACATCACTCTGCCTTTGATGCCTCTTTTTAGTTCATCTGACTCATTTGATCATATATTTACGTCCTCTGTAATATAGATGAAGACTCTGTCATTGCTCCAGTAGGCTCTGATTGTCTCCTAGAATTAAAAATCTGTAAGTTATTTTAACAGGCAAGTAAAATGATTAATATTAAAGAGCATTGGCATGGATACTGTCTAGTTGCTTTAAAACAGATCTAATTGTACAGAATAACATAGGTCTGGTCTTACACTAACACTGATTGCTGTTTTGCTGCCATGGTAACTTGTAGCAAATATTAGATTTAGTAGAATAATGAAATTTTATTTCTATTAAGAAATAAAGGAAGGTTTTCTTGCAGAATTTTCCATAGGCAATTTCAGTTTTCAAACAAAATATTTGGGAACAGAATTTAAATTTCCCTGTAATTCTGGGTTTGAAACTTCATTTTAATTAAATCCTATTTTAGCAAATGAAATTAAATGACAAAGAGACAGAAATCACTTCAAGTGTGTTTATTTTGGCACTGATTTTTTTTCCAATCTGTCTGCTTCCACGAAATTTTAATTTGTTAATTTTTCTGAGAAGCAGGTGAAAAGCCAGAGAAGTATAAAGCCTGCAGTAGAAGAATCAGCTCCCTATTTCCCCCACGAAGGACTATAACATTCCTGGAGGGCAGCCATGAGGGGGAAACAGGATCCCTGCAACTGGAATAGGTCAAACCATCCACATGCTGTTTTTCACACCCATAATTTTTGTTACAGCAGAGTTTTTCTGAAATTCCATTTAGAAGCTATTCTATGTATAAGATCCACTTGGGGTACAAATATTATGTTTGCAAAGTACCACAGAATAAACTTAATTTCAATGATCATCTTGCCCAAGAATGGGCATCCAGAGATGCAAAGAAAATAACCCAGATCAGGAAAGTTCTGCACTGAATTATGTCTGTGTGGTTTTTGGCACACAGTCATAAACTTTCAGGCATCATCTTACAAACAATTGAAAACATAAACATGTACATGTATATGAAACTGAATATTCATTAACCTGCACTGTGAAACTATCATTCCTCTGTCTGTCAGAACCACCTTAATTTCCACGTAGTGAAAAAAACACTAATTAACTAATCTGGTTTGTAATCTCTTGCCTTTTATCCCCTCCTACTGCGTTGAAGAACTCAAGGTGGCCTGTTTCCCTGTTACTCTCCTTCCCATGCTGTCACCTTTGGAGACATGAGCAGAGCTGCCGTGGCCATCTTCTGTTCCCAAGCATACCTGAAGTAGATGTTTGATTCTTGCAGCATTCTGGTCATGCTGTTTTGACTTCTGACTTTGTGATAAAACAAATGGATTGCATTTTCAGGCTTCTAGGAAACTTGAGGGGTTTCTTTTCTTTCTTTGTTTTAGGGTTTTTCCCAATGGAAAATGTTGGTTTCACATGCGGACACAACATTTCTTTCTGTCAATAAACCAGCTGTTTTTTCTTTTCTTTTTTTTCTTTTTTTTTTTCCTTTCCCCCAAGATGAAGTAAGATATTTAAAATCTGAAATATTTCAATAAGGAAATTTTGATGGTGCTTCAGGGAAGTTTTAGATCACTAGTGTCTTATTCATGTCACCTCATGGCCAGGCTCCGAACAGACACTATATCTCTTATTATGGACTGTGAATAGGAAGTACATGAATAAGTGGTACAGCCACCATTGTCTGCTGAAAATTTGGCTCATAATCTCTCATGGTGATCCATGGCCACAAACTCTAGTATAAGACTGGTGTCACTAATTGAATTTTACACAAGAGATTTGTTAAGTTGAGGACAGTGCAGACATCAGACAACTGAGTTAAAAAAGCTTGAGGCACCCTACTGTTTCCAATTTGAAATATTGTAGGCTTTCTTTAAAGGAAAAAAAAATCTAGTTTCTATATAAAAGAAAAGGTAACAAAACTTACTTCAAGAGTTTTCCTATGGAAGTTAACATATCCATGCCAATTTCCCCCCTCTCCTCTATTGCAGGGTCTAATTTCAATTCAAAGGACATGATTAGTGCAAAGGATAGAGGAAGTGGCACTGTAGAGAATGCATCCCTTTCAGGGCTGATGTCTGAGTTGCAGGGAGAAATGATCTTTAGAATTACTTAAAATTTCTTCATTTTCCTCCCATTAGAGCTTTGTTCAAATATTTAATGTGAAAATGCCATGATTTTGTCAAATCCAATATTTTTAATAAGTTTTCATTCATAAGTAATACTCAAAGGCTCAAAGGAATATATTGGAGGAAATAAAATGGGTTTGTGTTTGGTTGTTTTTGTAAATGGGAACTTACAGATACGTGTTCAAAACCAGCACTGTGTAGTTAGTGCCTACCATTATATGCCTCTCCTCTCATATCAATGTTAACAACAACATAATATACCACAGGGAAATATGGCAGCAAAAGATAATTAACCTGCCATTTAATGTCCCCTTTTGCCTACAGTGAAAGAACAGAAAAATACGAAGCAGAACACTGTTAAAGGAACTGTGTGATTATAACAAAAGACACCCTCTCAGTAAAGGCAGATTATCAGGGGCCTACAAACATCTTTTTAGCACTCAATAAATTTAAGTAATTTGTCTCAATTCTTTACCACATCAGATGTATTTAAAAAGACAATTTATTGCTTAGGCTTTACAAAACGAAAAATGTCAATAAAAGGCACATGAGAAAACATCTACCTGAAGTGATTTAGACTTCCTTTCTTTAAATGCTTAAGGGCTCTTGCACCAGGACTTAGGAAACAGACCAAGATCAGAAGAAGAAATTTTATTTCTTATTTTGTCATGTTTAAAGAAGTAAAGTTCATTCCTTTGACAGTTTCTGTCATTTCATCTAATGTTACTTTCCTTTATATATCTTGTTCCAGGAAAGGCATTATAACTTTGTTTTGCTCATTTAGGTAGCATACCAATGAAAATAACATGTATCAGGGACACTGCAGTTAATAAAGCTGAATGTTCAATTCAGATAACATGAATGAAGACAGGAAGGATTTTAGAGCAGAGTTCATTTTGTTGCCTCTGGCACTGCACAGACCTGAACATAATGGGAGCCTAGGTCATGGTGGGGGATAGAAGGTGACTTTTGTCTGTTAAAGTATTTACAATGGGAAAAGTAATTATTGTGACAATACCATTTTCATAATTGAGTATTTCTGTAAACTACTGGAACTTGTCACTTTCCCATATAAAAATGCTCCAGATTTTATATCCTGGACTGTGTCTGTAAAAAGATTCAGTAGTTTTAACTGATTGCTTGCTTATGTATTTAGTGCTTAGAAAATATTGCTGGCAGTCAAGTTCCCTAAATCTTTTATGAGGTGTACAGGAAGCACTCAAATGACATATTAGATAAGGATTTATCTGTGCTTTCATACCTGTGCACATGTAACCTATCTTAAAAGAGGTGATCAGGCCTCTATTTCTCCCATTGTCAATTTCTTATTCACAGGCAAAGATAAAGACCTGGTAACAAGCTATATTAATTCTTCAAATTGAGCAGTATTTTTGTTGAGTGTTTAATGTCCAGGTCCTCAATTCATTTCTCACAAGATGACCTATGCGAGAAGTTGTTTAGTGCATATTTAGACACAGTTTTGCCTAGAATCCTAGAGAAGGCAAAAACCCCACCAGATTAATGTTTTTCTAATTTTTATATGAAATTGGATAGCTCACCATAGAATTGCATCCACAGATTCAATGCAAATTCATGCATATGTGGTACCTCCTATTGGAATCAGAGACCTTGCTTGATACAGCTATTATCCTAGGTTAGTCCAGATTCATGCCCATTTCTAAGTGCAGTTTAGTTTCTGTATGAGGCACTACCATATTCAGGAATAAATAAGGATTTATGAGAATTCAAAATGCTCTGTCAATTAAATACATGCTTTGTGTTTCTCAGTAGCAAAAAGCTAAAGATACAGTGAAGAAAACATTTCCTTTAGTAGATTTTAGCTCTAATAATCTAAGTGAATATAGAGCATACAAAAATTATTCTCTGTATGTCATATTGAAATAACTGTTGCAGGTCTGTGTAAAAATAGAACAATAATCAGTCTTTAATGTTTGACATTGTCGGGACAGTAATATAGATTTCCTATACAAATGATGAAGATAGTAACACTTTAAGCAAACTTGGTTCAAATCATTACTGTTATTCTGTTTGTGTGCATATATAATACACATTGACTGAAATGAAGGTTACTAGTGGGAAACCAAAGTGCACTATTGACTGCTGAAGGTCACTTTGCCAATCAACTCGGCCAAAGTTTTTTGATCCACCAACTTCCCTCCCTTCCAGTGGAAAGGTTTGCTTACTATGCATTGTGTTTTTTCTTCTTTAATATTTTATTCACCTAGATTCTGTTGATAATATTGTATTTCAGTTTATTAAAATTTAGCTCATATAGTATTCTCATTAAACTGAAGAAGTTTACAAGTAATAAGATTCACCATTTTGAGTAGAACATGCCAAACCTTTATGTATTTTTTGCAGTTTCAGCTTCTTTATTTCAGATTAACCTTTTCTTATATTTTCATTAGAAGAAGTCCAAGTATATATATGTTCATGCATGTGGTGGGTTTACCTTGGCTGGGTGCCCGGTGCCCACCCCTGGTCCCTCTATCNCATTAGAAAGTTCTTTAAAATGTGTACCTCTGACAGCATGTCTCTCAGCATGTTTGGTCAGGGCCTCTGCCAGGGATGCTGCCAGAATCTATGTAATATAACAAAACAGATCCAAACAATGGATGACAAAGCAACCAGAACAGCCAAGTAGTAAATCAGGAAACCTGTACATAAACCACACAGCATGTTACGGCTCACAACATTACTTGAAAGAAATAATGCAATGCCATTGTGACACAACCAGTTTCTATTAAATTGCTCAATTCTAATTTTCCCGTTTTGTAACTTGAAGACAAGAACTTTAAAGGACATTTGTACACATTGAAGAACTCCTTTACCCTCTTAACGAGGTTTTCTATTCCTCTCTCAGTTTTTTTGTTTAGAGACAGGGTTTAGTTTTTTTTTCCTGCTTGCTATCTTCGAGGCACATGACAATGGCTATAAGGAATCAGAGCAAATAGATTCCCTGAGCTGCAGGTTGTGTCACTGTTTAACATTGATTTTTCTTCTGTTTATACTTCTGGCATTCTACTTAATCCAAATTAACATAGAATTGACAATAATTTTAAAGTAGAGGTGGAAAATAGAAGAAAAGTGTGGTGGGTTTACCTTGGNGTTTCCCTGTTTCTTCTCAATATGAAGTATTTTTCTAATAGGCAGGCACTAGTTTGAATCAAGCTGTACAAAATCATGCTGAAAGGAGACCCTTTCCCTTAAATGGTGAGATGCAAGATAGTCAAGCAGCTTCGTAAAGTCAAACATAGATATGTCCTAAATGTCTTGTGCATCAAGTTGATTGACAGACTTCTCTGCTTGAAGCTCTCTGCTTGCAGTGATCCAAGCTCTCTACATTTTGCTATGGAAAGCATCAGACTAAAACCATCAGTAGGAAAATAGCTGGAGAATTCTTCCAGGTTTAGAGATCACTTTTGTACCTACACAGAGATTTCAATTTAAATAAGGTCAGGTATGCAAGAAACAATATTTGTAGGAACATAATATTCTTATAGAATCATAGAGTGGTTTGGGTTGGAAGATACCTTAAAGATCATCTAATTCCAACCTTCCCACCATAGGCAGGTACACCTCCCCCTAGACCAGGTTGCTCAAAGTCCCATCCAACCCAGTCTTGAACACATCCAGTGATGGAGCATCCACAACTTCCCTGGGCAACCTGTTCCTGTGTCTCACCACCCTCAGAGTGAAGAACTTCTTAATTTCTAATCTAAATCTACCCTTTTCCAGTTTGAAGCCATTACACATCATCCTATCACTTCCAGCCCTTGTAAAAAGTCCTTCCTCAGCTTTCAGATACCTCAGATTGTCCATTAGTATTGTTTTGTACTGCCAAGCCAAATTTATAATACTGTTGTCAATCCATTATTTTTAAAGCTGATCTTTAAGGTACAGTATTTATTTAATGCAAAGCAACAGAAAATACCAATGTGACCTTCACAACATATTAAACTTGCTAGAATGTCAAGGTGTGACATAATCTATGTTTTAAATTAAATACAAAGATTTCTTTTTTTTCTCTGTATGTCTCCTCCTTTTCCTTTTTTTTTTTCCTTTGATAACTATTTGGATAGTGCAATGATGTACCATGTATACTAATAAAAGTTGTATCACTTGGCATTTGGAAGTGTTCATAACAGGTCTTAGAAGGATTTAAATATTTTAAGATAACAGTAAAAAACAAGTCTGCATTATCAGAGGTAAGCTGTTAGAAACTCTAAGGGTATTTTCACCTTGTTGTGTTTCCAATAATAGATTAGTGTCTAAGAAGCAAAGAACTTAGAGAGGTATTACATGTTTAATTTGCTGCTGTGGGCATGTAACTAATGAATTAAAGTACACAGGAATGTCTCCGCTTTGAGCATAATCTTGGTTTCAAGCGAAGTCTCTCCTCTGCAAAGTCATTTTGTTAGCTTAGGCTAGTAGAGACATAGACATATTTCCTCACTTACATAATCGTTTCTTAACCATGAAACTCTGTGAAACTGCATTTCCATATCCACTAAGTTTCTACTCTAAGCCTTTGTTAGGGAAAGACTATAAGTTGCAGAAGTTTGTTTTGAGACATAAACTTTGGCCTCCTTTTCAGGTCAGATGAAGTTCTGTACAAAGACCATGACATGATTATTCCAAAATTTGTCTCTTAAGTAATGACCATCTAGTACAAGTAGGCTGTAAGACATGTTTGACATTATCACTTCATCACTCAACTGAAGAAATTGGTTTTAGATTATAAAAGAAAATAATCCTTACTAGCAAGATCAGATATACACTGTCCAATGCACTCACAACATCCCACAAGTGTTAGTGGGATGATTACAGAGAAGAGCATTGCAGCTTGAGCCTCCTCTGGCCCTGGCATCCTGGAAAAAACTTAAGTGTGCTATTTTTCTATACCCTTTTTGTTGCAGTAGGCAGAGACTTCCAAGGCTTGTTTGTCTAAATATAAAATTTAAAAAGCATAGCTGATAATTTATTTGCATTTGTATAAGGACAAATCCAACAATGTTTACTATTATGTGATACTTTAAAAAATGGTCAGTTCTGACCTTTCTCTCTGGTGATACACCTTCTCACAACTCCAGTAGGAGTGCATGTGGACACAAACATATGCTTTTCAAAAAGACATGTAAAGTAATAAAAAGTATGAAATATGTTTCTTTACATCATGATTGAAGCAGAACATACATGTTTAGATGGTTTGTATGTGTTTCACATTGGATGGTGGTTGTTGAATCATCTAAGGTTGCTTCTGTTCCTTATTGAAAGATTGGAATGGTTTTAACCAGAGGGAAAAAAAAGAGTAATAGGCCAATCCTCTCAGAAGATGTTCCAAAACAAGTCATCAGTTATGCTAAATTTCTTGAAGGTTTCAGGACTAACACACATTTTCTTAAATGCGATACTTTAACATGAAGAATGGGAAACAGGGCTTTGAATCATAATTGCCTGAATTCAGTGATTTTTCTTGCAAAAGTATTATGAGATGCTTTTGGGTTTGGGGTCAGTAAGGAGCTATTTACTCCCTAAAATATTAAAGGTCAGTAGAGCTGGGATTTTTTTTTTTTAATTTATTTATTTCTATTTCTGCTTTACTTCTGGATTGCTCATTCTGTGCTGCTTATTCACACATTCTACTTTGGTTTTGCTCACCTTTGAAAAGTTTATCATATTTGCTATCCATGTATGAACTGATTTTGTTTGCATGAATTTTACTTCTTAAGTGGAGAGCTGAAAATTTTACTAATTGGTGAGGAGGAAAAAAAGAAGGTAAAAAAATTACCCATCGGTAGCCTTGTTACATAAAAGTTCATATACAGAACAAACACAACATTGAATTTTATTACGTTCTACATTTCATGCAAATATTTGAGAAAACTGTGAGAATAGAGTCTTACCTTCAGTTGCTGTCATTAATGAGACTGCTTGCTTCTGAGCTGTGCAAACCCCAGTGAATCAGAAATTAACCAGAAATAGCTACAGACGAAAACAAGAAATATAGTTAGGAAGATAAAATTGTCTGATTTTCAGTATTGTCTCTACTGAAAATTAATGCTACCTTGGGACTGCCACAATTATCATGTATCATTTGATGTTAAGCTGAATCTTTATTTCACTAGAATAACTGTGTTGCATTTCGAATTTGTTCATATTGTTACTTAAAACATTCTGCCTTAATGTTAAAAAAAAAAAAAAAAGTGATGTTGAACTGTTTTGAGAGAGAAACATTCAAGTCTAGAGTTGGAACTTAAAGGTGGCATCTGACTCTTTTTGTGGGTAGGTCTTCTTTATTTATTATTGTGTGCTTTGTTTTGTTTTAAATTATAAAATAGAATGACAGAAAGAAACCAGTATCTATGTCTGATTTGGTATCTGTATCTATATCTTAAGTACCATAGGTTAGCCACTGAGATGTCACAGAAAATTTGTCATGAGTTTCAACAGAGTGAGGCTATTGTCCCATGTCCTTTGCCCCTCAACATTACTACAAATAACAAAAACATCTTCTCTTTTTTTTATTTTCTTTAATTGACAAGATTTTTTAGAATAGATTATTCAAGAAAAATTCAAAACTGTTAAAATACTTTTTTTTAAAATATCCACTTAAAGAACAATCCTTTTTCAATAACCGATTTACAAGAATGTTCCTTAGAAGTGGATTCAGAAGGGGAAGTAATTTCCTTTTGCACAATCAGCTATGGTTTCTATTTTCAGCTTCTACAGTGTATGTCCAGTTTCACAATTCAAGTATAGCAATTAGAAATAATAAACGCAGTCTCTGATACAGTGTTAAAAAAGACAGGAGACGGATTTTTCAAACCTCTCAAAATACTTATTCTAAATAGACCTCTGAGCTCAGTGAGTGTTGGTCATGCCAATTCAAGTATCTTGTCAAATCATGATTTTGGTACCTAGATACATACAACCAAGCTCAAAACCATTCAATTCTGCAGTAACTGGAGTTAATGAGAAATTATGAAATTACTGCTAAAAACTGCACAGGCCATTCTTACAGTGGGCTTTCATCAGTCTCTCTTTTTTTTTTTCAGTCCAGAAAGTGCCTTGCCCAACAAGCTTTCATAAATAAAAAAAAAATTCAATGTTATGTCTTCTTAAACAAAAGGATTTTTTTTTTTTAGCTGCTAGAGATTGTAGAAAAAAATCCTGTTCATCACCTCTCTTGGATGAAATTAAATAATAATAATTTGTTTTGTGTTTGATAAAATTTATCACAAGTTGGTCAGCCAGAAGCTCTACCAATTCCAGATGAGGTAAGTGGTGATGGAAGGAGTGAACAGGAAAGTATCTTTTGCTTTCTATGAAAATACAATCCAGTTCAGTAGCTGCAACTAGATTTATGAGACAACACTGTGTATGTTAACCACACCCCATCTGCACACAATTCCTATTGACTATATTAATAGGCACTATTCCCATATTGCTCTTTCTCACAGCTGTGGTACCAGGCAGCTAAAATGAGAGCTGCAGAATATTGTCATGCTTATAACGCATCTATCCACCCCTTCTCCACAGGCAGCAGTTGCCTTTCTCTTTAAGAGAGAAAGGATAGCAACAAAATATCTTGGAAGCTGGGACAATGACAACAGCTGTGACAACATTTCAGTACATGATGTGACAATTTTCAAATATCAAGAACTGCATAAAGTTTTACCCAAAGTAAGAGAGAGACCAAAATTAAGTTAAGAACCATATTTGGGCAGTTCCTAGCATTTTATATTTTTGTTCAGAGATTCTACCCTGCTGCTAATAACAAAAAAAAATTAATAACTAGTTCTGACTTTGGGATCTTTATGTATCAACACAGGAAACAGCTTATTGTAGGCTTGATTGAGAAGTAAGTCTGCACTTTATGGATCTGTGAGCCTGGATCACAGACTCACTTTTTAAGAGGCTACAATTAGCCTTGTAGAAATATCCGATTCATAAATGAATTTTCTGGTTCCATTGAAATCATTGAATCTTCCATTCATTTCAGTGGTAACAGCAGTTTTCATCAATTGTATTTTTCAGCTGAAGTAAAGTAGTATTATATCACTACTTATGTAGTTCAGTTACAACAGTCTTTGCACTGACCTTTCAACTCATTCTTGATTTACCACAATAAGGTTTTATTCACTTTTAATAATTACTGTTTTCTCATTTATAATGATCAAATTACACCTAATGTTTCCATTTTGCAAGGTAATTCACAATCCCTGCACCTACAATATACTCTTTCCATGAAATTTGATTAAAAAAAAATACTGACTTTTGATTAATCCTTCTAGTATTTGAAAGAACCACAGCAGAAGAGACAGACAGTAAAATTTCGAGACAGTGTAAGTACTAGCTGACCTCAAAGCTTTGAATCATGAACAGATTTTCTGAATTTCAAATCACATTATAGCTGTGCTGTGAATAACCTGTCAGTTTGCTTACCAGCTGATACATATTGTGTCCATGCAGTACATTGCTGTCTTCTGAGATATCAGCATGCCCTCTGACTCTGTACTTTCTGTGTGCAAGAAGGCAGAAATTTTGCAAATTATTAAAAATGCAGCACAGTGGCTATGGTTTTTACTCTCTGCAGCTAAAAAAAAGTTTGTAAAGATAATCCCAGAACAATAATTATTCTTTCTAACAACGCTAGTTTGGGCATACAGACTAGTATTCCTATCCCATGGTATCATTCTTAAATGTTCTGTTATGGCATTGTAACAAGGCCGAGGCAACCACATAAAAAGTACACACCTGTAAAATATAGGGATGTCATTAATATGACCTCTAAGTATGTTAAAACTCACTCTAAGGAGATGGCAATAAGGTACGTTAAAAGTGAAATATTCAGCATAATTATGAGAAAATTGGTGTGGTATTTGTCTCCATTTAGGTCTCAGG
>VYZX01033627.1:0-21208 GCA_013401335.1 Brachypteracias leptosomus
ATTTGGACTGGGAACACAGAGGCCCTACTTACAAGTACAGTCAGGAGGGACTGTGACAGTAGCCAGGAGTGAGAATCTCAAAGCACAGGGGTTATCCCTCTTGCCTTCATCTGAAGAGGAACAGCTGGGGCTCTATACCTCTTCCAGGGGTTGTTTTATGAAAAATAATTTTTAGTAGGGGCTGAAATGTTCATACATACAGATGAATACCTTGACTACTTTCCCTTCTTGTGGTTCATATGTTCTAAATTTCTCTGTTGTGGAGTGGGATGATTACAGTACAACTGTCTCCAACCAGTGACAGCCTATAACTGGATAGTCACCATTTTCTTTTCCTAATCACGGTAGTAAATCTTTCAGCAGAGAAAGAAACTGTGTTTTAATTTTCTGTACTAATCTATATTAATCTGTGTGATCATTTTAACTACATAGGTTTTGACCAGAAGAGTGCTCAATAAACCCTCTTCTCCTCATCTGGCTGGTTTGGTTTGCTTAGTGTTTTGGAGAAAGGCTGCCTTCAGGAAGGAACTTCAGACAAGCCTCTCCTCATTAGTGAAGTGCAGTTGGGGACCCACGTGATTTCAGCCTTTTCCTTTTTCCAGATTTCTTGTGTTGACTGCAGGCGGCTCTGCTCACTACTCTACTGGCCACTTCTATGTGTGGCATTGTGACAAATTAGATTTGGATTTAATGATGGGAGACACCACTTAACAGTTAGTAGTCACATAACTTATTTTTATGATATTCTGTTCTTTTTCAGCATAGCACTATATGGCAAGGGCATTTGTTCGTTCCGGATATGATTAGGTGATCTCTCCATCTTTTGTGAGGCTGAAACTGCAGATATTTTGGGCTGTGTATGTGAGCCTGTATTCTTTAGGGAATAAAGTATAAGAGTCTGTAAAAACTCCAGCTAATGAGCAGTAAATTTGTCTAGCCAGTTATTGTCCTTTTCCCTTGGTTAGAATATAAATGGAGAAGAACAGATTCCCTTGATTCTCTTGCACCCTCTCCATGCTTCTCTGTGATACAGAAGGGGTAGCATTGAATACAGTTGCCCCTGTTTCAAAATAAAATATTGGCCAGTCTAGCAACAGGGAAAGCATCATAGATGATGTGAGAGTTTCTTTTGATAATTTTTCTTGTGTTTATGCGAGAACAGGAGTTCTGAGGCAGGCTGGTATTCTCCAGCACCTGAAGTCTTACTGGTATCAGTCATCAGTAAAGTCAACACTTACTACATCTCTAGTAATGCTCCACATTATAGTCTTGTTTCTGGTTTTCAGGGACTTAATTGTCCTGAAAAAAAACCGAAGAGGTTGAAGTGGGTGGATGTTTTCTTTTTCAACCAGCAAGAGAATAAACAATATAACCAAACTCATTAGAGTGAGAAAATGCCTTAGTTTATCAGATGAAAGTGTTACAGCAATATGGACTGTATGCAGGAGAAGGTGAACATAATATAGAATCAGAATTGCTTTGGACCTTTGAGATCAAGTCCAACCATTCACCCAGCACTGCCAGGTCACCACTAAGCCATGTTCCTCAGCACCACACATCTTTTAAACGTCTCCAGTGATGGGGACTCCACCTCTTCCTTGGGCAGCCTCTTCCAGGGCTTTACAACCCTTTTGGTGTAGAAGTTTTTCCTAATATTCAAATTAAACCTCCCCTGGTTGAAATTGAGACTGTTTTCTCTTGTCCTGTCGCTTGTTACTTGGGAGAACAGACTGACCTCCACCTCACTGCAACCTCCTTTCAGGTCATTGTGGAGAATGATAAGGTCTCCCCTGAGCCTCCCTTTTCTTCAGACCAAATAGCCCCAATTCCCTCAGTTGCTCCTCATAAGACTTGTGCTCTAGACCTGTCACCAGCTTTGTTGCCCTTCTTTGGACAAGCTTCAGCACCTCAATGCCCTTCTGGTGAGGGGACCAAAACTGAACCTAACATTCGAGGATTGGCTTCACCAGTGTCAAGTACAAACGTACAATCACTTCCCTTGTCCTGCTAGGCACACTGTTTCCAATATGTGCCAGGATGCTGTTGGACTTCCTGGCCACCTGAGCACACTGCTGGCTCATATTCAACCAGTTGTCGACCAACACTCCCAGGTCCTTTTGTGCTGAGCAGCTTTCCAGCCACTCTTCCCCAAGCCTGTAGAGTTGCCTGGGGTTATTGTGATCCAAGTGCAGGACCCAGCCCGTGGCCTCGTTGAGCCTTATACCATTGGCCCTGGCCCATCAATCCAGCCTGTCCAGGTCCCTCTGTAGAGCCTCCCTACTGTCAAGCAAATCAATGCACCTGTCTAACTTGGTGTTGTCTGCAAACTTGCTGAGGGTGCCCTCGATCCCGTCGTCCAGATCATTAATGAAGATATTAGAGAGTAGGTCCCAATACTGAGCCCTGGGGAACACCACTTGTGTCTGGCTGCCAACTGGATTTAATTCACCACAACTGTCTGGGCCCAGCCACCCAGACAATTGGGGTTTTTTATCCAGCAAAGTGTACACCCATCCAAGCCATGAGCAGACAGTTTCTCCAGAAGAATGCTGTGGGAAGTATTATCTTACTGCTTGATTACCTCTGCCTGGCTCCCTCTGACTGTCTCCGTTTTAATTATTATCCCCTTGCCTCTTCACTTTACCATCACATTTCTGTTTCAGATATTATTTATAAATATTTCAGTGTTCATGCAATGTATCAATTTGGATATACTGGAAGTATTACATTTATCTGTAGAAGCAGTATAACAGAGGCAGTTGAGCAGCTTGCAGTATGAAAAGGTGCTGGTTTCAGTGCTTTCTAGTTTTAGCTTTCCTCTTCAGGCTGTTTATTGGCATGTTGTGTAATGCTGATGTATAGTGTTGTTTTGTTTTTTAAACATATCTACCCATATACTGCGCTATCATGCTGCGCATCTTGGCTCAAAGGCCATCTGATAACAATGTTTACCTATGTCAGCTTAAGCACACTTTCAAATGAGTGTTCCAGAAATCAACTTCTAAAGTTGACAAATTCTGTTCATAGCTACTTTTTTTGTCATGTGTGGTGGGTTTACCTTGGCTGGGTGCCCGGTGCCCACCCCTAGTCCCTCTATCACTCCCCTCGCCCCCCACCAAAACCTCCGTCAGCAAGGCAAGCGGGGAGAAAGTAAGATGGAAAAGGAAAACCCCGTGGGTTATGATAAGAAGCAGTTTAATAAACAGCAGAGAAAGCAAGGTTGCGCACGCGCGAAGCAAAAGCAACAAAGCCGTTACTCTCTACTTCCCATCCACAGGCGGTGTCGGGCCTGTCCCGGGAAGCAGGGCTCCAGAACGCGTACCGGTTGCTCGGAGGACAAATGTCTTCCCAGAATCCCCCCGTCCTCCTCCCTTTATAGTTGAGCTGACGTCGTATGGTATGGAATATCCTATTGGTCAGCTCGGGTCGGCTGTCCGGGTTGTATCCCCTCCCAAATCTTGCCCCCCCACATACACACCCCGTCAAAACAAGGCTGTGTGTTATCAACACCTTCTGGCTTCCAGTACTGCAGCATGAAGGCTGTATGGGGAAAATCAGCTCAGACAGACCCACTACATCATGGAAAATAATTTACATTATAATCTTATATTAAGTAAATTTTTAAAGTCTGTTTTTACTGGGGAGGGGATGGAAATATTTCTGGTCATTCTTCTTCATTCAACACTTCTCTCCTTATGCAGAATTCCTATTTTAGCACTCCTTATTTTCCCTTCTCTAAAATGTGATTGCAGATGAGTTGTACAGCTTTAGTAACCCAGCAGGAAACTGTTGTTGGCAATTCAAGAAGCCACCAGAATGTACTGGCCCAGAATACACTCCACGTGCTGAACAGTTTCACTTATTTGTTTATCCCTCCCTCTCTTCATCTAAGACTTACTGTAAAGTGCTTTCATGTGTAGAGAGTTTTCAGAGGAGTTTAGGTATGTAAAAGCTGGAATACAAAAGGGTATGTTTAGAACCCTTGTGCTGAAATGGCTTTCTTATGGTTTTGGAGACTTGATTGAGGTGTTACAAATATCTATTCCTTATTCCTATGTCTCAGTCTTATTCGTATATGAAAGTTATATGTAAACATAAAATGTCCAGGACCATACTATGAATTTGATTGTTCACTAAGTGCTGTCTTACATCTTTAATATATAGACATAAAAATTAATTTAGTACAAGTGCTAGAAATACTAATATTCTTAGCTATTATTAAAATGTAATGTAAAAAAATATATAAACACATGAAAAACATTAATGCAGTGTTAATTTATTAGTCATATCCTATTTAGAATAATTAGTTTCATTTATTTTCACGCTTATCTTTTATTAAGTCTTTTTCTGTATCTAATGCAATTGGAGCCTGCGTATTTTAGCTCATCTTTGTATTTTAGTTATGCTGTTAATATGTAACACATAGTCACTAACATCTTAGCCCCTATTTCTCTCTGCGTATGCTAAGATAGAAAGACTTATTGGGTCACAGAATCATAGAATGGTTTGGATTGGAAGGAACCTCAAAGATCATCTAGTCCCAACCCCACAACCATGGGAGGGGACACCACCCACTAGAACAGGTTGCTATGTCTGTCCCACGGGTTTGTTTAAGACTGTAGGTTTATTAAAATATTCAATGTAGATTAAAACATCCTATAATAAACTGCAGTACCAGTCTCCTTGGAATATTAAGTAAATGCAGATAAATGGCACATTACCTAGGTGTATGTGTAGAGAAAAAGTAATTTTAATAGTTTTTATCACCAGTTGTGAAAGAAGAAAAATGTTTTATGGTACTTAAGATAATGCAGTCCTGAAACAGACCTTGTTGCCCCACTTCAAGCATAATCCATATAATGGCTATATTGCAGTGAGGATAACATGATCTTATAAGTACTATAAAAAGTGCAATCTGTCATGGTTTCCCAGTTTTTCCCTTTTCCTGTTCCTTTTTAAAATCAGACTTAAATAGACTTCCAGCAGCAGTTTATCTGTACTGCGTCAGAAGATAGATATTTTGGGTTAGTGAGAACAAAAACCCCTATGGGTAGTAGTTGCTGATGTTTCATGAACAGTTAGCAAAAAGCATCACATTTCTCAAAAAAAAAAAAAAAAAAAAAAAAAAAAAAAAAAAAAAANAAAAAAAAAAAAAGAAAAAGAAAAAGAAAAAGAAAAAGAGGTTGTTTTCCGGCACTCTGGCAAAGGAAAATAATCCTAAACTATGTATTTTAATAGGGAAAATACTAGCATATGTAATTACAAAGACTTTTACCTCAGTGATAAAAGAGGTTTGTTATAATGTTAAAAACCACTAGTGTTGACAAGGACAGCTTTAGAAAGCAAGAAATATTCCATTTTAATATCAATTGTGGCATTTATTAATATTTTAGCATCCAGAAAGCATGTCTGTAAAAATCAAATGCTGTAATAAAGCAGTACTGTACCAAGTGCTTCCTAAAGTCTAGCTATGTATGGTCTGGTTGTGCCATTTATTTGAAACATGTCCATAATGCATTTGTTATCAATGGATCTGGATGTATTTAAATGAATGGTAATGTAGGAAAAGCACTTTTTCAAGCACTGAGGAAGAGATCTGAAGCTCTTACTTGTATATGCTCCTTAACAGAATAATTATGATGAGGGCATGTGCAAAATTCAAATGGAGTAAGATGCGTTAGGTGATTAATTTCCTTTGCATGCTCCCAGAGGACCATTGGCATAGCTGACCAACATTATGTGGAAAAGCATCTTTGTGGCAAAAAACCAACAACAAAACCCACAACAAAACCCACAACAAAGTGAAAACAACTTTTTAACTTTCTTCACCAGTTAACAGTGACTGAAGCTCAGAAGAAGATTGCACTATGTGTTGCTCTCTTCAAGGAGTTGTTTCTGAGCTCAAGGTCTGCCAACACAGATGTATCTTGGGATTGTGTTTTGACCAGGCTGGTGTGAGGCATTTACAAGTGGATAGTTCGGTTAGGTTCAACCTTGAAGTGCATTCACGATCCTAATGCATGCCCCGTGCGAGCTCTGCTTCCACAGTATGTCAGTGTGCAGAGGTGCTTGATTGCATTTTGAAGGCAATAAATAGTACTGGTTTGAGCTTGTCTGCTCAGCTCTATCTTTGGACTAAGTTCGTATGTCAATTGATAAGATATTAGTCTGACCAGTAAAGAGTTACAGATCCTGCAAGTATTGTGTTGAGAATCTATTCAGCTTTGTATTGGACATATCACTTTTCTGGTTCTTTTTGGTTTTGCATCAATAGTTCAGTGGGGGAAACAAACAAAATCCTTTTATTGGTTTAAATTTTATAGGAAGAGTAGTTTGTTTCAGATTCCTGTCATTATTGCTTACTAAGTTCTGGCTTATTTCACTGATAACTTATCTGTGCATTAGGGTGAAACAGTTTTTAATTATTCTTCAGCCCTTGTCTTAATTTCCACAGATTTTTCAGTTCTACTAGAGATTTAACTTCTTTGTTATTTCACTCAGGATTTTATTAGGTCATTTTATTTCTAGTACTGCATCCTTTTCCAACAATCAGTAAGAGGCAGGATGTTGGGTAGGCATGCTTTTCTCAGGATCTGAATTCTGGCCAGAGCCTCAACATAACAAAATAATTGACTCCAAATCAGCTTGGACCAATGCCTCTGAAAGATACAGTTCACCATCTGTGACTCCACTTCTATTTCTTGTTCTCTTCCAGCTAAAATGTGTTCTGAGGAGATGAATCGTAGGGTAACTATTATGTGTTATAGATCGTATATGCTGTTGGGTACTTAATACCAAATCTGTGACAGGTATGAAGCTGTATGTCCTAAAAAGGAAACATGGAAACAGCACATTTCCTCTTCTGGTTTGTAAAATCAAGCAAATGAGCTTTTTGTAGAATTGTTTGACATGTCTGTAAATACAGTGAGGTGCTTTGTTGCTTTATTTTACATTTCCAATCTTTCTAATAGGATCCTTCTCTTTAGAGGATCCTTTCTTGAAATGAAAATTGAATAGTGAGTGAATTCTTGACTCCCTGGAGTAAAACCAAAAACTCTGTTTTGGAGTAACACTCACCATTCTGTCCTGTTTCTTGAACTGACAGCCAACCTTCAGAAGTTTGTGGCATTCCACATTGCAGATTTATTGGCTGCTTGTGACTGTTTCTGGTTTGACTCATCAAGTGAAGAATCAACCCTCCAGAAATTTTCATACTGTGACCTACTGGGGAAATAACCCAGGCACTGGACCAGAAGTTCTTGATATGGGGAAAGTTTCTTGATACTGGGGGTGAAAAAGCATAAGCTAGAGAAAGGTAACTCACTGGGATCTGAAATTCTCTCCCTGCTTTCTTTGATAGAAATACTATCACTCCAGCTAGTAACTTAGATTTCTGAGGGATGTACTTTTGCTGGCATGAATCACCTTGTGTCCTTTCAGCAACTTGCAGCATGTTCTGTGTTTTGGAGTGTTATAAACAAAATCAACCAAACTTCTTCTAGAAGGATCTTTTAGCATCCTCTTTTACTGGAACCTCTTTAGTTACGTAGACAAAAAAAAAAAAAAAAGAGATAAAATCTGATAAAATTGTGAGCCCTCACTGCTTGAGTGATTTGCAACTCTTAGTCTCATAGCCAGTTTCCACATGTTCTATCTTTATTGATACTGATGAACTGAATTACAGTACGGTCTGCCAAGCCCATCAGAGACTGTTGTTCTAGGACCTGTACAGACACAAAGAGGATCGCTTCTCCTTCAAGGAGTTTGCAGTAAAGTTTTGTTTATTGATAAATGCACAGATCATATTACTTGCTCAAGGTTATTCATCTGGTCAACGAAGAAGCTGTACAACCACAATTTCCACTGCAGTCTGGTATCACATAAATCATTCTGCCTAGCCAATAACAGTTTTGTTCCCCCCCAAAATGGAATATTATAAAATCAAAACTTTCATTTGGCCTTTTCAATGAAAAGGTCCCATTCACTACCATTCTCCATATTGGTGATGAAGACATAACTGTGCCTCTCCTGAGTCTTTCAGCCACCATATATCTTGTCTTTGCTTATTTAACTTATTTTCTCTTCACTGTGTTGCTTATAGGCTATGAATTGCGGGTAATAAACATTGTGCTTTTTTGCTGCTGTTTGGTTTTGTCCTATTACTCTGTCTGGATGATGCAGCTTTCTTCTAGTCCCAAAGAAAGTATTCGTTGTCTTATTTGCATAATTCTGTTTTAATAATTTCTCTTGGTTAGTATTCTGCTCCTTAGTGGGGCTCTGTACCACCTAATGGATTTCTGTTTGCAAAGGTGAATCAAACCTGTAGGTTAATACAGATTTCCACTCAGCAACCCCTACCTTGCTAACGTGGCTTTTCATTCCAATTTAATCACTATGAAAGACCAATGTTTCTCCCTACAACCTCACAAAAAAAACCCAAACCAGACATTTTTAGCATTAGGTAAGTTACCTAGCAAAAGCAGGTTGATTTTTGTTTCTTGAAGGACATCCTGAGCTTTCCATGATCTTGAGAAATCCAAGCTTTAGCCATGGAGAGGATAAACCTATTGATCCCTGAGACAAAGCAGGTAAAGAACTTATCACACTTAAATGTTTATACTTGTGGAAATAGATCCTAACCACTGTAATTTCACAAGATGATTCAAGTGCCCATGGCTTATTTATGAAATGTTAAAATGTTGCACATTATTAGTATAAGCATCCTAAACTCTCTAGAGACTCTTTTCTCATAGTATTTCTTGGAGCCTGTGTAAAATAGTCTGGAGTATTTTATCTTTTGGGGTTTTGTTTGCTTTTATTTTTTCACATTGAATGTTAAAGGAAATCTCAAAGATAAAGTGTTTTCTTTCTTCTTGCAGGATACTACACTTTGTGGTAGACTGGTTCTATCCTGGAGCAACATGCTACAATTTGTACCACTAAACCTGTGGTTTTAGTTGTGTGTTCTGATTGGTTTTTATCACCATAGGATGAGAACATTGTAACGTGGCCAGTATGGGCCTATTTCTTGTGATCAGATAGAAAAGGAAACAGTCTGTTTATTAAGTAGACAATGATGCTGGAATAATGTAAAACTAGTGTTCTGTTTGCTGCAGTAGTTCTGTGTCCCCCTAGGAAGTCTGAGAAAGTAAGTGAGGGGGTTTTTTTGTGTGTTTTTTGTTTGTTTGTTTTAAGTCTTAAACAGCTGGGACTTGGTCCTCTGAGAATTTTTTCTTGCGTGATACTGTCTCATTTATAGTCAGACAAGGAACAAGTGCTACAGGTTCATCCCTGAATGTATGGCTGTTGGCTAAGAATATAGCTTCTTCTGTGAACAGTCTTTGATGGTAGAATTTTTCTCTTTAGTGAACCTGCTGGCATTCTTTAACTGTCTTTTAGTTTCCTAAGTTCTGCTGGTGATGTTGTTCTTGAGTGATTATAATAACTGGATGAAAGGAGGAGTGGTTATAGTGGGGTTTACCATGGCAGCAAACATGACATGAAGTAATGATGAATTTGGATTTTAGATTTCATGCATGCTTTGATTTATGTTAAAATATCTGGAATGTATTTCATATTTACTAGTATTTCAAATAATTTAACTTTTCTTGTGATATGCATGTCACTAATAGCTAAGAGAAGAGGATGGTCTTGCTAATTGGGACTTCTTGACTGCTGATAGTAATTCACACATGGACTCTTACACACTTAATGGTGCAAGTAGAGTGATTTTAATGGATAGACACTGAAAAGGACCTTCTAGCCTTTAATCTTTGTGGAAGACTCTGTCAGCTTATGGTTTCAATGAAAGTTAAGTTCATTTATTTTTATCTGTTAAGATAGTTAGGAAATGTGGACAGGGTATTGGAATTTGTTGTCAGAAATCCAAAGGAAAATAATAGGCATAGAAAATTGTGGAAAAAAGTAATCTCCATGAAATCTCACAAGTGAGAGCTTAATGTCTATCACAGACATGACACAGATTCATGTCACTTTGGACATTAATTGTATAGGAGAAAGGCCAGGTTAAACAAGGCTTGGTGTAAAGGTGATTTGATAGGAACAGAAACTTCTCAGTCTTTAGTGAGTTTTGGGCTCACCTTTTTCTGAATTTGCTGTGTTCAACAGGAAAGACTATCAAACCTTGAATAATCTTAAAAATTCAAGGAAGCATTTATCACTGGTTTTATCCAATAAAAAGTGAGTCCTAGTGCTAAGATCATGTGTGAACAGAAAAGCACACAGATACAACAAAAAACAACAATAGACCTGAAAGAGAGCTTTATCTGAGGAATTCTTTCTTATAGTTGTTTATGGATAGTAGCACTGTTTGCTGAAAAGGATTTCTGTTTCTGGGCTTTGTGGAGGAAACCTTTAAATAAAGATTTGTATGAAAAGTGGGACAAGTCATGAGTGAATTGCAATGGATGTTAGAAATCAAGGAGAAAGAAGACATTGAGAAAATGGGAACAGAGGAAGTGAAATGAGAGCAGAGGCAAGTTCGTTCTTCACCTTCTCAATAGAGCTTTTGGTACTGACCTCTTTTCAGCCTAAGAACATCTAGTAAAATGAAGAAAGGCATTAAGACCTCTACCGGTCATGTTAATAGGGAGATAATGTCTTTTTAGTGTAAATGCAGGACACATCTGCAGTAAGTTGCCATACGGAACCTGAAGATGTCACATTCCAAGAAAATTATGATTTCTTTCTGCTGCCACTGATTTCAGTAGGAATGATTATCCTTTTAATTTGTATCAGAAATTATGAACATAGCTGATGACATAAAATCCCTTCCATTTGTTAGCTTAGGGTTCTGCTGCTGTGCTTTATTTTTGTCTTTTATCCTCTCATCTGCAACAAAAATATGCACCTCAAATGAAGGTTTATATGAAATGGCTTTGCCTATGACAACCACCAGATTGTAAATGAAATGTGACAAGGCAGAGGGTGGATGATCTGGTTTAATAACTACAATTAATCAATCAATCAATCACTGTATGTCCCTAGGGAAAGGGTACATTATATGGATGAAGTTGCCTTATGATCTGTTGCATTGCCCTTAGGGAAGTTTAGTTTCTTCTGTGTGATAATCATCTACCCAGAAGTGATAGTGAATTTAAAATACTGCCTTTAAAACCTCCCTAGATTGGTGGATCATCAGATTGGACAATATAATAATGAGTCAGTGTAGGTGATCTCTGCCTCTCTTCTACCCAAAGAGAATAAGACAAGTTTTGTTGAGGTTTTCTGAAATTAGACTGTAATAAAACAAGGTAAAAATTAGTCCTTTTAAGATTTCCGTTTTGATTACATACACCTAGTTCTATGAACTGGTGAATAGAGATAGAGAAATGAGCTAGATGGATAATCTGACAGAAAATCTATCCAGGTGTATCTTCTGCAGAAATCCTAATTTAGTCTGAATTAGCGGGACAGTTACATTTTGTTCTCAATGTTAAACATGAACTTAAATCTAGTTAATTTGTCTTTGAACTTGACATGTGAGTTCTTGCCATGAAATACTGAATCCCTGCAAGATGAACTGAAAGGTAAGAGTTTTTTCCTGACAATGAATGTTTTGACCCTTTGTCACTAACTGTAAACCCCCAGTTGTTTTGACATAACATGGATAGTCTCTTTTGTTTGAATGAACCTTGTAGAAAAAAGTCTGATTAAACAATTCTGTCTGTATGTATCCCCTGCAGCCCCTTTTATTCTCATTTGTTTTTTTTTTCTACAGATCTTTCACAAATAATAGGATCTTTACCCCTTATTTCAGGTTATCTATTCCTGTGGTTTTTCCCCTCACCTGGAGTAATAATCCTCTCTGCAGCACTGTCAGCATCCCCACAGTAATCAGCTGCGAAGTCACAAACAGCAGTGGATTATGATTTCTATTAAAGAATATATAAAATTTTAAACCTAGTATATTTTCATGACCCAATGTACATGTTAATGAGAAACTAGTCTTGATGTTCATGTAGATAACACAGTTAATACCCAGTTGCTTTGAATATCATGGTACATAAATAGAATGAATTTTTCTTCCCATGGTGTGAGCAGTGTATTGCTGACAAGATGCTATTATTTAGCTCTGATTTAATTAGATTTAAAGGGTAGATAACAAATATGAAGTATAAGCCAACTGTATTGCTTCAAAGAAGAAAAGATAATATAGAGTATGAAAGAACTAATTCTGTATCATTTCAGTTTAGCATTTGTTTGTTTTGTTTTCAGTAACACTAGTGCCTCTTGCCAAAGCAACTTGCAGTTATCTGCCTTTTAGTTAGGAGCACAGCTCTGACTTTTTTAGGAATTTATTTTCTCATATCTTTTCATAAAGAGCACAGTGTGATTTGTAACATTAACCCATTCTGAAAGTCTAAATTGGAAAATCTACACAAATCAGCATTTCAGAAGATAGTGTTTTATTAGGATAAAGTAAGAAAATTATATTAAGTATACTAAGAAAAATAAATTAAAATATTTCATTTTGTTCCTTCCTGCTTTCATGGAATTTAAAGTCCAATTGTCATTTGAAACTCCCTAAAGTTAAAATGAACAAAGCATTTCTGTCACCTA
Organism: Brachypteracias leptosomus; assembly: GCA_013401335.1. Classification (NCBI taxonomy): domain Eukaryota; kingdom Metazoa; phylum Chordata; class Aves; order Coraciiformes; family Brachypteraciidae; genus Brachypteracias; species Brachypteracias leptosomus. Next base: position 12,583 of record VYZX01033627.1, read on the forward strand.
AGTAGCTCAGAAATTTAAGGTTTAATTCATGCTTTACCAGTCATTTTCCTAATAGAGGTCTTGTGTGGTCACTGAAAAAAAGAAGCCTGGAAGGCACTTAATTTGATCAGTCTTCAGTGTGTTTTGTTCTGAGCAAGAATCAAGTGATAATTTCTAACATGACTTTCCAAAAATAGAAAGAGAACACTAATAATTGGGGAGCAAATAAAAGAAAAAAAAAACACAATTCAAAATAGTGTTTACTTTTCTGGAATTCTCTTAAGCTTGCACACTGTGTCCATGAACTGGTCTGCATCATGAGTCATACTCCATGTGAGATGACCTGACAGATTTGATGCCAAAACTGTTTCAGTAGAATGCATAGAATCACTTCAACTGGTGAGTGATCAGACGTGTCAGTCAGATGTCAGCATGTCTATCTTGGCTGAATGTTTCTTTCAATATAGTGGAAGCATCCAAAGTTAACTTAGATTTAATGGAGAACTACCAAAACTCAGTACGTATGATATGCCAGTTAAAAAATGTATGGACCAGATCAGGGAATCACAATAGTTTTACTTCAATAATTTGAAATATATACAATATTCTTGGAACATAAAATATGTACCATAATATGTAAGCACTGTTTACATCAAGAATGCAGCTTGGTCCAGGAGATCAGTGAATAAACTGGAAAAAATGGCAAACTGATTTTAGTAGTTAAGAAGACATTCTTAGAGAAATGATGGTAAGCACTAACAATATACATGTTGTGTAGAAAGCCAGTCAGTAGAAATGTGAAGATTGGATTAGTTATTTCTGTGTTTAGAACACACCAATTCATGGCGTATTAGACTTAGTTCCATCTTGAGAGCAAAAACTCACTACTCAGGAGCAGCAAACAATTTCTTTTACTTGCAAAACAACTTGTGTTACCATGGTATTTGTAGATACAAGAAAAATACCTGGAAAGACAGGATAATTTGTAGAAAACATGTTGATTATTTTAGCTCTTGGTTTTATTTGCTTTGCAAGTTGAACATGTCAGTTCAGTGGTATGAAATTTTAACTCTGGAATTTTATTACTAGCTATTCAGGGATAATTCATATTTATTCATATCCTGTTAGTTAGGTGCAGTTGCTTGGATATGCTGTGGGATCCTGTTTCTATTCCTTGAGTATGCAAATGCTATAGCCTGTGCAAGTATTTTAGGTCACTAGTATTTGTAAATAGAACTAACTCTGAAATCCTCTTTCTGTAGACATTAAAGAAGAAAAACTTGGTTTGAGGAGTGTTAACAGAAAGTATCAACAAAGATGTTTAAAAATAAGTGAATTGCAATGGGTATTATTACTCTTTTGTGAGTGAAGTGATTCATTATGTTTCAGTAGAAGAGTGAACAGCTGATCAGACACTTTGACTGGAAGACTTTTTCAGGGCATAGATTTCCCCTCCTTTTCTTTTTGAAGTTAAATGGTTTGCAATTCCTTCTACCTTGAAGGAATTAAGAAAAAACTCATTAGGAAGTCCTCATGGTGTTTTTTCCCTCTACCCCCAAAATGTGCTTTCCACAAGAAAATATCCTCTAGTCCATAATGAAAATTTTGGAGTTTGACTGCCTAAAGCCTAGTACTAAAATCTGTTGTTTTGTGTAGGTGGGAAATGTCTTTTTCTCCCATAGTTTGTTCAGAAGAAGAAAAATATGAAGTAGCTTCAGTGAGGTATTTGTACATTTAGAAAACAATAAGACCTTTGAATTTGACTTTTTTGTGGCTTAGAATATATTTCAGTAGTCTATTAATTTCTCTGTCTTAAATCTCTCTAATGCTGGCTAAATGGTAACGACTTGCTTTAATTGCAAAGGCAATAAAAGCTTCATGTTCATAGTCGTTTTTTTTTCTTAGATGAGTCACTGCAGTTTTGTGATTTTAATTTTTATAGCCCAAAATAACATTTTGGGATGTATATATTGAAATAAAAACCCACTTCAATGTGATATCTCTGAGAAGGGTTTTCACTGCCTCAGATACTTTACCTGGATTATGGCACGTGCCTATTTTTTAACAGCATTTATGCTCTGTATATGTGTGTGTCACACTGCCTGCAGCATAATTGTTATAAACAGTTCACTTCCCTTGGCACAAAACTAACCATTATCTGTGACCCACCAGAATGTACTGTGTACGTAAGAAAATCCTGGATTTACTTAATATGAGAATGGGTTCATCTATTGGTCATAAAAAAACTTTCATTATTTTAAACTGTCACTTACATTAATTTGGATGTGCATAAGAACCATTCTGAATGACTTTGTATTGTTTCAGTTAAGTCATTCTTAGATCAAATCAAATAACGGTAGGATTTGTTGATCTGCAAAACTGCCTTCCCCATATGGATTGGTATGAGATTATCCCACCAGGGGTTTAGTATCTGGGAAATTGAAAAAGATATATCTGAGCGACTAAATGTTTTCAAAAGGAGAAAACATCTATGATAATGAAATTGAGTCTATTTTAAAATGCAAGGCATATTCTTGAAAGCCGGTACTAAGCACACTCAAAGAAAACATTGTACACTAAACACTGTGCATTATAATTATGAAACTAGGCCTCATTTAATCCATCAATATTTTGGTGTGTTTAATATTTAAAGAGTCTTTTTAAACCATTACTCAGAAAACCCTGGGATAAAAATGATTTGAGAAATAACAAAGCGTACAAGAATGGAAGATAATTTGACCTTTATCACTGTATTGTTATTAGTAAAAGAAATTCAACTGTAGCAGTTAGTCTGCATACGTATATAATCTTCATCTTTTCAAAACAAGAATAGATGAGAGCATTTTCCACGATTTTGAGATTTTTACAAATCAAGTGCATAATAAAATACGAGACTGTAATAAATGCAGTTGTTTTCCAAATATATGCCAAATGTGTTTTGTTACTCAATGCAAGGAAATGCAGATGGTCGAGGGAAAATTGTTTTTGCTGTAATCATTAAAAACAATTTTAAAGAGTACTTATGGAAGCGGAAGCAGTGAGTAATCACCTTTGCATTATGATAATATAGGAAATGTTTCCTTATGAACTTGAGCGATCAGAATACATGATTTTCATATTCTGGACTTAGTTTATAAATGAAGAACTATTAGAGGAAAAATATGTGTTTTTAAAAAGACAATATAACTTACATGATTTGAAAGAACGTCTTTCTGTCAGAGCTTGACTAGGACATTGTTTCATATGGATCCTCTCCTAGTGTGTATTAGTGTTACGCTGGATGCCATGTATACTGAAGGGCATTCAGGAGCTACTGAACTGTGTAAAAAACCACAAATTGAAGTTGGACCTTTCACCCTTTCTGTCCTCTGCCATGCACTTTTTCAACACTGTATTTCACAGCACTAACAACTTCCATATAGCTGCTATATAGCTTATACAGGTATTAAATCGTATATGTAGAAGTTATGATCTATAAGAATTCTAGTAGGAGGCTGATGATTGTTTCCTTTGACAGAGGTCTTAACTATGCTGACTTGTGGCTTGGTGTAGCTCTCATCTCTTTGTGTGTGTGTATATACCCAAATAGTCCTTATGTGTATACCAAATAGCACCATAATCAAATTAATACGAAGTTTGGCAAATCCTTTATTTGTGTATTGATATTATGATATGGACTTTAACTTAGAGGATCCCATAATGTCCAGCCACTCAATATGTATATCGCTTTATTCATTATGAAGGTATGTGATGAGGATATCAGTGCTTTTAAGTTGATGGAGGATGTTTGTTGTGGTTTAAGGTTTGGGGAAGGNTGAATGTAGTATGTTTTGCCTATCTGTTGCAGAATGTGTATAATGAAATGGAAGCCATTGCATTTAAAGGTTACCTGGGAAAACTTCTGCTCTGTCACATGAAAACACATCAATAATTTAACCTAGTAATAGATCTTCTTAACATAATTCATACAATTAGATAACCAAGTTCCCGTGAATTAGATGACTTGCTATTATCTGTTCATGGTTATCTCTCAGTAACCTGTTTTTTGTGCCACTACTCACAGGGTCTCTTCAAGAGAGTAGTAGGACCTTAAACTTTTCCTTAATGAATCTAGAGGCCTGTTTTGCAGAATTGCCATATACTGAGCTGTGTGGTATCAGCTGCATGATTCAATGTGCCATAGAATGCCAAGTACTCTGAAAAAATAGCTACTTTAAAACTGACTCTGCAAATGAATGTAAACCCTTTACATTTTTGAGGACAATCAACTACAAGGACAACTAAAATACTGTGCACAGCTAGGTTTGGGCAGCAGGATAAATAGTCCAAACTGAATTCACAAGTCATAGATAAACTGCTACTGACTTGTTTAAATTCTGTGGATGCCTTTATGTGACATTGCTGTCACTCTGTGATAACAGGATAGACATACCCTCTGTACCTCAGTTTTCCGCTGGAGATAAAGGAGTACTACTTTATATCCTGATGGTAAATTGATTGGTGGCTGTTAGTCATTCAAATGATACAAGGGAAAGCTTCACAGAAGAAATTAATAATGAGGTATTCAAAAAATATTTTTGAAGTGACATTAAAGGCCTGTGGCATCACATTGAATAATGGAGATAGAATAAAATAAAATGCATTTTTTTCACTATTTGAGCATCATCCATCTTATTTATCAAACAAAGTGGAGTCCTGGGGAAAACCTGGTATATGAATCAATGATTGCAGAATGAGTGCTGTTAAGCACTGGAACAGGTTGCCCAGGGAAGCGGTGGAGACACCATCCCTGCAGGTGTTAAAAAAATGAGTTGATGTAGCACTTGAGGCTATGGTCTAGTGGTTAAGGAGATGTTGGGATGAAGGTTGGACTTGATGATCCTAGAGGTCCTTTCCAACCGTAATGATGTAATGATTCTATGATTCTATGAAGTCTGGTCTTGCAATTGAGTAGAAAGTTATCTGAGTTATTGCTGTTCAGTTTTCCCTTTGGCTGAAAGCCAGCTATCCTTTATTGAAGCACAGCATTGCTCCTAGTCCATGTCTGACCAAAAAAGTAAAATAGGACTGCTTAAAACACCTTTGGTGACAATTAAAGCTATGAATTTCTTCCTCTTGTGAGTGGTGGCCATGTCTCAGGGTATGTGATAGTAATCACTCAGCTGGTTATGGAAAAATGACTATGCCCTACATCACAGTGTTATCAGCTATGTATTCTCTGAGCTCTGGTGATCTCAGGAGTGAGAAAAGCTTGGTAGCACTGTCAGCACCAGGCAAAACAATGTCCAATTATACATGGGGATTTTCCAGCCATGACTGAGAACTGAAGGAGGGGAAAAGAGCCATTTTGTCTGTCTTTGCTTATTTCAGCATGCCATTAAAAATGATTACAATAAATTCAATTTATATTTTTGTAAGTGTTGTAGCATTAATCATACCACTGCTGACAGTCTGAATTGCTTGTGCTCTCAACTATTTGGAAGAGCTCTACAGCCTTGAGTTTCACACATGCTTCCTCAGCAGAAGATAATCAGAGCTAATTATGCCCAAGCATAGCCTGTTAATGCAGCAAATATTTTTAAGAGATATTTCTTTTACTGACACTCACACTAACTTGAACAAGCTTGACTTTGACAAGCTCCCTTTCTGTAGTAGTTCCATATCTTCAGTTTCTTTTCTAGACCTCGTAAACTATTTTATCAACTTTGTAAGCTTAAGCCTGTTACGTCTCCCAGACCTCTTAATGTTTATGGTGGTGTGTATTTGTTTGTCATTAACAGCACAAGAGGAAATAAGGAAAATTAAGCCTCTATACAAGTTGCCTAGTATTTGATTTGTCCCTTCTCTCCACCCCTATACACCTCCATTGAAGGCAGTCTGTTGCATCTTGCACCAGGCTGCTGGGAGAAAATACAAATAATTCAGCATGGCAAAGGTAGGGAAGAAGTCAGATTTTTACACTGGAATCTGCAGTAAGGAGTCTTTGCAGTGTCCAAAGAAGACTTGAAGGTAAGAGACTGTTGCTTGGCCATCTGGGTCCCTTTGGGCATTATTACGTGAGCAGACATTACATGGCTTAGGCCTTGGTTTTTTCCCTTCTGCAGTGACAGACTGCTGTGAAGAGAGCTGTACTGAGAGCTTTCAAGCAAGGGACATTTGAGTACTGAACATGAAGGTAAAGCATGCAAGTTAGTTACACAGTATGAGATTCAAAATCTTACATGAACATGGATGTTTAACAGAATCTTAGCAGAAACCAAGCCAATTATCTGTACAATATATAAGGAAATCAAATAACAAATGTATTTAAGCATGTTCAGATTCTAAGTTGCCATGCATATTTTTACATATAAAAACATTAATATTTTGGATTAATTCAAGGATAACTTAGTATTTTCTTCGTAAAAAGGAGGAAAAAAAAAAAAGAGATGTTGCAACCCTTCTAATATTATGAAATGCTTTTTTCTGCTTCACTGTTTTCGACACTGTTTTCACCACTCTGTATTTGGAACTATTTATAGAGTAAAAACCTTGCATTTTAAAATCATAATTTATTTTCAGTGTTAACAAATAGAGGAAGCAGGGAAGGAAGTTTTGATTGCAGAAGGTGGATTTAGTTTCAAACATTTTTAAATTGAAAATGAGCTAAGTATAATAAGAAATCCTGTTTGTCCCTTTTTTACTTTAAATTACCTGTTCTATAACGTATGGATGAGAGATTTTAATAATCTGGTCTGGTAAGTAAGAAAATTTATAAGTGTATGATATTCATCAGTAAGTAATCTCGAATAGTTTGGTAATCAGGTGTTTGTTTCAAAATACTGAAGAGTTTATGTAAGAGGTTCATGCTGTTCTCTGACATTGGATCTTGACTCTGCATGTTTCTTGGCTCTGCATGTTTATATAACACTTATTAAAGACTTAGGCTTTTCTGACAAGTGCTAGTTTGATTGTAGCCTTTGCAAGATCTCTTTGCAAGATCTCTAGGGACTGCAAACCATGAATGAAATGTTTATACTGGAAGGTTGGAAAGCCATGTGTTATCTGGTAAATTTTTAAACTCTGCTTCCATGAATGGGAGTGTAGTAGTGTCTTAACAGCTCTTACGCCTCTGTAAGCTGCAGTATGACCTCTAATAGCCTCCAGTTAGGGCTTTTCTGTCTAACTGCTAATTGCTGGGATTCTGTTTCTGTCAGTGCTTGTAATGCCTGCTTGGAAGCAAGTGGATTCACGGCACCTGAAACATGTATAAATTATTTTCAAATTTCATTGTGATTCTATATGAACAACCAAGAAAGAAGAAAAAATGCATTTCATTTTCGCAGTAGGTCACTGGAGATGACGACCATTTGAAGCAGCACAATGCTGCCGAATGATTGCTTGGGAAGACTATTTCATTGACAGCAGGTGCTCCAATGTAATACTCAGCACAAGTAGTAGTTAACACACTGAGAGGGAGAGAGTGAGCTGCATAGGAGTGAGCTGCATTATTTTGCTGGAATTTTGGACCCAAGTTGGTTGTGTCTGGTTGATCCTGCATTTCACTTATCAGATAACAGTGAAAACTCATGCTTCTCAGTCTCGCTGCCACAGCTTTTGGCATAGTACTTTATCTTAGCACCTTAATAAAGGAAGATGATTATAAACAAAAAGGCTGACTTTCTGAAGCAGTCTCCTAGTGCATGTGAATGTGTGTGCAAGTCTCTGTGTGAGATCTCTCCAGATTCACCAAGCGGAGAACAGTGGTGGTGCCTGGGCCAACTCATGCAAAAGCAAGCATGCAGGTCTTCCATTTCAGGAGCACTGAGAAACTTCAGGTCTCTGATGTGTGGCAAACTCACTGCTCTGTGCCATTAAAAGTTGTGGTTAACTGGATGTTTTTAAATAGCTGGTCACACCTAGACTGAAACTGGCAGGTAACACGTAATTCATCAGAAAATGCATGTGTGTGTAAGATTTACTGAATTTTGGTTACTGGCTGGATACACAGTTCTCTCAGTATTTGATAATACAACAAAATTACCTTCTTTGGCCTGTAAAGTGGTTTGATGATTATTGAATCTCTCATGTAAATCAGCTGCTGGCCTTTTCTCTTCTGGAATACAGATATCTATAAAATAGGCCATAACAACCACTGCTTGATATTTCACTACCTGATGGTCTTGCAGGAGGGAACAAGGTGAGAATGAATGCCGAAAATGAATGTGTATTTCATCCCTGCAGGAAGGTTGCACCTGCCAGGTCTGGGTTTAGCTGTGTGGCTGGTCAGTGGCAGAAGTTTGTGCTTTCTAGAGCTGATTGTATCGAGCTTGTTCTGGGAACAAAAGGGCTTGCTTTTTGCTCATGTCAATCTGACTCCTTTTTAGAAGCACTAAATTCTCTCCCCCCAAAAAAAAGTCTTTAAGGCATACTTTGCCTTAATCTTTACTTTATGATGTGGTGATTTTGGGGTTTTTTTTCTCTTTTAATTTGATTATTCATTTTTTCCTTTGATTGAATTTGACTTTATCATCTCTGTGTCTCATCAAAAAGTGTTTCAGATTTGAGGACAGCTTGACTTCTTCAAGTTCTTCCTTTGAACTTTCAACCCCAGATTTTAATGAGCATCCATCTGATTCTACTCAAGCTGCAGCAGGTTAATACATCT
>VYZX01033637.1:1460-13430 GCA_013401335.1 Brachypteracias leptosomus
TCCAAAGAAAAGCTTTTCATGCCCAATAAATAAACCAATTTTATGAAGGTAAATTAATTCAGAAACAAACTAAAGCTTAATCATTTGTTATTCTGTACATGTTTGTGCATACATGTTGGTATCCAAGTGGGCACAAGGCACTGAATTAAATACCAGTCTCTATATTTATGTTTTTTGTTTATCCTTCACTTTATGAAGATTAACCTTTTGTTGTGTGGGAAAGAATTCCAAGGCAAATGCCTAACTCCTTGAGTTAGAGGTGAGTCTTGTCCTCTTAGCCAATGGTTTCACGATTCCAGTGACACAGCATTGTCTTGAATGGCTACTCTCTCAAATATTCCTCTAACCAGCTGATTAAAGGCTTTCAGAAGCCGTACTCCTTCAGCAGAATACCAGCACCAACACAGAGTACCTGTCACACCATGATGCAGTCCTCAAAGGTACAAACTTTTCCTCTGTTTTGAACTTTAGAAGACTGCCTAGTAGCAAGACCATACCAGCAGTGAATCAGCAGGAGTGTCAGTTTTGTTAGATTACTGTTATAGAGTAAAGCCTAAGATTGTTGTTTCCATCCTATATTTTTAAGATAAGTGATGGCTCTGTTCAAATTTTTCTGCTGAAAGACTATCTCAAGGGAGAGAGCATTCCTTTTAAACCAAAAAGGCATAAGATATAAAACATCCATTAAAATATTCCAGCTTTGATGCTATTTTTCTTTTTCTTCATCTTTCTTTTGATTATAAGTTTCAGTGTTTTCAAAAACCAATAAAGTTTCCAGTTTTCAAAGAAAATAAGTTTTTAAAAAGTTAAATGAGAAGAAAAATTATATTATTTCTAATAAAAGTGTTTCTCTAAGAGGGCCCTAAAAAGGGCTGTTCATTCTGCAGAAAAGCACACACAATGTCTATGTTTAAGAGAATGGAGTCTCATTTTCTTGCATTATGTTGAATTTCCAGTCTGTACTCAGTGGTGGCCCTATACAGCAGCCAGATGCTATTGCACTCAAAGGCAGAAAATTGAAGGCCATTTTCACTATTTTTCTTTCCACTTTGAAGATTTTTCTGCAATGGAAACAGCCCATTGTAGCTAACCCACTGCAAATCATCTTTTAAGAATTAGAGTTTAATTAAAGCACTTACAAGAACTACGTCTGTTAACTTATTATACCTCTAAATATAGTCAACCCATTGAAATTGTATTACTCAGTCCTTTACAGAGGTCACTTTCAACACAGAAGGCAAAATAGCTAGCAATACACCAATGAGGTGCTAAGTACTTCCTTCAAAATGGATCTTTGTAAAAACATAGAATGGTTTGGGTTGGAAGCGGCCTTCAAGATCATCTAGTTCTAACGCCCCTGTCATCAGCAGGGACACCTTCCACTAGACCAGGTTGCTCAAAGCCCCATCCAACCTGGCCTTGAACACTTCCAGGGAGAGGACATCCGCAACTTCTCTGGGCAACCTGTTCCAGTGCCTCATCACTCTCATAGTGAAGAATTTCTTCCTTACATCTAATCTAAATCTACCCTCTTCCAGTTTAAAGACATTACCTCTCGTCTTATCACTACATGCCCTTTTAAAAAATCCCTTTCCAGCTTTCTTCTAGACCCCCTTTAGGTACTAAATGGCTGCTATAAGGTCTTCCTGGACCCTCATCACAATAACCTTTGGAATTCACACGCCTTTCAATGAATAATCAAAGAATGTCAGCAATTTTTTGTGCAATCATGAGCCTGATTCCACAAATCAGAGAAAACTATTAACTCTTTTATTTTTAAATTAATTTTTATTTTATTTATTGCTATTTATTGCAATTAATAATCAGAGCTTAAGAGAAGGTATATTTGAGGACAATAAAACTCTACTTATGCATCAGTGTATTAAAGTCAGTGATTAAAGTGACAAAGATCAGTGAAATTGTGACAGAGACCTTTAAAAGAGTCATCATAATTCACTTCAGTGCCTCTAAGAGGGCTGTAATTTTTAACCTTGCAAATGTAGCTTTTCCTCCTAAAGTCTGAGACACCCATCTAACATGTCATAAAGGATTTTTCTCAAGATCGTAAGTTCAGTGCCTCCACTCACTTATTATGGAATGAGCAACTACAGTCCCACAAGCATGCTTTCATATACGCTCATGGTTCAGTGGTCACTCCTGTGCTCCATCATTGCCTTGTCACTACTACACATAATTAGTTTGGTATTCTGTTAGATTTAAAATTTGTAGGCTGTTCACTTCCTTTCTTATTTGCTAATTGTCTCTTTTCTGATGAGGATACTGTAGACTATTTTCTGGTATTTTGAGACAAAATGCTTGGAAAAGAAGCACTCTATGTACATTACAAACAGAAATAACATATTAAAATTAAACAAAAAAAAAGTATCCTGTGAATTAATATTGAAGTACCAGACAATAGCAATATCAGATTATAATATTATTTTGTCCTGTGGGCTCATTACTTGAAGGTTCAGCTAAAAGAGGGGTATTACATGTACAGAGTTGGGTTTTTTTTCCTGCATATGCCTAGGCGCTTTCCCCACCCCAGGCAATGGGAACTCATGCAGAAGCAAGAGGTGGATCACCAATGTCAGTCAGACACTGGGCAGCACTCTCCTGGTAATCATTTGCCTCACATTGCAAATGCAGGTAGAGTCACTAGTCTCCCTATCCTCTAGTCTGTTATTTCCACCCTGGGGCCATAAAGAGAGAGAATTTCTCCCAGGGAAAGACCTGCAGAAAAATCTGACTTGCTGCAAGACAAAGAAACAGGAGATATGTCCATAGCAATGCCAGTTTCCCAGACGTGTAAAAACAGCACCTGGAAGGGCATTGCAGATCTTCCCCAGGCTGGGCCAACCCCAGCATCATTCATTCAGGCTAAGGCTGAAGAGGAGGCATTAAAGGTGACAAATTGCCTCTGGGACTGGAACATTTAAACTTATACCTCTGTTGGGTGAGGTTACCTCTGGGCCCTCCTTTCAAACAAAGGGAAGAAATACTGGTAACACTAGCAGATACCTGAGCCTTATCTCAACCTTTTGCATCCAGACAGGGCAGCCCTTAGGCTCTAGTTCAGGAGAATGGGTTGGTATTGCCTCCCACTAGCCTGCAGCACTGTAATACAGGTTGTTTTTAGCTGTTTTACACCTACTTAGGACAGATTTGCCACTTGATATGTATCTATAAGACACTTAACTTTCATTCCAGACTGGAGAAAAGAACTCCCCTGCATGATAACTAAGGAGGAAGAAGTATGTGCACAAAGGATTGTGCCTCTTGTGGTCTGTTCCTCTGCAAGCTACCTGTCCAGTCTTTGAAAGTGGAAAGCTCACCCTCCAAAGCCAACCCAATGTCACCCTCTACAGACAAATCTCTTACAGAAACCAAGGGAAAAATGGGCACAGGGCATCCTGTCACGAGCTTGTGGTGCTCCACCATTTTGTGTATGTCCAGGCAAGACTAATGCTGGCTTTCTATGCCTAAGCTTACTCATAGACAGGTAATTAATCACCTTAGCTAAAGTTCAGCACTGACATAGTTGGACCCTGGGTTTCATGCTGCCTGTCCTCCAGGAGCACAGTCAGAGAGCATCTTACTACAGAGGTAGCACTGTAGAGATTTCACAGGTACCCAAGGACAAGTAATGATAGTGTCAAAACTTCTGATTTCTGCTACTTGGGGCAGAAGAAGAAACTCCAGAGAATACAAGGGCAAAAGAGGATGTGGATTATCTGCATTATACTCCTTTCTCACTCAAACACCTTAATCTATATTATATCACGGTTATTCACATCTCCAGATTCATCAGTCTCGTTAGCCACATGCAAAAGTTTCGTTTACACTTTAGGAATATTTTTTCTATGTAGGTGTAGAGTGGGAGCAAACAGAATCAGATAACATTTACAGGGTACGAAATAAGCAATTTCCTTTGTTTACTCAAACAAAATGACAGCAAATTACAATGAGGAAAAGCATATTCTTCAACCTAATAATATCTGGGGAGAGACAGGAAAAACTTTCACTTGCACAAATTCCTTCTCATCTGTTTTCTTATCTCACTTCTTTCATGATATATTGATTCTACTCACAGAAATTATTCAAGACTCTGCTGCAATTTGCTAGTTTGTCATAGTTTTATATACAGCCTAATCCTGAGGGCTGTTGCTGAGTATCTACACCGCTGGTTTGATCAAAGCAGTGTTCTGCAGCTCAAAAAGTCCTGCTCTTCCAACGCATTGGTAGGACACAGCCATAGGTAGAAAGCACAGCTTGAAAACTTGATTTTTCTACCTTTCTTGCCCAATCTAAGGCCATGTAGGAGTTGATATGCAGTTCTCTAGTGAATACATTTTCCATGAAAAATGAACTTTCCCAACAGTCCCAAGGAACTGAAATTACTCACAAGTTCTGCTCAAATTTATTGAGTAACCAAATACCAAAGAGAGGGAAAAAAGAACACAGAAATATTTGAGTATTTGGACTTCTGTGCTTTGAAAATTCAAATATCTAAAAATACTAAATAGCAGAAACATGCATGAAAAGCATTTTTTTGAGGTAGACTGGACTCCAAATTACACTTATTTTCATTTTCCTTCAACCTCAACTTATTATTTTTGTATTTATCTTTGGGAATTTTAAAAAAATGAATTGTTTCTAATGCTGTGAATAATAGCTTGTAAAGAATTCATACAGGCAGCTCACTAATCATTTGATCAGGTGTTTCAGGCATCTTATCTAGTGATCTGTGCAAAATACAACAGAAGAGTGAAAACCTTTGTTACTTATGAATGAAGCAAAAGTGTGCTTTTGAGAAGGTGGCAAATAGGAAAAAGAGCAACATGATAGAGTGACTAAACTAGAAGAGATGCAATGTTATGTTCCTGAGTCACACAGGAAAAATATAATCCTCCAAGGCTTCTGCCACCTCTTACAGAGGGTTGCACATCTGCATGATTTGAGCTTCCCTTTATCTCAGGACTAGTTTCAAACAGCCAGCACAACACTGCAACAAATCATCAGTCCATACGCTCTTGCTCTTTGTCTGTTTCAACCCGCCCAAATGGCAGCTCTCCCTGCAGGTCCTTGCAGTACTGGCATTGCCAGGGGCTATTTATCTTCCTCCTGCCCCATGTCTCATCCAAAGCATTTCACTGCCTCTGCCCTCAAGTCCACAGAGGTGAGGACATCTCCTGTTTCTGGTATCAGTATGAGAACAAGAAACACTTATGAGTATTCTATCACTGAGTCATGAATATTCTCATTCTATCCATCATTCTTTTGGAAAGCACATATACACAGCCTGTAGCAGGGTTTAAAAGGATGCGTACACCTGCTTAGGGATAACTTATGTGCAATAAACAGGACATTTATACAGCATTTAAATACTAACATAACAACTGTAGCAATATATCAATAAGAACTCAATTTTGTAACTATTCTAGAGTGCTAGATAACTTGGAGATGGTAGCTGTAAAAAAGACAGTAATGGTGCATGGTTGAATGTGGTGGTAAGTAAGAGGAAATGTGTGAAAGAATAGGAAAGGAGGTATTAACCTTTGGGTAGAACTCCAATTAGTGAAAATGTCCAGACTTACATCTAAAACAAAGAAACAAACAAAATCTGTCTTAAAAAGGGGTATCTGAAGCCCAGGGGAAGGTTTTATAATGAATGAAGGATGAAAAAAAAGAATGAGGAAGAAACCAGTGGAATAAATGGATGCCAAAAGAGTAGGACTATTTATATAATAAGGACTAATAAAAATCCTTTTCTTCTATGAAGAGTAATCGTATTTATTGATACAAATGATTGCTTACAAGCTATTAATAATATTTAAATACATTTCTCTCTGCTCAAGACAGATTTTGAATCACTATGGTATATAGGATTTTTTAATCCCAATGATGTACTGTACAAATGCATTTATTAAAGATTCATTATATGAATCCCAAATTGGTAGAATGAACATTTAGTCTCCCCAGGAGTGCCACTGAAGCTAGTAGAACCCTGTGTATGACTAAGTTCTCCACACTTCCATGATTTGCACTATGGTACAGTCCAGGATTAGCTGCAGACAGTCCCTACTAAAGTGTAGACACTTTTTTGACTAATCCCAAGGTTCATTATGGTATTTTGAGCATAAACTCCTTTTTATACAATCATATAAAATGTTAAGCACAAAAGACCCTGTTTGGGGCTTTTATACCAATGTTTATACCAACATTTTCAATTGCAATGGAGTTTGGAAGTTTTCAGCTCTGTTATGAAGTTGATACTAAATAATAATCTTAAAATAATTAGGCTGTTTCAAAATAAATTGAAACTCCCCCAAACCAACCAAAAAGAGTGTATTGCTTTTCCAGCATATTGCAGCTAAAGGTACACTTCAGTCACATTTGGAAGAAGACAGATGCTGTTCATTAGCTAGGAGATTGATTGATTGCAAAAGAATTTTTTTTTTTTATTTTATACTGAGAATCAAGGAAATTTAACTTCTAACCTTTTAATCTGTGTTGAAAAAGGCAGCGATCTCTGATAATTGATTATGCCAGAAATGAGGGGCTGATCTGGCAAAATCTACTATCTGGATGCTACCAGTATGTACATTGCCAAACCAGACAGCTTGACTCTGCTCCTGCTCCAACGAGGACATACCCTCCAGCTGGACAGGGACTGCCTTACCCCGAACTCAGAGCATCCCCAATGCTTTACACAAAATGGGCTGTTTTGTCCTGGGAAGTGCAGGCAGGATGAAGCAGAGCCCCACAGCTCACACCAGGGCCCAGGCACATCTGAGACGAGGTAATAAGAATGAGGAAGCCAAAATTAGCAAAAAACCAAAAGTAACAAAAATGTGGTGAAAATGTGTGAGATGCATAAGCCAATCATTTATATGTCACCTTCAGAATATCATTGATAGTTTTCAGAAGTCTGAATAGTATATTAAAAGAAGGTAAAGTATTGCAAGAGGACTGGGAAAAATACTCCTTGTGTCAACTATTATGTGGTAACTGATAAAAGATTCAGTTCAGTCACAGTTTATCAGCAGGTTGAGCTGAAGACTCAGAGAGCAGAAGAATAAATTTGTCCTGTTAACTGAGCCTAAGAAGTCATTTATATTTTTGAAACTAGAGGAAATTTAGAGACAGTAGATTTTATGTCATATCACTAAAATTAAGGTGAGTTTCTCATATAGACCTAATTTTAAAAAATATCTAAAATATCTTCCAAGCTCTATCCTCCACAAAGGCTAAAAATGTCTTGCTTGTGTTAAAGTGTCATAACTCCAAACTGAATTTCAGTACATTTGATAGCCTCACTAGTGTTTTACATTTTAGTGGTAACGTATTTAATGTATTCCTTGCTGTCATGAAGATGTAAATCCATGCTGAGAGTTATAGTTTTAAATGACATTACAGAGTCTCTTCATTAAATAGGTATTTTTCCAGTGATGCCACATGCATATAATTTGAAGGTTCCTTCTTTCCTGCCCACCTTCCATCAAAATATGTCAAAATAGGTACTTTGGTTCTACAAATGGCAGATCATTCTCCAAGAAAGGAAGAAAATAGCAGTAGACAAGGACTTACACCATCTTACACCAATTGGTGCAGAGAACTGTATATCCCAGTGTTAACATTCACAGAAAAGAAGATGCCACCAAAAATAAATGAAAAGCTGATTTCCCTAAATGCTTATGTATTTGAAAGGAATTAGGCAAATTTTTGACACGTTCTGTTGGAAGACTTCTTGCAAGAAAAACGTTTATATCTTAGATATTTTGCCCTTCAGGTAAGTAACTTATAAGAGATTGGGTTTAAAGAGATATATATTCACCACTGACAGGGTGTTTTTCATATGAGTATAACCAGATACGTCTCTCCTGTTCAGTAGTAACAGAACTTACACAGCCTGTCAGTGTGCAGAACAAAATGTTGTTTATAAACGTACTGATCTAAAGGAGCTATTGTCATAATATGCCAGACATGGAGATGTCTGCTCTTCTACGGCTCCTTGGTTGTTGTATTTTTTTGTTTAAGTTTTATTTTTCATCAGATTTTAAGAATATATGCCATCTCAGGGTAGGCTGTATACTGAGGGATGTACTAGTATTTCTCTGCAAGACTGAAACAAATTGGGCCACAATTACTTGTGGGGATGACGACAACCAACCAGTGATGAGCAGCTCATGAAAGGGACCCCTATAGCTCTATACACACTAAATCCTGTAGGCTGGGGCAGAAGAAAAATGAGGCCCAAAAGAAAATCTGGCTTCAGACTGGAACATTAAAGGAGCTTCTGGCTGCACAGTAGACTGAGTCAAGGCCCACACAGCCATGGAAAAACAGTCCCACATTTTCTTAGTCAATCTACTGGGAATGATGAGCATGGGACAGACTTGGATGCCTCGGGACCAGTCCAGGACTATATACTGTAGCTTTATCACCACCTAAAGATTTTTCACTAACAGTGCAATAGGCAAATTTCTGAGCTTAGACTCATTCTGATCATTATTTTATCTCACTATTTGTCTGTTAATGTCCAAAACTGCCTCAGCAGATCAAACCCCATAATTTGCTGGACTAATTGTTGGTTGTTAAAATAAGAACTGCAATTTATCACTTACTATTGAATATCTAATTTGACAGTTTATGAAATTTAAGAACACATGAAAGCACATCACAGATAAAAGGATGGGTGTTTAATTGCTTCACAGAATTGCTGCTGTGCAAAGACTGTAGAGCTGCTGTCCAAGAGTGATCCCTTGAGACTCTTCCCTCACACTTTCAGAAGTGATAGCTACTGTTATAACAGAGCATTCTCCTTCCAGAAGCTTTCCAGAATGGTTTTGGTAAATGTGGAAATTCATACTTAAGGAGTAGATTTAAGAACATACCAAAGTACTCCTAAGAGCCTGACACTTCTGGCTGTGAAGTTAATGGTTAATTTTCCACTGAATTTAAAGTCAGCCGGAGCAGCTTCAAAAACAACACAAAAATGCAAGACTCTCAGTCTTCAGGATCAAAATTTGTCACTGCCCATAACACCTACTGCTGTTACATGTCGCCTCAATGATGTACAGACTGTGGGCCAGCAATTTGTATGGGAAAATATCACATATGTTTGCGCAAAGCCATGCTGAAGATTGAAGGCTAACTCTTCTGTTTCCACAAGCACAGCCTAATTGGATATGATAAATAGCACACATGTAACTGTCTACACATTTCTGTAGATAATGAAGTCAAGTTCTCATTTGATATTGTCCTACTTCTAAAATTTTAATGAAGCATTATGATAAGGACTAATTTTCTCTGTTTAATCTAATCTGGATATAACAGGCTCAAAACAGCACAGTTACTGTGCTACAGCTTATATAGAAAATTACTTATTATTACTGAGTTCCAAAGTAGAGAAATATAAGATTTGCAAAGGCACAAAATGTTTAAGGATACAATTCCTGTTTGCACCAATAAGAAGTCCTCCTGATAGCACCAAAGTAATTAGCATTTCAATAATTTAAGGTGACAAAAAATGAAATGATAAAGATAAACAAATAATTTTACATAGTATTTAAATTTTATGTTGTTTAATCACACTCATTTCCAGAATCAGATCTTTATATTTAAGACTTTATGTTTAAGATTAAGGACTGCATATATCTCATCAAAATTACTTTAGTCTGAGAAACAGAGATAGCAAAGAGTATATAGTCACAGAGATAAGTTATTGATGGATTTTTGCTCTTTGTCAAATTAATTAGTAAATAGTATTTGATCTTAATGCAGTTGATAAATACACTGGACCAAACATTTATAGACTAAAAGATTCAAGAGGAAATATCAGGTATCATGGCTAACAGTTTTGCTGCATACCTCAATGCCTCATCCTGCCCAGGTCTCAACCTCTAGCTAATAATTCCATTTTCTTTTCTACTCCATCATTTTTGATCCTTAGTGCCATCTATTTTTGTTATGATTTTTTTTGTTATGAGAAAAGGTTTCTGTCACTTCATTGTTTATTCTGAAGAGGTCTTAAGGCAAGGAAAAAGGAGAAAAAAAGCAGCAACAGACTGGCATAGAAAACAAACAGCATCCTCACTGAAAAAGAAGGGCCTGCAGAGCACGTTGTTAGATCTGATAGCAAGTGCAATGGAATGGCATGCAGGAGGGAGAGACAAGACCCACTGCTGGAAGCTTATATACTGTGCTAATGACTCCTCCACTACCCGGCACTCTCAGCTTCATGACTCTTTATTGCCTCTGTGAATCGTGTTGAGTCAGTACCCCCTCTGGCAAGGTGGGGTGCCTTGCAAGAAAAAAGGTCCTCCTTTTCAAACTGCACATTGTTTCTGTAGATTCTCTCTCTGGTGCTTTGTGTCTAACTTACAAGAACTCAAAATACTGAGAAGAAGCACAGAATAAAATACAAATTCTCATTAATCCAATCCTATGGTTGTAGACATTAAAATAAAGGCAAGAAGAGCAGAGGCTTTACAGGGGAGCTGTCTGAAAGGCTTGCCATTTTGCAGCCTCTGAAGACCATGAGAGGACAAAGAAATCTTCAGTCACCCTTTGTTCGGAGGTATGAGATTATGCTTCAGGAATATTCCCACAGGTAAAGACTGGAGGAAATACGTGATTAACAGTTGTTATGCAGTCCATAAATAAAACTGTATTTTTTGGGGAGATGTAGAATAACGCTTTTTCCTCTGCTCCCAGTGAAAATGTGCTGTGGTAACTTTAAACATCCTTAAACATCCATCTGCTGCCTTTCTTTGCTCCTGTTGTGGTCTGTATTTGTGAGTAACTGCGGCAACAGCCAACAGATATGGCTACAGGATTTTAAGCCTCAAAGAGAATATTTGATCCTGGCACAGGCAGCATCCTTTCTCACCCTCTCAAGCACGTAAGTGTATTGCACCAGGGATAACAGGAAACGAAGAAGCAATAAGAACCACTAAAGGATGTAGCAACAAAGTGAATGCTCGAAAAGACAAAACAGAAGGAACAAGGGAGAAAAATCAGAATCTGGAAAGCTGTTCCTCAGTTTCAGTGTCTTTGCAATGGGGATAATTCTACACTGGCCAAAGGAGATGTTTCATTTAATTCTTCCTTTCATGCTATCTTGACCTACAACCATCTGGCAGACACCTGCAATCAAACTCTGATCCTTGCAGTTGTACAGCTGGAAGTATCTACTGTAGGATTTAAGCAGCCAGGGCAGAGATAGAAGCAGCAGAGCACATGTGTCACACTGCCCAAAACTCCAAGAGGGCATGGAAGGAGGAATAACTGTGCTGCTGCATGTTAATATACCTGTGGACAAAAGCCACCTCCTCCCACCCCCAGACCACCAAACCACTATTTTATTGATTCTGTCAAAATAAGCATGTAGATGCCACAGAAGTCTGGTGGTATCATTGTTACCTTCTCCTGGCAATAGGCACTGGAACCACTGCCTTGCACTGTGGTGCACAGCCAGTTGGTGCCTTCAAGATACACAGAGTCCTCAGTGATGCCGCTACATAAGTGTAGGGAAAACCTTTCAAAACTGGAGTTTGTGTGCCCTAAGCATTACATTTAACTTTTGTGGCCAGGCTGCTTAGGGCTTGGTGGTTTGCAGTTCTGAACATGGTCAGAAGATACTTTGGAAAACTTGACAGATGGAGATGTAGTTATCTGTGAAGTTAAGGAGGACCTGAAACAAGCAGCAAGCAATAAGCCCCTATGGGAGCAGGCAGACAGCACTTACATAGTTCACAAGTGTGACTAGGTGGCCACTAAAGCCACCTTGCTTGTATTAGGGAGTGAGTGAAAGTCTTGCAAATAGGCAGTCCAAATGAATATATATGACAGGAAGTATTCACTCAGCTCCTTATCTTTGAATTTATTACTTATCTTCACTATGAGATTATCCCAAGGTTTTAAGCACACTAGTTGTCATGGTTTAAGCCCAGCCAGTAACTAAAC
>VYZX01033637.1:13780-32351 GCA_013401335.1 Brachypteracias leptosomus
ACCCCCCCCTGAGCCATCTCCCCCCATTTCCCCAGTTTACATGCTGAGCATTACATCTTAGGCTAGTTTGGGACAGCTGTTCTGGCCATGCCTACACCCAGCTTCTTCTGCACCTGCTCACTGACAGAGCACAGGAAACTGAAAAATCCTTAATTTGAGATAAACACTACTTAGCAACAACTAAAACATCAGCATGTTGTCAACATTATTCTCCCACTAAATCCAAAACACAGCACTGTACCAGCTGCTAGGAAGAAAGTTAACTTTATACCAGCAGAAACCAGGACACTAGTCATCTAAAAATTTTACATGCAGAAGTGGAGAATCATCCATACTCAGAAATTTCCACCAGTTTTATTAGCTCATTTTCCTCTTTGCTTTCCTTCACTTTTCCTTATATAGAAAATCTTGCTTTTCTTATACAGAAAATGCACTGCTGATTCTTCCCATTCTTCAAAGGATTTTGGTTCTGTTACAGTGTTTGGAATAAACAAAAATCCCATGGAAGTGTGCCACATAGTCTTGTTACTGTATTTCTGCAGACGGTACGTAGTATTGTTCTGAATCTCTGCAGAACAAGCAGCTGTGCTTATATCCTTGCAGGGATTTTTTCCTGAAGAGTTGGGAGTTGCAGCAAGGCAGCACTTAATGTAATTTTCTTCCATTGTTCCTAGTGCATGTGTAAAACTAAATAAACAAGGTTCTCATTATGAATGTGTTAATCACACCCACAGTTTGAGAACAATGAAGAATTACATTCACTTGTATTTATAGGTGTGCACATAAAACACGCACATGCGCTTTCCACAGGCATGGGAAAGTCAGTCACTGATTTCTTTCTCCCATTGTATATGGTGGCTAATCTTACTAGAAGTCAGTGTAATGAAGGTCATGTATCAAGATCATCAGATGCAACATAGTAGCAATTACCCAGGGAAGCAGCAACTGTGGTGACTAATTGCTCAAGGGAACAATTTATAGGGAAAAAGATAATATTCACATGCTCATAAGCTGACGTGATTAAGAATGACCAAAGCTGATGACTAAAAGTTTTAGGTAAGTATGTTACTAGCAGTGCTATAAACCTGCAAAGCTGAGCAGAGTGATGCCTGCAGTTGAATGTTCAGGGTAAAACCCAGTGCTTTTTCAGTGTTACCAGCATCACAGCACCAGCCACCATTTTCAGTGAACACTGGTCTGCAGAACACTTCCATGGTCAAAGATACTTGCGGAAAGCAAATGTTACAAGACCCTACCCAAATACAGAAGTGTTTGGGAAGTGGTCAGCAGTTTTTCTGAAGCTGCTTGGATGGCTTATGACCCATCCAGTCAGAGAACAGCAGCAGCATCAAAAACCTCGTGATACCAGCCTTGTAATATCTACTATATATCATGATGAAAATTCTGATTAACAAACTACAGATTAACAGGAATAATAATTACCATATGAAAAGTCTTAAATATGCCAGTAATACCGAATGACTTTGAATGAAATATTTTAGAAACATAAATCAACTTAAGTGCAGCTCATAAACATGGAAAGGAACTAGAATAATTTTAATAAATTCTTTGCTACATAGAAACCATCCAATTCTTCTTCCAAGGGACAAGAAAAGCTCTGCAGGTCACTGGTATCAGATGAGACATTATAAGATAAGGTAGTGAAAGCTATGTACCACATAGCCTTGAAACATGCCAAGGGTCAGACCAGCTGACCCAAGCAATATGTTCTGTCCTTGTAATCTGTGACACTACGCCAGCCTGGTGCACCTTTTATCTCAGTGCAGCTTGAAAGGTGGGGCACATTATTAAGATGCCAGCAGAAGATTTAGGAAGGATAAAAGAATGAAGGTTCTGTCTATTTCTACTTACTTATTTTTCCAAGGGTGATATAAGACCTGACTGAATTCCTACCTGGGTACATATTTTAGTTATTGTGCTAAAAGGCATTTGGGACCGTAACTGTCTCTATTGAACCTGGTCTATCTGAATTAAATAATTCAGTAGGTTTTGAGTAAAAGCAAGACTGCCTATAACCAAATAATTGAAAGAGCTGTAGGACTGGAAGAGGACTAGGATATTTGAAATGCCCTAGAAGATAATGTGATAATTAAGACAAAGTGACAATATGAATTTGATGCAGCTGTGGATAGCAGGGAGAGGCAGAAGAACCCCTAACTTTTAAAGTTTTCACATTCTCCCTTTCTTTAACCCAAAGAAAATTGGAAATGGCATTATCCAGTACAAAGTGGAAAAACAATAGCAAGTAGAATTAAATTCATAAGATATAGCTGTACCAGCTCAAATCAGCTGTCCCACTTCCCACTCCTGTAAGGCTGTCTCCATCAGTGGCTCATAGCAGGTCCCTAGGATGGAGTCCAGAAACAGGGAAAGCCTACAGTGGTGCTTTCCCACTAATCTCTCCGAGCTCCACAAGTTTGTGGCTAATGAATCCTTGAGACAAAGGTGGTATCTGTTTGCTAAATACTCTTTACTGGATTTTCTGTAATGGATCACTTTCCACAAATCAATTTAAGCTTCCAGCATCCACAATGTCTATGAAGACATTGCTTATTTTGAGTCCATTATTAGCTGATTTATCTTGATCACCCTCAGTCCTTTCAACAGGAGAAGCACTGAACCATCATGCCTCCTCACCTCCTCCACACTGTGCATCTTCTGCTTTGCCCCTCATCTTTGTTTTCAGGAGCTGAGCAGCCATACCCATGGAGGTATTCCCTGTGCACAAGCCATTGCACACCTTCAATCACCTTTGGCCCTCTCCTCTGGTCTTTCACTTATCCTAGCTCTGACCCTTCAATGTACACCCAAAAGACTAGGGACAGCCCCAGAGGAAGCAGGAAAAACAAAACAAAATTAGGTCCAACAGTCTATGCCAAATGCTGCTGCTTACTTTCTGCCCCACTGTTACAGCCCCTTCAGAAAAATCTGACTATTAATCACTTTGCAGACCTCATTTTTTAGATGTTTATTTCTGACTCATCAGGTAAGGACAGAAGAAACCAGCAAGTTAGCACTTGACACCAAGATGCTTAAATCCTTTTGAAGATTTTGCCCTCACATCTGTCCCTGAGGCCATTCATAAAATCTTTCCTATTTACCTTTAATTTCTGTGCAAGATGTTTGTTCATTTAACAGACATAATTACTCAGTTAAAGAGAAATCCTACCTCCCACACTCCATATTGAAGGGTGGATAGACATTCATAGCTATGTGCTGCAGGCAGGGGTGCTGCACCCAAGCAAGGCTGCCCAGGAGAGCTGCCCATCACCCAGGGCCTCAGCTCTGCCAAAGCACACACACCTTCTCAGGACTTCCAACAGGCTCCAGCATGGCCCTGACCAGGCATTCAACAGTGCATTTTTATTTTATTTGGAGAAAAAGGAGAGATTGCATCACGTCAACTGACTTAATTTTGAAGCTAATTAACCCACTGTGGAAATGGCATAGGGAAGAGGGAGGCATGCCTGTTTCCAATACTTTTATTGAAGAAGAGCATGGCATGGAGACTTTCAAGGTCAGGCTTGATGGGTCTCTGAGCAACCTGATCTAGTTAGAGACGTCCCTGCTGACTTCAGGGGGGTTGGACTAGATGATCTTGGAAGGTCCCTTCCAACTCAATGCATTCTATGATTCTATGATTACTTTGTAACTTTTATTTTGATGTCACATATACTTATTAACTTATTAGAATCTTAATTTTACTGAGGCATTATACAAACAATTGTTTCCCAATTCGATTGAGGTAAGATTGTGATTATTTTATACACTCCAAGAAAAAAGAGAATACAGATTTTTTTATACCGTATTTACCTTAAGCTCATATGTGCTTGAGAATTTCAGCTTTCCTGACATTGCATTTCTGCTGATGTTGCACATATGATTCACTCTAAAACTTAACATTTATTAAAAAAGCATTCTGTGTAACCAGTACCTGTATGTCATGCAAAGCTTCAAAGCTGATAGTTTAGCTTAGCATGATATTCTGTAAACTTTGTTTTTTCAAAATTGTGGTCTTTTTTCAAACAAGCTTTTTTGTCTGTGATGCAGATTATTCAGGCTTGTCGTTTTTGTCCTGCAACCAATACTGCAAGAGAACATTGCCCTCTGGCGTCACAAGCTGGGGCTTTGTGCTTCAGAGGGCTTCTCACATTCACTTTCTTTCTCAAACCTTTTTTTCCATCTCTTTATTCACTGCACTGACAGACAGGGTTATATTCACAGATGTAAGTCAGCAGAAGATATGGAAGGGGAATGCTTCCATTTTGACAGGGAAATTTTTGCAGTCATGTGCCAATGTTCATGAGTGTGAAAATAATCTTTTCACATACTTTACTTAATGTCAGGATCAGATCCCTTCAGGTTGGGCAATACTGTTAAATATTAGTTGAGTCTTTCTTCTGACCAATCAATCATTTATTAATCCACTTGAACAGGTAAGTTTTCAGGGTTTTAAGGTGAATATTAGAATTGAAGCTAACTGAGGACAGAAGCAAAGATGTTACCAACTCCTTTACTGTTACCAGAGTTTTCCTGATCATTACCGAGTTTTCAAGCCTGTACTTGGAGACAGCAATGAGTTCTGCCTAATTGCACACAGGCTTGCCCTTGAGAGCACACCGGCATACTAAGACAAAGAAGTGGTAGGAAACTGCCAAATCAAATGCAAAGAAGCCAAGCAGTACCTGGGTGTTAGATAGTAGTACCAAAAGAGAGAGGAAGCATTACTGTTTAAGTAGTTGAGGAAGGGACCGGAGTGGCGCAGGTGAAGGAACACAGCTTAGATTTGCCTGGCTAGCCTTGCAGGCTCTGTTGTCAGAACGTTTGAGCAAAGTGGAATAGACAAGGAAAAAGGCCAGATTATTTTCCCTCAACTCTTGAAGCCAAAGATAAATTTTCCACTCAAATATTTCAAGTGTTTATTAAAGATGCCATTTTTACAGGGATAGTTAACACAATGAATAGATCATATTTCCAACTAATTAGTCCATGCAAAATGCACAGATAAGCATTCTTCTAAGCAGAGAGTGATGATTCCTACAGATGATCCCACTATTTCCATTAGTGACTTGAGCCACATTGAAAACCTAAAGGTGCAAAAGGTGTGCACCATTAACACAGAAGCTAGAGGCTGAGTGCAGGGTGGCCAGATAGTGCTGTTTGCAATTGTCTTCCTGTAACTTTTTGGATTTTGCCTAATTATTATTTACCTTTTGCTTCAGTGGGATCCTACATCTAGCTCTAGTCTGCTAACAGTCAATGATCTAGGCTCAACTCTCTGTGTAGGACCCCTTATAAATAACAGAAACATCTCCAGGGATTACTTTTTCTTCCCTTACAGTAGATATTGAAGGGAAGTGCACCTTTCCTTCCATTAATTAGAGATAATTAGCTGAGATCAGACACATTCAGTTGTATACGTGGATTTCTATCTGTCCTGTGGACCTTACCCCTGATGCACAAAGCCAGTTATTGAGCCAGGCTCCCCAGTAGTGCACAGCCGCTGAATTAGTCTTGTTTATAACCTAAACACAGAGATTTTCTTCCCAGCAATTTAAGGAGCTGTTAACTTTTGCATTATTAACCAAACAACTCACTTCTCTGACCTTACAAAAAAATATAAATTGGTCTCTTGAGGAACTGACAGACTTATTTTTGTACATCTCCTCATTTGTAAATGGCTTTTACAGAGGTCTTTGCAATTGGGAGTATTGAAAGATAGGAAGTAGAAGGCTGAGATCAGACATGAATCTCACTTTAGGAATTAGAGAAATTAAAATCACTACAAAACTTAATTTGAGAGGAACTTGAAGGTAGCTTTCATGGAAAAAGACTCCAGAAAAAAATTTAAAAGTATTTTCCTCTCTCTAAAGAAAATAAAATGTAAATAATAGAAAAAGAACAAGTCCTGAAAAATCTCTTGAGGCATTAAATAAGGAAATAGGAAAGCAACTGTATAAGAAAAATTGGTAGTGAAGTCAGTATGTAGTCTGCAAACACTCCTCTATGAAGACACTTTTAATTAAAAAGAGTAATAAGAATGTGGTAAATTTGTGTTTTGTTGTGCTTTTAATGTCCTTGTCAATGCCTGTTTACAGTCCTCCTTCAGCAGTGTTAGCACAAGCTTTTGGTGAATCTGTACCAGACCAAATCAAGGAGCTGATCAGGCTGAATGTTACTTTTGCTTCCTATGTTACTTTTCAGCTGGATCAGTTTGGAAGGTTTGGCAGCCACAAGGCTAAAACACATGCAGGCTACAATGCTTCAATCTGGTAATGAAATTAAATGACAGTTTGAAATTTAGATTTTGTGGAGTCATGACATAAACAAATGCAGCATTGAAGAGCAAATTGTTGACCTGAAAGCAGACTGAAAAAGGTGGAGAAACCTCACCAAAACCAGTGACTACACTTCCATAACAGGGACCAGGCATTCATTTTGCCCTTAAGATTTATTTGCAGTTATATATGCCATGCGTTCTATGGCTGGTAGGTCACATTTCTCTGAAGATTTTTGCAAAACAAATATTTCAATGAAAAATGTACATGTAAATTATTAGAAGGCTG
Organism: Brachypteracias leptosomus; assembly: GCA_013401335.1. Lineage (NCBI taxonomy): Eukaryota > Metazoa > Chordata > Aves > Coraciiformes > Brachypteraciidae > Brachypteracias > Brachypteracias leptosomus. The sequence continues at coordinate 20,368 of VYZX01033637.1, forward strand.
CCAGCTGTGGCAGTCAACAAGCTGGAAGGTGTTGATTTGTCCTATAAGTCAGAGAACCAAAATTTCCCCACACTTCAATTTTTCTTGCCACCTGCTTCATTACTGTTACTTACTTTTTAGGATTTCCAATAAATCTAGTGAAATTGTTACTTGACACTCCTGTAAATCTATCGAGCTGACTCTTTTACTTCATTGACATGAGTTCATGCCTATCGCTACACCAATTTTGTTGGAGTAGTGGTCTTCAGCAAGTGATTTAAATGCTTGCCACATTTCTCTCCAAGCTCACCATAAGAAAACATGTCTGAGATCACATTAAACAGAAAGGCTCCCCCTTTTCTCCTGCATAGCTGTTTCCAGAGACTTGTTAGTCAGCCTTTGCAAATTACCTCTGAGAGCTACAGTCCTGCTGGCAGAAGATGGCTCTGGAGCCACCATGAACTGTTATGAGTCAAGCAGCAGCCAAACGGACTTCCTCTTTTCTCTCTTATTTACCAGATTATAAATTTGCATACAGGCAGATCATACATGCCTGAGAACAGGCATATATGGGAAGAAGATCTGCAGAAGAGAATAGTACACTTCAGGGACAGTAACACAGCAAGGTTGATCCCGACCCTGGCTCTGAAGGTGAAATGGAAGATCAGTTCCCCAGACATCAGTCTCAGCTGCCTCTCTTTGTATCCAGTGTGGGCACTCGTCTGCATTTTGTGCTTCATACACATCTGATGCAAAGATCTTAGAGGCAGAGACTGTCTCTTACACATTAACATAGCATTTGGCACAGTGGAACATAATCAGCATTAAGGTTTTAAGCAGCACTACCGTGGCTACAATGATTGGTAGAGACAACTAGATAATTAATTACTTTCCAGAAAACCTTCTTCCCTAGTATGGCTTTCACTACAAATATTGACTGGATTAATTTAATTTCAAAGTTGCAGAAGCAGCCTTATGGTTATTTTTTATTTTAGAGTTGTTTTGGTGTTTGTCAAGGCTGTGTTTATGTTAGACAACAGGTTTCACAGTGACCCAGAATCTCTGGAATACTCAGAACTGAACTTTATCCTTTATTTGCATCCAGACCTAGTATAGCCACCCTAACCCAATACAGCCAAACTAACTGGGTGCTGGGAGGCTGTGGTCATTTTGCTCTGTGTGTCTGAGCTGGTGCTGTCACTGCTCCTTTTGGAACCTCCTTCCCACACCATTGCACTGAGCAGATAAACCCTGCAACTCCCCTGGTACATCCCATTTCCTGACACCTCTCCTGCCTTTCTGTCAGCTTCTGAAATAGACAAGATGACACTCAACCCCACTGTACGTTCTCACTGGTGTATTTAAAGCAGTAGGCTTTAAACAATAAACTGATATAACTCCATTATTTTCAGTGGAGCTACACCCATGTAAGATGCAGATCCAATTGCGTTCCAAAAACTTGAGATCATATTACTTCTTTGGTTATGTCTGTTTAATGGTTATTGTTGTTAGTTACTGTTACCAACACACAGTCTATTCTTCAGCCTAAATCTCTTTAATGAACTGGGGCAATCTGCTACACCCTTAAACAGAGTGGCGATTTCAAGTGTAGGTCTATAAACAGAAATGCAGGAATTGACAGCAGCCTGCCTTTTGGGAAAACCTGGTTTTCATCTGCTCCCTTTAGAGCAATTGCTCATTTCTAGTGACCTTGATTTTTTTAAAATGTTGCAATATTACTTAATGCTATCATTTTATTGGAGAAAAACCAACATGTAATCAATCAATAGATACATTCATCTTAATATGAAATGCCTATTTCAATGCTATTTTGGTCTCCTGGTCATGTTGCTCATGATTTGTCATCATAGACCAGAGAAAGGGTGAAGTTATTTCACTGGATCTTGAAACAGTATGAAATCAAGTGAGAGTTACACTGATCTTGCAAAAATGCACTGCTGGTTGCAATTCTCCCTATGTTCAGCAAACCATGAAATAACTCTATATCAAATTTCTGGCACTTGGAAACAGGAAAGCAATCCAAAGACAGTGGCCTTTTGGCAATGTCTAGCAGAAAGGTGAAAGTGCTGAAAAGCAGGACTTCCTTTCTTCCCCCTCTCTCAGTACTTGGATGTTCATAAAGAATCAAAGTAACAATTTTCCATATACTAGATCAATGGAAACATGGAAATTAATTGTTGCAGTCACCTCATTACTCGACTGTCAGTGTTAATAGATTTTAGCACTGCAACAAGTGCAGCAGCAGTGTATGATTTTATCATTGCAGATAAGTGCTTTTAAAGTGACAGCTCACCATAAGCACCTGAGCCAGATGTCGTGCATCAGTGATACAGTTCAGGATGTCCCTGCCCTGCTGCTGGTGAAGGAGGGAAGGAGCAGAGCACCACAGCTCCCTGCTGCTGGCTCATATAAGCAGCTTGCTTGTGATAAACCTATCTCACATGAATAGTACAGAGCAATCACAGAGAACAATAAATTAAAGTCTGTGTACAGTATAGCATAAAAGTGATAAAACATTTAGAAGGACATACTCTTTGCCATTTCTTCTAAATTTCCAAAGAACTATTATGAATATAATTTCATCACCATCCTGTGGCACCAGCAAACATGAAGATAGCCCAGCACCTGCAGAGATATTCAGAGGCAGTACTTCTGAGCAACATGTCATGTTGGCTGCGCTGGAAACATCCACCTCACTACAGCCCTTTGAAAAGCCCCAGCATCACGCATTGAAGTACAGAAACTGTTTGTTACATACCACAATGAAACAAGCAACATCATCGCACAACTTTGGTAACCTCATCCTCAGATTTCTCAACTGTGCCTATTTTGGAAACAGGCTAAGCTAGGAAAAAAGTCTATGTGAATCCAGTCCTGAACAGAATATTTGTGTTGATAAGGTTGAGGATATGGTTGTGGCTGGTAAGAAGTTAGATGGACTCGAACCATACCACAAAGTTCTAGTGAAAGGTGGGAGAAGATTCTTCAGAGCCTTTTCTTCATGTGGAAATCCATCCCTGAGAATAAAGACTGGCATGGTCAGAAAAAAAGCATCTGATTCTATCCTAATTGAACAAAAGACAGTTCAAACACTGACAAAACAAAGGACTGGGTTGTTGTTGAGTTTACTATTGTGTCTATTGTGAAAATGATCTGACAATACAAGACAAAGAGTTTTGCTGCTCATCCTTTTTTTGCCAAAACTCAAGTAATACTTCAGAAGCAAAAGTCAGGTTTAGCTAACAGTAAGTAATTGTTATAAACACATAACCATCAAACCTTGTCTATGTCAGATGAAACATTTTACTGACCTTCACCAAAGTGGCATCAGTTTAATAGATGTTAAATTGTCACCCAGACACAAAAAGTCTTTGATTTGGTGTTTCCAATGCTGAAGCTCAGCTTGCACGAGCTAGTTTCTTTGGTCTGTTTCTACAGATTTTGTTTTGCAGACCTCACTTTCTCCCTCTCCTTCTGCACTCACAACACTCAAAACATCAATTGAGAAGGAATTTTGAGTGTCTGTAATTCCCTGCAGAAACTTTTCAGGCTGCAGAGTTGACAGATGAGACACTAACACTGACAGTATCAACAAAATAAATCCTTCAGCACTAATAAATTGTATCAGTGCTTGTTCATTGAGTTTGGGTCTTTTTTTCACCTATCCAAACTGATGGCAACTTATCAAGGCAGTGCTACATAGGTTTGATAGTATACTTACTAGCTGACAAATTTGTAAAGCCACATGAAGCTTTAAGCTCATATAAGAAAGTAACCAATGTGTTGTCTCCTTCTTCCCTATGTCAGCTGCAAACCACACAATGTGCAGGGACCTTTGCTCTTGAATTGCGTGCATCACTTCTAATGCCCTCAGACCAGTACCTATGAAACTATACATTTCTCAGTTACAGCCTATGCTCTTCATCCCAGTTTCCACTCCAGTAGGTAAAGAAGGCCTCTAAAAGGGCAGCACAACCATCTCAGTATAGTGGCAATCAGACAAGCCACCAAAAGGCTGTAGTGATGTAGATGGGATCTTGTGGATGGCTAGTATGTTTACAGAAACTAAAATCTCTAGAAATGTTCACATGAGAGGAGGAAGCAGATACAATTGCTACTGCAACTGTGTGCTGCCTAGACTATCCTCTCCCTGAGCCAGTCTTATTTCTGCATAGAAAAATCCTATTGGAAAATGAAGACTCTTTCTCTTGGGCTATGTAGAGCTCTCTGAGGTTGGGTATTAGATAAACTTTTAGGTGCAGATAGTAGGATTGAAGCACCAATTCACTACTTTAATGCGGAGCATTGCATCTTCTTGAAAATGAATTCAGAAAGCTGCCCAAGTTTTATTTCTCTGTGGGGGACAGAGATGGCACAATGCCTGTAGCCTGTGATGAATGTTAACAATGTAAACTACTATAGTACCGCATGTCTTTGGAGGCTCGATTTGTAGATTTCTGTGCTTTGGCTAAATGCAACCAGGATTCTGCTGCAGCTAAACTTTCACTTGACTCAGCTCCACCTCCTGTTGTAAAACTTCCTTCTGACTATCAGCAATTAAACTGTTGGACAACAGAGATAGAAAGAAATTTGGTGCTCTTGATGCTGGAGGATGTGACAGCATAAACTCTGGAAAATCTTGCTTCTCCGCTGCAGTCACAGGCATTGAAAGTTGTCACTAACCAGAGTCAAATATGCTGTGGTATTCAACATGGAAAAATGTTACATCAGAAAACATTGGTTATCTAGTGGTAAAATCCAAATATAACCATATGCTACCAAGTGTACAGTCAGCAGAAACTGCTGACTTCTGGCACATCAAAGCCCATGAGGTAGATTATGTCTTTCAGAGGAGGGATAATGTAGGACGACAAGGGCTAGTAATTCTGGTAATGCAGCTGGGATCTGTCTCAGCTCCTTCCCCCACCACAGCTCATAGAGAAGAGTAATTTATTCTCTGCCAACAACAAAATATGAGTTTTATAGGTGTACTGTGGGGAGCAGAGCTCATTCATAAGTATTATAATTATAAAGTATTACCTCAGAAACTGAGTCCCCACAGAGCACTGTTTACTTTAATATGAAGAGTCCCTAGAACTAGGTCCCCAGTGTGTAGGTCCTCCACTGGTAAACTTAGAAGTGAGACTCTGCATCACAGGCTTCAGAAATGGAATGAAGAAATTAAGTCATAGCATCAATGAATTTGGGGTGATAGAACAGGTTTTGACTCATCACTCACCTTTCTGGCTGCTATTTGTTTATAATACATGATATCACATAAATCATGTTGTGTCAAGGGTCCCTACAGTGAAAAGGAAGTCTCCTCTTCAGCTTGTCTTTATATTCAAATGAAAATGAAATATTATAGTATTGACAATTTGGAAGATATAATTACCAGAACCTGTTTTAAAACTCAGATTTGAGCTTCTACTTTTTTCTACCTTTGTTCTTTAGCTTTATTATTACATCTTTACATCTAAATGCACTTTTCCTCATTTACTGGATTGGTTGATATTTTTCATAATCTCTTCTAAGACACTCCATTTCAAGGATGGTGTTAGTGACCCTTTAGACATTTTTATGTTTTTACTGTCCTTGAAAATAAGTTCTCTTTCTATTTCTAAATACTGTGTATTACACTTTTCATTATATAAGAATTGAGTTTATTAGCATTCCAGAGGCAACATGTCTAGAAGCTGACTGCAACAAAGAGAAATTATCTGCTTTATGCTGCACAAATTCACTTCTTTATATAAACACATGCATCTATGGGACTATCCACATTCATTACAATAATTCATTATAAATAGTGGATAATGTTCATCATCCTAGCATCAGAGAGCTACATAATCAACTTATTTAAATTAAAAATTCATTGGAAAAAATATTTTTTTTTATTTTTAACTGTATCCTGGCTGAATGAAAATAAACTGTAATTACTAAAACATTCTGAATATGAATTTCCCTACATGGTATTTTCCAGTGAACTACACAGCAACATTCCCATTAATTTCAAAGGTGAACCGTTTTGATGAATACTGTGGGTTTTGTAAATACAAACCAGATACAAATAGCAAGAGCCTAATAGGCAAACAAATGAACCTCTAAGGGTAGGCACTTTCAGGCAAAATTATGAAATTATGTTATCAGTGAACTTATAGTAAACACCTGCTAACACACCTCAATATTTATATTTCAGCAAAACTACTACATTTAACTAAAATTCCCACCCTGTTCTGTACAACTCAACGAGACTGAAGATGAGGAGTGACTGTCAGCTTTGCGCTCCATCACTCCTTAGGCTGCCAACAAATCCTCCAGCTCCCCTCCGGTGCGACAGCCTCGGGGGGCTGTGCTGTCTGCAGGGGATCATCACTGCAGGGGGGCCATGCCGGGCACACTGCCTAGCCCAGGCATGTTCTCTGCAGGGGAAAGAGAAATAAGCAGATGCTTAAGGAATAGAAGAATCCGTTTTCCAGATGGGACAACACATAGACTTTTACTCCTCTGTACCTGCACGGTTTCTTAATAAGTTGACTTAAAGATGCCACATTAAAGCTGGTAATTAATCAGTGATACCTAATTTAGTCTTCAATCATAGAAAATAACTTTTTGCCAGCTCTGGAGTATTTTCACCTTGCATAACAAAGAGATATCTGTTACACAGCTACAAACACATATGCAGAGCACATAAATATCTATATATGTTGTATGGACCTTGTCCATATTTCCACTGTTTCTCTAGCCTTGGTCTTGAGCTATCTGAGGTTTTGAAACGGCTGGGCCTGGGTATACTGTGAGAAATATAAGCAGAAGCCAAGAAATCAGAACACATTTAAAACATAATACCTGTCCGTACTCTGGAGGAGGCAGGGGAGAAAGGAAATGGCTTAAGCTATCATTTGATGTTTCCACACAGGTAAAGCATAATTTCAAAACCAGACAAAGGTTTCTAATCACTGGAAAAGAAATTTATGTGCTCAATGCCAACAAAAATAATGAGAAAAAACTACGTAACCTCCTAAACAAATGGAAGATAAAATGAAGTTTCTGACATTTCTGGCAGAATTACGCAATGTGGTAAACCATGACAGAATAGAGCTGGACTTTGTGATACAGGTCTCTTCTAGTCCTAGGAGTGAGACCCCTACATGCCAACAGCAACTCAGAAATACAAAGTTGTATCAGGAAGGGCAGACAGAGATGGCTAGCTGCATACAACAAAGAAAAACACACTTCTGCCTATCCACTCCTACTGTAACAGTATTATGTATTCATGAAATTATTTTGCCTCAGGAGACCTACTTTGTCTTTTCTTGATTGCACTATTACACTTATTTAAATATTATTTAAATTCATGTCTCACCATCCAAACATAACAAAACCTACAAGGGAATTTAAGATGATATAGAGCAAGCTAAAACGATCTTCAATTTTTAACCCCTGTCTTCCCATTCTAAACAAAAAGGATGAATGTGTCTTCAGCAAGTGAAACATTGCTGTGGCATTATAAATTTCCAGATGGTGCTAGCAATAACTGAACAAGTTCATATCTCTGATGTAACTTCCATCAAATAATGGCACTACACCAGGAATTAATTTGCCCTAGATCTGCACAAGTCAAACATAGAGAATCGTAGTAACATCAGTTTTCTGCACTCTACTCATTAAAAATAAAAATACAGACATTTCTAAAATTTTCAAAAATTCTTTTACCAAATCACCTGATCAGCATGTAATACATTTCAGTAATGTTTTTTATATAATTTAATAGTAGCATATAATTCTATATAATAATTTCACTGCAACACATGCAGTGTTGCGATGCACTTTCCAACACATGATTTTACATTGTGTCATCTGAATTAAGCTATATAGTATTTCCACTTATAACATAGAAAACTAGCCATTTTAGATATTATGGGATGTGTGGGTGTTTTTAGGGACTGGGCATTATAGAAGGAATAGTCATAAAAGTAGAATAATAATTTAGAGTTTAGCTAAATCACTGAATTTCTTATCATTGATGTTAAAAAAATGAACAATAGACTGTAAATTATAAAAAGTCATGGAGACGAAATACAAACTGGAAGTGGTGATCACAGAAGAATGAAAATAGGCTCAGGTTACATGAAAAAGCAGTAACAACATGGAAATTACACCCTAGAAATACTAGCAAACAGAATATCTTTGGCAATAGTAGTTGACAAAGGAAAGGTCACTGTTCGAAATAATGCTTCCAAAACTGTTTTCCCTGACAATGGAGTGCAGGGTATTTTCCTTTTTGTTCCCAATATTATTGTTCCCAAAAATATTGCTGGAGAAAGCATAAGAAGTCTGTGTTTGGTATGACAACATATTTTACTTCCCCATCCCTAAAAAACCTAGTTGGTCAGAGTTTGAAGGAAATCTGGAAGCCAGAAATAAGCAGATATGGCTGAAAAGCCATCTCTGCACAGTCTTGAAAAAAGCCATCGGGTGTGCAATATGACCATTGTGAACGACCTTTTCAGCAAACTTCAGTGCTGATCTAACCCTGCTTTCACATAAATCATCATGAATTTCATATCATTATTGAGACTTCTTGAAATTCATGGCTGGAGTTTCTGTAAAGAGCTACGTAGGAAGCAGAAGAGAGACTTTCCTTGTATGATTCAAAATTTCTAGTCTGCTTCGTGGCAGATGTTACCTCTAAAAACATGATCTTGCTTGATGGGATATTGCATTTCTGTGCTAAAGATAGAGCAGATGGTATTCATCAGACATGCTAGCTGTCTGAAAGCTAGGCATCTAGTCTGAGCCCAGCATCAGTACAATGAGCATATAGACTCAATAAGAAGCAATTGAGGTTTCCATTATATTTACCAGCAAGCAAGATGTGTTTTCAAAAGCAATTCTTTTCAATCTTGGATGTCTAAGGTACATAAGATGAGTTACTCTCTAAAGTTTCTTCTCTTTCTCAAATGTATAGGAAGCCTAAGTGGCTTTCTTCGTCTAGACACCTTTTACACAGTCTGAATTGAGCAAGAGGAATTGTACTCTTAGTATCTAGTAAGATAGGGTGGAATGTTTCCAGTGAAGGAAGATATTTGCACATATCTATTTTCTTACCCAATATGTAGTTTTTATTAGGATACTAGTCGGGTAATATAGCTTTAGGTCTATAATGTACTAGGCTCATTTCACACAGGTTAAAGAATTCTCTGTTCACAAGAGTTTGTAACAAAATGTATGGTAAGAAGCCACAAGTAAAGATGAACACCAGAGAGGAAAAAGGCAAGGAATACAAAGTACCTGGTAAGTAATTCTATTATAATTAACACCTTAGACATTTTTGGGTCTGGACAAGAACCATGCATTTATTTTGTCAATCAGTCCAGCAGGTTCCCACATATATAGACAGAAAATGACAGGGAACTTGAAGGAAAACTGCTATTGCAGTTGACTAATTCATCTCCAGAGAGAAAAAGAGGTTTCCTTATTCATTCTGACAATAGTTTAATGAAGTTCAGGGAACAAAAGAATCGGATCTATTCCTCATCCTGCTGAATAATAAAGTTCTTATAGGACAGAAAAAAACTCAACCCATACATAGATTTTTATCAAGCTTTCCACTTTCATTCAGGTTTTAACTGAATTTTGGGGTTTACCTAAATCTTCAAGGTATAATTTTAAAATACTGTGAGGTAGATTGACATGGATGGCCAGCTGGATGGATGACTGCATGGACAGATGGACATATGCACATAGTCTATCTGGAAACACAGAAATATGAGACATATTGTCAATATCTTCATTAGAGTAAGTTGCAGGCATTTTTATACAGTTCTTAACTCAAACTTGACCTCTAAATCTTTCTAGGTTTGCTCAGTAGCAAGACTTAGAAAGCTGAAAGCCAAATACTGTCTATTATAATGCAGATTTTTCAGTCATGGCTGAAGGAATTTTGCACTATGTCTAAATATACAGTTCTAAGGATTGCACACTGAGGGGATTGTTAAAATTAATGGAACTGATATTTGTACACTGGAAAAAATAATTGCTTACCTCATGAAGTGCTGCAAATTATGAGTGACTTGAATATTATGTTAGTGAACATTTATAACACAGTGGATAATTTTGCAATTACAATTTTTGATGACATTATTAAAGCTAGGTCACTTATTACACTATTCTCTTCAGTTATGCCTCCTGGTATAATTACATTAGTTACTAAGCACAGTGTTTTTAAAGAAATTATGCCTGCCATTAAATATTTCAACCTTACTTGTAATGAGATCAGCATTAACAAGCTGCTATCAGTATTGTAGGAAGATTTGATCAACAATGAATTAGAGCATTGAAGAGATAACTTGCAACTTTAATTTGTTTTTAATCATCCTTTATCTTGCAAAGTTTAAAATGTTTGTTGGAAAAAAAAAATATCTGTTTTTCAAGGTAGATGCAAATATGCACATGTAAAATAGGTATTGGGAAAAGCAATGCATCTTCTCATTCTTACTATATGTAATGGAAATTGCACCTGTCAGAATATTTCTTTGTAAGTAGGAATACTACTGTGGGTAAAAGAAAGTCAGGCAACATAATGTGCTATATCTGGAAGTTCAAATATAATTATAGAGGAAGCCCCTTGCAAGACATTCTTAAGAAAAACAAATATGCAAATAGAAAGGCCCAATCAAATATCAAAATTAGATAAATCAATAGAAAAATAGAGATCTAATAATCATAAAGCCTTTGCCATGGAATGAAGTGGGTGTTGCATTTCTTTAGGGATATATGAATTGTAGTGTGTGAAGTAGCAATCCTAGGCAGAAGCAGACACCAAGGAATCCAAACTTCACAAAGAAATAAGAGAGGAAAATATTGCTATTAAGGTTAATAAAAACTCACAGAGTGTAATGATTCATTCCAGATGCATTGAATGAAATTGAGAGACTGGGCTATATCACTGCAAAATGGCTGTTGATGTCAATAATTACATGATTTGAAACAGTCTGCATTTCTCATAAATTTTATGAACTCTAAGCTCATAAGATCCCTTTAGAGGGAAGGATCAATGAGTTTGCCTTTTGAGGTTATATCAGGAATTAAAGAAAATTGCATGAATTCATTCAGGTGGGAAGAAGAAAGGCAAATTATTGTAATGGTTACAAGCACTGGTATTTTTCACACTGAGAAGGAGTTACAGCAGATATGGAAGAGAAACTTCAGAAGAAATAGCCTTGGACCAGATGCCTGCTCTAGTGACCCCAAGCACGAGTTGTGTCACTGGCTTCAGGTGAGACAAGGACATCCCATGACCATTTTCACTTGCAATCATAAAAATCATAACAAAGATATGTATCATTGCCCAAGAAAGTTAATGAAGTTTAAACAATGAGAACATTAAAAAGAATAACTGCTGTTATTCCAAAATGGGTCAGCTCATCTAAGATAAGAACACAAGAGTCTATTTTTAGTAAGGAATGCATTAGCCTGATGAGACCAGAGACAGAAGTTAAAACAATGTTTTGTGTGACATTTAAAGAGAAAATGTGGAGCACAAGTGAAAACAGGTCTTGTCTTTTTTTTTCTTTAAAAAAACCCAAAACACAACTAGTAGAAAAAAAAAATTAAAATCCCAAATTCAGTCATGCAGAAAACTATGAGCACCACTCCAAAAATCTTTGAAATTTGCCTTCAGCCTTTTAAAAGACACTAACATGATGTACGATATAAAAATGCATTAGGTTTAACTATTTCCCACTATTTTCTGCTATGTTTACACTAGAGTGAGGAGGTGTTTGAATTGATTCTCTTTTTAAAACCTCAGGAGATTAAAAAGCTTTTAAAGGAGGTTTCTTGCACACTTTCCAATATTTGTTTTCATGTCTCCCTGTGCACCAGCTACTGTGTATCTTCATTATTTTTTTAGCAGGTTTTTTAACTGACAGCCACCTCAAGACTACTTAGATAATAAGGTGAAAAAATAATGGTTACAA
>VYZX01033650.1:0-15283 GCA_013401335.1 Brachypteracias leptosomus
TAATATCATCCCACTCTTCTGTTCTCCTTGTATAACATGATATGATTCAGCACAGAAATCAAAAGAGAATTGAGAAAACACCTTTTAATTCTTTCTTTACTATTGTTTTTTCAGTGCTGGTTGTATTTCCTCTGTCCTTCTTTCCTTTCATCCATGGATATATTTATTGCATGTTAAAAATAATTTCTAGTTTGGAAAATCATCATTAGGAGAGCCTTTGAAAAAGTGTTCTGAAAATTAAAGAACACTGCTGTTTTAGAAATTGTAATGTAAAGATTATTAAAATTTAATAATTGATTGCTATAGAAAGACTAAATCCAAAGAAAGAAAGAATTGGTGAGATACCACAGGAAAAAAAAATTCTCAATCTGGTCTCACTTCCTTATAATGCTTACTTTCAAGTAAGGACATAAATACATTAAAGGATTGTGTCTGTAATGTGAACATCAACAATAGATTTAACCCTTATGGTAGAAAAATGTCTAATTTTCTGCTCCAGACAAGATTTAATATTTTTGTAGGAGAAATAAAGAAACAGAAAGCTGCTGAAAATGCTTTGGGATAAAAGAGAATTTATCCACAAAGCAAATGAAGAATAAGGAAAAAAGCAAGTATCTGGGTTTTAATGTGTTTTTAACATACTAAACTGAACCACTTTAAGTAATCAGCAGCTTCTTTTTTAATCCATCCAGATTACTCCTCTACCATAATACAAAACTCTGTATCTGTAAAATGAACTTTTAGGACCATGACACACCAAACATAAGACAAAGAACAAAGTCAACTACAAACACAATGGTTAAACAAATACTCAAGGAATATGACAACTTCCCTACCTTTGTGGCTCTGCTGGCTCACAAGTTTAACTGTACCTGACTCACTTCACCTGAGCCTTATATTATTTACTTGTAAACTGGGGATAAAAATATTTGCAACCTCACAAAAAGGTTGAAAACTCTAAATAACATCTTTACAACTCTTCAAAATTATCTGATAGAAGATGCCATATAATTGCTATTTATTATTAAGCTATTATTCAGAACACTTAGCTGTGTCCAGCTAAATAAAAAATAACACTACCAAAACCATCTTGTCTCCAGGAAAAATCCTAACTATATTACAGTTTGAGAATTGCTGAAAAATCAAACCAAGAACACACTCTGAGAGCAAAGCTATTCTTGCTATACTACCTACTACCATCTGACAATAAAATAATATTAAAAATTACCTTATTAAAAATAACCTTTCAGTAGAATCCTGCCAAAAGACTCAAGCTTAGAAGTTTGTAATCAGAAAAGTGGCTTAGACAACATGTGAAATAAACAAGATTCCTGATCTTTGCTTTCATCTTTCAGGTGTTCTTTAGGTATGATCCTTTTCTTCTTAAGGGTTTGCTCCAAGTTTTGCTGTCAGTTTTCTTGCTCCCAGCCTGCTCCAGAACACCAACATCACAAAGATGAATGGTAGCACATTAGGTAGATTTGAATTTCCTCTACAGTTCTGAACTGTGCAAAGAGAGGTTAGGGACAAATTCAGGGCCTTGATTAATTCTGTGAATAGGAGAGAATAAAGACACAAGAAGCCTTGCCTTCTGAAATGAATTAAAACCACTGTATTTCACATACTCAGAAAAAATATCTAAAAAGAGGATAAATTGTATGTGTATTTGAATATAAATATATAAAATGGCTGAATATAAGTTAGAAGCAAATCAGAACTGAGAATTGCGTAAGTTTGCTAGCTGACAGCTGTCAGCTACTCTTCAGAGTAGGTAAGGAATAATAGGCTTTCTCCATTTAAAAATCAATAATGATGTTTCTGGTTTGGGTGGTTGTGCTTTTTTCAGTATCACAAACTACACAAAAAGCCTTTAAAAGGCTTTTGATTAGAAGGTGCTTTATTTAGATATGAATCTGTAAAGGAACATTCCATTTCTAATTAAACCTGTCCTGAAACTTAATGAATTATCGAAGTCTGTTGCTTTGCGTTTGCTGTTTGGTTTTGTTTTCTTTCAAATCTGAGTAATTGAGACAAAGCAAGGTAGAATCCTGTTTCTTCTAACAAATACATGAGCAAGAAATGTGATCCTCTTTCCCTAATGTTAACTTGGGAAAGCAGCTGAAGTTCACGGTGTCTCTACTGTGAGAGCAGACAGATTGAATACAGAGACCAGTTTGAAAGGCACAGATCTTCAAATCAGCCTTGCTCTGGCAGCTGAAATGAGCTGGTCAGTGCTTCAAACCTATGTACCATTTGTTTTCAGGTATTCTAAAGAAAGCTGGGTTTCACACTATGACTTTTAACTGCCATACAGTACTTTTAAATTGTCATAAAATTTATGATATCTAGATTAAAAGACCAGTAGCTTTAACCACAGTCAGAAAGTACAATACAAATTAATTCTTAGCTACATTCTTATAATTTATTAATTAATAATTATAGCAGCAACCCCTCATTTCTCACAGAATACTGTGACAAAGGTCAGGAAATCCAGGCACACACAGCCAGGATGCTGCAAAAGCAACCACTTCTTTATTCACCAGACACATGGAGAATTAGATTTCTCAAAAGGTGCTCTGGAATTTTGCTTCGGCCAAGAGTTATAATCAGAAACTTGCAAAACCTTTATAAGCAGAGTGGTGCAACACATGGGCCTTATTTGTCTTAAACTACTATTTTATGACTGTGTGCTTTGAGGAAAGACGTTTTCCTCACAGTTTATTTGCAAAACATCCTTCAATGGTGTAATGTCTAAAATATTTACAGCTAACAACCTCCTCCCTTTAACCAGCTTCCTTGTGTCATGAACATACTACTAAGTTGAGAAGAAAACAATTCAATAAAGATAAAGGCTTCTTAGCTTCTCCATATGCTGACCAGTGTAAGAAATAAATACTGCTGCAGTGTTGGAGAGACTAACTCCAAGCTTTCTGTAAAGACAGAGATGAAACATATAGTGAGGAAAAGATTTTCTGGAGGACTCAGCAAATGGTAGGATTTGTATGCAGAAACTGTATTTCTTTAAAGAATTAGGCAGATAACCTAATTACTTGTATGAACAATAATGGATGTATTGCAGCAAAGCAGGAACTATTTTTCAAAAACCACACCATAGATGCTGACCTCCTGTAAAGCAGGAGAGAAACGCTACCACATCTGGTAACTTCAGTTTCTCACCAGTGCATGTCAGGCACTTTCTCCTTAGAGACAGGCTTTCCTATCTGGCTGCTGATCAGAACTGAGAGGAGGAAGCTCATCCATCCAATTCCTGTTAGAGAAACTGTGAAGCAACAGGAAACTTTAAACAGAAGAGATTCTCCCTTGAAGCTAGTCTGGATTATTTTAAGTAAGACTTTTTTCCTGAGAATAATATGTATTAAAAGCTAGAAACAAGGTAGAAAGTATGTATTTAGGCTCACTGATTTAACAAAGAGTTGCTTTTTGAAGAGATTCCTGACAAGAACTAGTGAACCTGCATCTTTAATTTAAAATTCTACATACTGTAAGACCTGTCAAAGATCGATTGACAACTCCCTGCTTTTGGCAACATTTTTTTTTCCCATATCTAACTCAGTGTATGTTACTAGGTGTTTGCCTCAAGCTCAATCTTTTTTGAAAGTTTCATCTGAAATGGCTCAACTATTTTGTAGGAAAAATATACTTTTATAAGTACCTTTATAAAAGGTAACAGGCTGATTGCTTACGTTGTAGTTTGGATGATTCTGGCTATGGCTTGGAAAACATGAACTATTATATCCATAATATTTAAAAGTGAAATAGGAGTGTTTTTAAGTGCTTAATACAGGAATCGAAGGCAAATCTGAATTGCCTTTTGTGACTGAATGACTATAAAAAGGGGCATATTGCCATTTCTTGATTAAAAAAACAACCAACAAAAAATTCCAAACAAAATAGTCAGCTACCCCACAAAACACCTCTCCTTCTAAGTTAATTGCTTAAATTTCCTTCCCATGCTGTTAACATGTGTAAAGTATAGCTTTTACAAAACTTCACCTGCTCTCAGGAACTGTTTCAGAGAGAGAGGAGCAGAGCAGGTCACTTCCCTCCAGCACTTCACAAAAGGGAAAAGGGGAAATCACAGCACATGGATGGGCTACTTAGATAAAGAGGACCGCAGATAACGTGTTGGCAACATCCAGTTGGCTGCATCTGTAATTTGCTTCTCCTGCATACAATCCTGAGCTCCAGAGCGTACTTTGGCACTGCAGCAGGCCGTTAAGTGGCTGAATTCAGACCCTGCTAAGCAAAAGGAAAGCTCCCAAGCCATGGTGCTGTGCCAAAAGCAGAAGAGACACCTGGCACAGAGGGGTGAGTGAAGCCAGCGATGTGAGTGCCCTGTGCTCTTATCTGCAGACCTCCGCTTCTGCCTTGGCTGATTACTGGGTTCTTCAAAGGAGAACTAGATAGGTAGAAAATAAAAATGAGGGACATAATTGAAAATACAGAAGAAAGAGCAAATTAGTTCCTCCCAGTAGTTGTCTTGGGGGAAGGCCAGGGATACTTAGTTCAGGCAGGGCTAATGCTGGAGAAGAGACAGAGATTTCTGACGAAGTTACTAGTCAGCTCCTCTTTCCCTTCCTGTAGCCCATTCCAGCTGGCTCACCTTCACTGGCAGATGTAAAATACTTCTGGTCCACTTTACAAGGGGACTGAGGTAATTCTAATATAAAGAATCAGCATAAACCTACTTGAGAAATAGACACTGAAGCAGGAACTAGGCCACATTAACCCATGTGTCCTCTAAAATATGAAGGTATGAACCAGCATTTAGAAACCAATCATGGGCTAGTTAGATGGAAAATATTTCACTAACGTGAAAGCTACAAGAGATGCTATAATCTTTGATTACCCCTGGGGCCATAACAAACTCAGAAGGAAGACTATGAATTGCTGATTATTTTCTATGTTGATAGAGTCTGAGAAGTTGCTGATACTGCTTCTGTGCAGACTGACAGGTCCCTGGCTGTACTGCTTCAACTAAATTTGAATAATGTAGTGCTGCTCTCACTTCAGGACAAGGCAGAATGCACTGAGTTTTGAGACTTTTTCTGGGGAGTATACATCCTTTATAGGGAGATGCATTGACCATCAAGTTTGCCTTGCCTAGATAAATCCTGGCTTTCAGTCACTTTAACACACACATCATGATAACCTTCCATGATGTGATCACAAAGCATCCTTTCTTCATTCAGTACACAAGATGGATAACATGAGACAAAGAATCAAGGAGATGTAGAGAAAGAATGGAACAGAAGGTGAAGCTGTGTGGTGGAAGCCAGTGAGTGTAAAATTCAAGATTACATTATAATAAACATGCAATGGGGACCACAGTAATCTCAACTTTTATTTCCTCTGACTTTATGCACTTGACCTAAATGTCTTACAGATCTTTAAATGTAATCAATATGCAGGATGTTACATGTTAAGGAATCATTAGAGTAATCTTAGCATGTTAAAAAAGAGTTCTGTTTAAACAATACCTTTTCATACATTATCTGTTCCAAATTGGAGATACTGATTTGGGAAGTTCCTATAATACTGTCTCTCATTCTGCTATAAACAAGAACATTTTATGTGATACCAGTCCAGAATTTGATTCAAGGTATGTGTTTCAGACAGAGGGGTATGAGTAACTGAGCAAGAGCTTTTAGAACTTGATGCCAGGACAAACATGATGTCACCTTTGGATCCGTTGCTGCAGCAGTTCTGAGAGAGGGTTTGTCCTCCTGTGCAGCAGGTTCAGGCTGTGAAAGTCTGATCACGCCTGTCCTGTTCTGACAAGACTATCTGCTGGTGCTGTGAAAAGACCAGGAATGAAGAGAACACCTATTCTGCAGTACCTCTCTGCTTGGAATCCTTCATTCTGCCCTTAGGAGATCCCTTTCTGGCTGATCTGTTGAAGCAAAAAGGCACTTTTATTGAGGAATTAAGGCATCCATCCAAGGAGTCAGTGCAAACATTCCCCAATTAATATTTTTCTATATAATAAGCAAGTCCTAAAGAACAAAGACAAATTTAATAGGGGTGTGAATTTATAAGTACTATACATATGTCTGCAGCAGTTCTAGAACTATTAATGTTTTAAGGAGAAACAGAAGGGAGGCATTTTAAATTAAATCACACAATTCCATCAAGAAAATAAGATATACTTGGAGTAGGCATTTCTTTTAAAAAAATAGGGTCAGCTCAGTGCTTCATTTGAAAGTACCTCATGTGGAGAGAAGCAAGTGATCAGAACACTTTCAGAAATGAAATGGGAACACTGATGTTTCATGTGGAGTATCACAGATGTTTTCAGAATTGAAAATATCAAAGTTAACTATATCAGAAAAAGTTTACCCCAGATTTTAAATATATTTCCATAAATAAGAGAAGTTCTTTAGGAAACACTGTAGGGGATGTTCCCTTAAACATGTTTGTAGTTAATGTAGTTTACCTTGGTTTTCCTGCTCTGGTAGTCACTGTATCAAGCTCCTAAACAGAACTATTTCTTTTTTTCAGGCCACCAAAATTAAGTTAGAAACTACCTCCTGGCAAGGTTTAGAAAATCTTTTTCTATCTGATTGCCACTGAAAATGAACAGGTGGATTCAAAGAAGATTCTCTTGAGAAAGCATTTTTTTTTCCCACCTTCAATGAACACATGGAAGCATGAACAGAAGCCCTGGAACATGCTGCAGGTCCTATCAGTCTCATGGAAGGCAAGGAGACTGAGTGCTACACACTAAAGGTTTCACTGTCTGCAGTCCTTGACAAGTCCTCTTGTGAGTGAAGTGCACAGATTTCCTGAATGATCTATAAGGCAAATGATGGGTTTTTTTGGGGGGAAGGGACAAAAACCCCCACCTTTTCCAAGATTCTATTCCTGCACAAGATTAAAAACTAAGGCATTTTGAATTACATATACATTATGGGTCAACTAGATTTAGCTGCTACTCACTCAAACTTATCTTCTGGGGAAAGGCTTTTTACAAACTTTTACACACTTCCCCCACCACTTCACAGTGAAAAAGAAAAAAAAAAGATTACATATACACAAACATAGAAATTTACATTTGCAAAGGTTGTGCTAAGTTAGAAAGAAAGCATGACAGCTGCTGGTCACTGTGCCTGTCAGTAGATAACCATGAATGACTCAGTTTTCCAATGAGCTTTAAAGTTCATTGTAAATGACTGTTAGNNTGTGAATTAGAAATAGAGTAGTACTGAAACACTGTTCCTGAAAAAAGAGAGTTTAAATATGTAGTGTCTGTGGTGCACAGCAGCATCATTTTATGTAATTATCAAGAATTCCAAGGGAGGAAGAAGACACTGAGTCAACAATATTTACTGATTACCCCAGGCCTCTTTTTTTTAAATAAAATCTATAGAACTTTGGAGAGGAATGACAGGTGTGAAGGATAAACACTCTGGGAACTAGGCAAATGGAATGTAACCCAGATAAATGTAAGCTAGTGTACATAGCCAAAACCAGTTTAAATATCCAAATTAATCTGTCTCTAGAGGCTACTGCAACTCAGAAATTCAATAATACTATCAGTAAGCAAATAATATTGGTTGACTCTACAACTACAGCATCCTTGAAGAAAAGATTCTGAGTCTTTATGTACAGTTGTATGAAAAAGCTCACCTATAAAACCAGTGCAACTGGAAGTCAGACAAATCAGCAACAACATTCTCAAATGTATTAGAATGAGGATGGAAAATTAACATGAATTGCATCATGCCTAGAAGATGAGAATGACACACTGCTTTCTTAAAATTGTATTGAGTTTTGGTCCTGCACTTTAAACATATCTGTATTTTAAAAAGTCTTTTATCTCTCTGTACACATGCACATCCATGTAGCCCCTCAATCTATACACATACACACCTCCACATCTCCCTCAAAATGCCCAATTTTCATATCTATGTTTTGCAATGAATTAGCAAAATTTGCTACTGTTTATAATATGCATTGGGTTGTTGACATCTGAAAGAATCTGGCTGCTAATGTTATCTCACAACCATCACACAGCACCACGTGCTGTAGAACAGGGCCTGTCAGCAAGATGTATTTGCAAGTCATGGAGAAAAAACAATCCTCTTGCTGTTTTAATTTCAGACAGAAGGTGAGTTTGCAAAAGCAAACACTTGGCAGTGGTTCAGCTGATCACTGTCTGGCTGTGGTGATGCTGCTTCCCCTTCCATCCCCCCTGCAACTCCAGTGACAAGTGCGAGGCTGCTCAGTTCAGGCAACGGTCAAGTACAAACAGATAGTTCCCGCTGACTTGGCAGAAATGACCCAGAGCAGTTTCCTTCCTGTTCCTATGAGCTTACTACTTGCTGACTCATTCCATGCTGAATCACCTCCGCAAATGGAAACCCAAGTGCCAACATGCAAAACATTGGTTTTGGTGTACTTAATGCATTTAACATAATGAGTAATTAAACAAATGATAAAGCATGAGAGCAAAAAAGCATTTTAATAACATTGAGAGTCATTTTATAAGCTGTTAAAGAAGCAAGAACTATAGAAGATGGTATTTTTGTTATTGCTGCTCTGATAAACACAAAGAACTACAGAAGCATTGCACATTATTTTGACAATATTTTCTTTGGCAAAAATACAAGATGCTTTACCCTAAAAGTAGCAGGTTCATTGACCGGATGTGCAATTTTAGACTTTATTGTTATTATACAGTATTAACAAGATCCTCCAGTTGCTTCATTGGCTGTAATAGACTTAGCTTGACTCATGTCAGTGGGGGATCCAGGTCTTACCTGTCATACCTGTTTTTCCATTAGCTTTTGTTTTTTCCTTTTTTTTTATAGCACACAGAAATGCACATGTCCAGGCAAATGCTCAGACTTATTCTATTGGTCATCAAATCTCTATCACGTGGGTTTTCTTCAGTGTGCAAACATCCCCCCAACAGACCAAGTTAAAAAATGATCGGCCCCATTCACAGTGAGAAGGCTGGGCACCCCCCCAAGCCCTTTGCACAAGGGAACAGCAACCACCACAGCACAGACAAAAAGGGTTCTCTAGAATTGTGTCAGCAATGCACTGTTATAACATAAATTCGATATTGGATATTAGAACTGTCTTGGAAAGTATACAATGAAACTAAAGGTGGAAACACCTTTACTTACTGTGTTAAAATTTGGGAAGAATCCAACAGTAGAGCTGCTGTCCACAGGGAAGGACATAAAGGGTTTGATATCCAGGGAAGGCTGCATCATCAAGGTAGGTGCACGAACAAGGGTGGGAAGTGTAGTAGTGCCTGCCAAGAGCAAACAAAACCAGGAATTCATAGTATTCTCCTTTCTACACCACACACACTATAGCTGATAAAACCACCAAGAAAAATATTAATACAGGGAGGTAATGAAGTGGCTCTGTAGGAGTTAATATCATTAAAAGAAACCTATTTCCACACACTACAGATGAGGCAGAGCACTTCCCTATGGCCATGGATACTTAGATGCTGAAGAGGAGACATATGGTGCATAAATCACACTGGCAGGTAGAATAAATTCTTTCTAAAGCTGAAAAATTCTTCTCTGCCAAAAAGGCCAGAATGGGCACCCACGAAAGTCAGAGGTTTTGCAATTCATGGTTGCACAGACAATACATGCAAGCTGAAAACCAAAGGTTTGTTTCCAAATAGTGATCTGTGTGTTATTTTTCCCTCCTCTGACAGCAACTATCAGGTGCTGCACAAACCCCATTTCACTCAACATTTTAAAAAATGTCTTTTTTACAATGCAAGGCAAATACTAGAAAACAGCCAACAATTAAATAATCAGCTAACATAAATGAACACAACTTTTTACATGGAATGCAAACTAGCATTTTCTTAATTGGAGCCCAGATCTTTCTCTCCAGGCAAGAGAGATTTCCAGAAATCTATATGCTGAAATTCTTTTTGTATACACTTGCGAATCATTCCCCAGCAAGACTCTGAAGAAATGGGAAGGCACAGATGTCCAAATATTCATTTTTAACTAGGTATATGCCCTATTCACACAATAATGTGCCTAGTACACAGCTTCCAGCTATGACTGTGGGAGTATTTTTTTACCTCAAATCATGCAAAATAGATTTCAAATACAATTTCTCTCATTGAACTGGAAAAAACCTCCATAAATAAATAAATAAATAAATGGGGGGGAAGTAAATCTCAGTTTCTCCTTCCTGGGTTGAATAAATAATTCACCACCAACTGGAGCAGGCACTCCAGTGTCCCACACCTCTAAAGGAGGATGAGTCAATCTCTGCCTATCCTCCCTCTGCCAGAATTTCTCCATAATTACCTCCTTCTCCCACTCACCAGTAGCCAGCACGTCAGCTGGGAGCATAACAGTCCTCTTAGGAGTTTTTCTAGTCTCAAGCAGAGCTGACACAATACCTAAGCTTTTTCTCATAGAAGTCATCTGAGTTTTTTAAACCCAGTCAGGGAAAAAACCAACCAAACAAAAACCCCCAAACACTGGAGAAAAGTAAACAAGCAATTTTCCCTCTCTTCTCCCACAAAATCACATCATTTGCATCCACTTGCAAGATGCCAAGCAATCCACATGGGCTGCCTGAGTATCAGTCTTCCATTAAGGGATCTCGTTTTCTCTCTGTTACACAGGGACACACAAAATTGAAGGCAGTGCAGAAATTTCCCACCTTTTTATCTAATTATCCTGCCTCCACGGACACAATTTCAAACCCATCTTACGGTATCCAAGAGAAAAGCTGAGTTCAGAAGACAGATGGGGCTGCATGGATTTTTTTGGATGACCAAATACTTATAACCAGCCCTGAGCTCAAATTTTGTAGATGCTGGAGAGAGTCATTTTGATCACAGCTGCAGCACAGTAAACATTATATTACGGTCTAGCAGATGAATAGCAGGCTATAATCCATTCTCTGTTTCTTCTATAGGAAAAGTGTGATGATTGCACAAAGATGGGTCATTGACAACTATGGAGAGAGATTGTTGAACGCCATCCCTGATGAGCTGCACAACTTGAAAGGAGAAATATGCTTTCATAAATGTAAGGTTTGTTTCTCACAAGCCCATGAAACTCATGGACAGTTGTGCTTAATTAACTGTAAGACAAAGTTTATTCAAGTGGAGTGACAAACACCAAAAAGCTGAAGGCTAACATGCCTATAGTTTCTTCTTCATATCCATAATGAAAAAAAGCATCAATAGGAAAGCAGTATGTCAGAGAACTTATCCAAAGAAAACATCTTCAACTACAAATATTATGATTATTTCTACTAGTTGGTTCTGAAACAGTAGATTTACATAATTTGTATTTCAGAGTTGTATTCAAACAGCAGGCATGTTGTATTCAATTACCTAAAGCCTATAAAGTGCCATCATCAATCTAACTTCTACAAGTTTCTCTTTGAAATTCATAAGCAATTAAAGATCCATGAAGTTAAAAAAGACCCGTTCTCTCTTTACACATACATACTTCAATGAAGCTATGGTTACATATTTTAACTACATTTTACAGAAAATTTATAACAGAATAGAGTTAAATTGTGACTGACATTTAAAATCAGAGTTAAGGTAGGTTTCTGATGCTGCCTTTAATCAAGGTATAGAAAGCATTTGGCATAAAAGTTTTAAAAATGAAAAAACAATTAGCATCCTCCTGCAAACAACGCAATCTTCTTTGTACTCCCTGGCTGAGGATGAATCATTTCATGCAATAAAGACATTTAAAATCTGCCTGCAGTTTTGCAGTCCATGGTGTTTCCGCTGCCAGAGTAATCTAGACAGACTAGGATACATTCAGAGTCCATACAGAATAGAAAGCACACACACCTACCTAACCAATTAGTGGGGGCATTAATAAAAAGAAATTTGTTTACTTCTGTTGGCCGGTTTACTACTTGAACTATTGTCAATCAAATACCAGTGACCCTGTTTGACTGAAGTTCCATTTTCGGACCCACCTTTGAAAGCCTCAAGAAGAATGATCAGATAAAGATGACCTAAACTACAGGTAGAAGCACTTCAAGACAAAATCATCAAATCAAACAGAATAGGACACAATTTTACACTGTCTTTGCTCTGAAAGGTCAAAAAGATTCTCACCACCACTCCACCAAATCTGCATGCAGACCTGAGCTAAGCAGGAATACTGGCACAAGAAAGATGTAGCTGACAAGCTTCATTATCTTCATAAATTTAACAGATGTTTACCATTTCATTAGCATTTTAATGATAAAGACAACTTGCCATGTCAAACATAGTTTGTTTTAAACTACTCGTAAATCTTTGGCATAAGGTCTTTCTTGTAAATTCATTTGCTCATTTCAGCTTCATAATTTTTAAACAATATTTTTCCTTTGTAAGTTCAATTTTTACTCCCGTAGCAGGAGTTACCTAAGTACTGGAGATGCAAGTAGCAGGCAGACTTTGCTAAAAGACACCGATCCTCACCGGTCCCTTTTACCCTTGTCTAAGAGGAGGAAAACAGGTTTGCACCTGAGCAGATGATTAAAAATATCCCATTTTATTAAAATTTTTTCTTCCTCCTACACATATTTATCTGAAGAACAAGCCCCTGTGTAACAGAAGCTGTTCCTCTCTAGGAAGGGCCGGCTTCACACACACTGCAATGCACTGGGACACTGATATTTCTCCTAAAGTCGTGAAAGGTTGTCATCTCAACCCAAATTTGATCTCTCTCTAAACAAAAAGGCACACAATTAATAAATTAAGCAGTGAAAGGGCTATTTTGGGGGAGGAATTAGAAAGTCTTGTGGCAAGATGAGTCCCCTGGGGCCACTGAGACATGCCTTACCCAGGCGCTGGAAAGCAGGCAACTGACATGGAGANGGGCAACTGACATGGAGACTTGAGTCTCTACCAACAACCCCCTGCCACTCTTTTGTGGCTTCACAGAAAAAGTGCAGAAGCCAAGACTGGCAAGATGGCACTTTTGGCAGAGGTAATCAGTTATCTTTGGCTGCGGTTTGCAGTCACTACTCATGTTTTTCAAGCAAGAGCAGTGTCAAGTTCAGTTAAATTTCTTCCTTTGTACCTCCTGAAAACTATTTGTGAAAGCATTACTTCTAGGATTTTTTTCCCTAAGTGCTTTTCTTTATCACTGTTAAACACACACAGAAAAAAAGGTGTACTGACTGCACATTAATTTCTCTGATTTGGGTCAATATTAGACCATTACATGAAAAATCCAATTCCATCACAAAACTTACTAATTTAAAACATATTTTGTGAGCAATTTCAGAATACTTCAAGAAATTAATTACTTTCCACACTTGAAAGCATGTTCTTCCAAAGTCTTCATTAAAGGCAACTATGGAGAAATATAAAGCCATACTCAGGTCTCTCCTATTTTTCTGTTACCTGAAGATATTACCACGATGTTCTACCCCTCCAGTTCAAGGAAGCAGCTCACATTCAGAACAAAAGCAGTGGAAGAGTACCTGAAGTGCAACCAGGACTGAATAAAAGTATTCAGATGACAAATTTCTGTGAACTGGACAATATACGTCCCCCTCAGATTGCATATAGCTGTCTTTGTTTTACCTTGTGCCATGGACAGTGTTTGGGAAAACTTTAAAGGGACCTTGTTTGAGTTGTTAACTACCACCACCACTACTACTTACGCACATCACAATGAGTTTTCAGTTCATGGACAGGCTGTGCTGGCTTTTTCACCTCTGAATTATCTGACCATTTTCAGCTATGAGGATCCTTTACTTTCTACACCTACATTGAGCAGTCTCATCCAGCCAGAGAGCAGTAGCGATATAACTGATGACAAGTTACTGATGGGATAGTTCTGTGTTTTTTCCTCCCTTGACCTTTTTAGTGCAACATTTTTCAGACACTGCTTAAACCAACAGTACCCCTTCAAGGGTGGATGACAAGGTGTCCCTTTTATTTTGCCCCCATTGGCTGAATTCATTATGGAATGCAACCAGACTATGCACAGCCACCTTGCCTTTAAATCTCACACTGTCATCTCCACTTACAGCATTTCCTTCAGAGCTTCAAAAGAGGGAAGATCAGGCAGGACATATATGAAATGGCTCCCTGGAAGGATTTGGAGATAATTCTACATGTGTTCAGCTATGAGCTTTTTCTGGGACCTACAGTTTCAGTACAGTTTATTAATTTGTCAGTGGAAGTTTTTAACATTGCCAGAAATATTTACTTCAGCATGTGGCTCAAAAAACAGTTTTATGAACAGGTTAGAGCCCTGCAAAAACCCGAAAAACCCACAAAAAACAAAAAACCCCACCACCACTAAAACCCCCCCACCTTGCACAAGACTTTCCTACACTTGCTTATATGCAGCTTTATGGGAAGACTGGCACAATGAAACTATGTTTATAGAAAAACTCCACCTAACTACAGAAGTGAATACCAGAAAAAAATTAACAGCTTTCTTCCCTTATATCTGATGCCTCCATTGCATCATGACCCAGACCTATCTGCTTTCACTACAGGGTGGGGTTTTTTCCCCTTAAAAGACAGGTAAAAATCAATCACTTGCAAGTCACTACATTTTGTAGTTTAGGTATTTATATGACATCAGCCCTTGAGATCTTTCCCAATACTTAATATAAATATTAGTCTTTTTTCCTTCTCAGCATGATCAGTATACAGGATTCAGAATTTTCTAATTTTGTTTGTTCAGTTACAGCTATACAGGAGGTTAGAGAATGTAATGTGTTTCTGTTTATTACTAAGATAAACCACTAAAAACAAGTTAAGTGCAAGTAAAATAATTCCGAGTTTCTGAACAGCAGGTGCAGATATCAAAATGCTTAAGGAAAAAGCTATTCTAGAAGTATTCCATTAATAATACTCATGGAGGTGAACATTAAGACATTCTCCCCTCTTAAATAAAAAGCAATGTGAATAAATACATAAATAGAGTGTTTTAGTAGATTTTTTTTTTCAGGATTCACACAGCAGAACAAACATTGACTTATGACATCCATAGGAATTGCAGTCTGTCAATAGAGTAGTAGTCAAGAAGAGATAAGACAATAACTTCAACACATTTTCCCCAAAAGGCAAATTAACTTGATTCTAAGAGATAACTCACTATCCAGGTAACTCATTTTTAAAAATAACTTGAAGCAGAAGCCCAGCATATATGAGACATGGCACAGCCCCCAGCTGACAACAGGACAAATGTTAAGAACTTCTCTGCCCCCAGGGTAACCTACAAACTAATGCACTAATGAATGAGGATGCAGCTCCTCTGGGAGTTGATATGATTACCAT
>VYZX01033654.1:0-10281 GCA_013401335.1 Brachypteracias leptosomus
GTCCTATCATTACAAACCCATTTGAATAGATCTTCCCTCACCTTCATGTAGGCCCCCTTCAGATACTGGAAGATCACTATGAGGTCCCCTTGGAGCTTTCTCTTCTCCAGGCTGAATAGCCACAACTAATGTATCCAGATGAAGTGTTGATCTTTCAGTGTAGCTCCTGGATCAGCAGTATTATTAAGTCTTTTCTCTGCAATACGGTACAATTAAACATACCCTGATTTTATATAATTGTTCCTATTTTATAAAACGCAAGTTACTTCTATTTGTCATTGTCTCGTGTAAAACTCCCCTCCTTCTAATGGTGTGTCATCCCTTTCCTCTTGTACTGAGAAGACACACTCCGTTAACTGTCTGACTCATTCAACAGTTGCTAGATCTCTGTGTTTCTATGGTGCTGGTGCAATAGCTGTTCCTTTAATCACTCCTCCTCTCGAGTCCTAGAATACAGGATAGTATCTGAACAGGTTAGTTCTAGTAAACACTAGTTGATCATTCTTTTCAGAGAAGAAGTGAAAAGTCACATATAAAGTAGTGAAGCGTTCATGTATTCATCCCCATACCATACTGGGAACAGGGCCCTGCAGTTCCTTCCCAGATACCCTGTGTGAATCTGGTAGCGAAAGACCATCATTACAGAGGAGCAATGAAGGTGTGACAGCACCTTGGGCAAGCTACCAAGTGCATGCAAAGGTCAGCTAGTGGATGAAAGGAGAGTGCAAGAATTAAATGGAAGGAGGAAAATGCCAGTGTTATGCTGACGTTTTCATTAAGGAAATCACCGAATACACGGAACAAGTCTGACATTTACTTTCACAGTGGTAGAAATCACTACATGGTGTGTACCGCATGTTTCCCTGTTCAGTCAGCATATTGTACAGCTGTGATAAAGGGGACTGTAATCACTTCACAAGAACGGGGATACAAAATTGTTCATTGACTCAGCTTTTTCTCCGTTATGTGGAATGTATTGTAACTGGCCACGTAAGTCAATGTTTTCATGATACCTCTTCCCACCTCTATCCATGTCATGGCTGTAATCATCCTTTTAAAATGATTTCTCAGATGTTGCTCCTTTCTATACAAATGGCCTGCTTTTCTTCTCTCTCTCTTTCTCTTAAACAGATATGTTCACTAAATTACTGTAACCGGGCATTGCAAAGTCTGTTTTTAGTTATATAACTAGAAAATTTCACTGTAATGCTGCTTAATGAGTCATTCACCAGGCCTGAGTGACTGGTAAATCTGTCACGGACCACAGTGTGGTCTGTATTTTTGCATTCAACAGTTTAATTTGGACGTGGAAGAGTTGACTCTCCATTGGACTCATCCAAATGACATCACTTTGGCAATATAAAGAGGTCATAAAAGAGTAAAACAGCCTTTGGAAACATTCTCCACTTTGGAGGTGTTCTGGGGTTACAGACAGGCCCAGAATGGTCAATTATCTGGTTCTTCTGGACAGGTGGATGGCTCGTAAGGGATGCTCGTGGCCAGAATACGAATTAGAGTAGTTTTAAACTTTCTCTAATTGATGCCAGGAGTTCAACAGGTTCCCAGGCAACCTGAAAATACAAGAAATACAAAGGTAATTCAGAAAGTTTGGTAGTAAATTTTCCCCCTCTGGAACTCAGTAATAAAATTCATACCAAGTTTGAGGGTGGCAGAGCGGGAGGCCAGATTTAATGCTTGGTGTTTAATCTTCTTGGAAGGTGCGTGTAGCACTGAGCCAACAACCCTTGGGGTATGACACATGGCCTGCTCATTTCAATTTCATATCCTTTAAGTTTCATTCCTTCTGCTCTTCCCTTGTTTGCACTGAAAGGCCCATTTGCGCAAAGAATGGTAATAAAATTAATGTCCATCCAAAGACATAAAAAGGTGCTTCAAACATTGATGAGATATATTTAGTGTGGACTGATGGGATGTGCTGTAATGCTGCCTTTTTACAGACCGCCAAAAAGGGATACAAGAGGAATGTTGGTTCTGCAGCACTAATCTTTGGCTTATCGTTGTGAAATTATCACTGTGAAGAGGGAGACAAGTCAAACGGAGATGTTCAGCGAAAGGATAGTTGTGACCACTTAGCATGATCTGCTCTCCCCCTTGCAAACAGTCCAGCCTGGCCTCAGTGTGCTCCCCACTTAGCCAATGCCTGTGGCAGCGAAGTCACAGCAGTGCTCTCACAACTCCTGTTTGGTTCTTGAGGCAAGGCAGTGGTAACAAGCAGTTGGGAAAAAGTGGTGGCATAAATTTTTCCAGCTGTTTCTACAGTCATACGTGTAAGCATCTAAGAAAGTCATACAAGGAGACACTAGTAGTTAAAAATGCTCTGGAAGGGAGAAAAGGGGAGTCGTCATTGATTTCAAGCTCCTTACCTCAGACCTTGAAGGAGCAACATCTTTCCATCTGGGATCCTGACTCTTCCCATACACTCAGCAGGTTGACCACTTGTGCTTTAAAGCCAAGAAGTGTCAGAGTGTTGCCTATACTCTTAGATCAGCCCTCTCAGTGGCCCTTTAGAACTTTTTTGCTGATCATCCACAGTGCATATCTGGTAGTTTCATTGCAGGCTTTCTTTTGGAGTACAGCAGCCAATTCCTTTTGAAATAAAATGTGGTTTTGTGGGTAGATCACTCCAGGGACAGCTTGTTTTCAGACCTCAGGATCTTTACTTACATGGTCTTCCTACACTGTCCTGGCAAACTTTGCACCCTAAAATATCTTCATGTGTGGGCTATATCCACAACACAAAATATAGACTTTTGGTACTGTGTTAAACAAATACCTTTATTGCAGGCTGTGTAGAGTGTTTTAAAGAGCAAAAACAGCTCCCTTTTTTCTGGGTGGGTATTTAAGCAGCAAATGGGGCCAGATGGATTAAAGTGAAGCACAGCTCAGTATGAGCTGCTGTGTGCTTTGGACATAGTTAATCCTTTGCTGATGGAGTTGAACCCCAAGGAAATGTAGATGCAAGTTTGCTGTACCAGGTGGTCTGAAGCCTGAGAATGTTTTTTTTGTAGTGTAGATGTAACCTTTATCTTCTTATAGGTGTTACTAAGCAAGGCCAAGGTCGTCAAAAGGTCTGTTTTGAGGCTGGCAATAGATAGAGGAGTTTCTGAGTTCTAGCCACAAAAACTCTTTTTCTGGGTTAGAGTTGTTTCTTTTCATGTGATGTTTCCTTTCATAGCATCAGTTTAGTTTACCTCCAAGAAAAAATAAGAGGATATACGAGAGGATATTATTTTATAAATGATAAAATGACTGAGGAATCTGGGAGAAAAATTCCATATTTTGGACTTTATCCTTCAGATAAAATTCAAGTCCATGCTGGTAATTTACTGGTTGTGATATTTCTGAGAAAAAGATCACAGAATGAAGAAAGGAGTCGTTCTGTTCCTCTCAGTGCAGGATGGACTTAACAGGTGCCACTGGTGGGACGTTCGCTGATAATTCTGTGAGCTACAGTCTGGCCAAAGCAGGGATTTCTAACGTGCTGCACAGTGATCCCAGGGCAGAGCCCCCTCCATAGGTGCTGGACTATGGTCCATGTAGTCAGAAAGCAAATAGCGTCATCAATCAGACCCACTGTCAGCATAATAAAAAGGAGATCTGTCAGGAAAAAATACTAGCGTCGTTTCTTTTGTTCTCCTGGGCATTAAGAGATTGATAATAACCCAATTACCTGTCTCTTAAGGAGCTATATTTGTAAACAAATACATTTCTTGTATTTGCAGATGTGACAAAAAGCAAATGATACATTGAGGTAAAAAGATATATTCTAGGATGTGTTTCTACCAGTCCTATTGGTTCAGAAACTCTGTTTTTAGAGTCTGTCTTTTGTTTCTGTTCCTTCATAGTTCAAATGTCTTCTGTTTCATGCGCTTTCCTACTTTCAGCTGTTTCCGAGACAATGTCACATAGTCATTTCTGTTAAACAATCGTAATTGTTAGCTTGAGCTCGTTGGGTGTTTAACAAATGTGTAACCTACCAAAATTAATAATAGATTGTGAAAAACTGAACAATGCATTTATTCTTGTTTCCTTATGCTTTGAAAAAAATGTGCTGTAACTAACCATTTTCAGTTAAAACATGAACACTTCAAAAGAGAAAAAGGAGGGGGGAGTTGAATTTAATATCCATAATACAGCCAAGTGGGAATGAATGCAGCACATATAATATCCTTTTAAAAAGCTAGATGCCTGTTGCAGTACCAGAATTTTGTGCTCGTGATATTTTTGTTACAAAAGTAGTTTCATTTGTAATAATTGAAGTACGTGAGTTGCAGCTTGTATGCATGTATACATTTTTATAGTATTTATTTTTATAGTAAACCTATAATCAGAAAGTCAAAATGCCTAAAGTATTGAAATAATTTTAACTGATTCAGGAAAGTCTTGGTGATGGTGACTGGGTACCATGGTTAGAGTCACATTACAAATACACAAGAGCAAGACAGGTAATTTAAGGAGGCAGAGGACTTCTCAGGGTGACAAAATGCCTACTGCAGGTAGCAACTGGGCTTTGAAGAAATTCCAGTGGCTGCTGAAAGGAGGCTGAGTTACATCTTGAAAAGGTAATAACAAATAATAGCCAGTAAGTTTTAATAATTGGCAATTTAAAATAGTTTTTCAGTCAAGGTCATACTTGCAATATGTGATGAGAAACGACAAATGTAGAAGCTTTATACCAACAGGCTTGTTTTGTTTTGGAAACGGATATCTTTTCTGAGGCTGTCAGACCTTTCCAAATGGGAAATAATCACCCAATACTAATTACTGCAAAAAAAAAATGAAATAACCCAGCATTAAAATGCTGTTTTATCTGGTAGATCTCATCCCTAAACAGATAAAACAGTTAGGGTGGCGCTTGAAAGCGAGTTAGTGTCCAGATTGTGCAGCACACGCTGTCTGATTTCCCCCAGCTTTTTAAAGAGATGTATCTCTCCGGTATAGATCCCCGTGGTCTACTTACAGCGAAATTTCATTACCATGCTGAGCGGTCCTCACGGTGCTGAAAGGAAAATATTGGATTGACAGGCACTCGTGGTGGAGGAGGTCTTATTGATGATGGAAAGACTGATTCAATCTCTAATCCTGAAGAACGACCTGCCACCTGGAGTGATAGTATACAGATGGGTGCAATCTAAACTCTCTTTCCGCCTCAAGTTGCATTTGGCTGTAGATTAACAATGTGATTCCCTGTAATGAAGATGGTTGTTTGGTGCAGTGGCAATTTTCCATTACTGACATGCAATGTCAACAGTTCTGACAAAGCTGTAAGGACAATGTTTAAATGTGCTACATCTGGCTGGGATGGCTGCCAGGTTATTAACAGCCCCATTAAAATTACCTGCAGAGATCTGCTTTGGTGGGAGAGAACGTAGAGCGCCGATTCCCCTGCAACTGTCTATGCAGGCGTAATAACAGTCCAGTAGCACACACTTGGAATAATACAGTGTTATGGTTGTGGTAGTAGCTTTTTTACAGTTTTATTCTGGTGAGGGAGGATTTTATAGCTTTAATTGTATTGAATCCAATTCCTGTGGCCTTACTTAGGCAAATATCTCGTTGAAATCAACGACAGTTACACCTCAGGGTGGAGTTACATCACTCGGTCTTGATTTTATTGATGATGTTTCCAGTACAAATACTATGAAGATGTGTGAATACATATAAACATTTTTAAAGCAATACAGGAATGTCCTTTTAATTATCCTTTTCTATTTTTCCTTTCCTCTTGAATGACTGTGTAACACTCCCAGTGAAGCATAGATAATATGAAAGGGTTTTAAGGCATTTTTCTGAGTAAGAGTAAAGGGCCATGCTGTCCCAGAGGATGCTGCAGAAGGCACAGCACGTTTTCTGATGAGACTCCCCCATTCTTCCTGAATGCAGAGGGAGCTCTTGCCAGTATAATGATAAATGGGCTTGTGATCCTACCTCTCTATAAGCAGTTTTTAGTCCAAGTTGAAACATTCCCTCTAAGTTCAATACTTGAATGCTGGAGAAGGCTCATGCACCATCTCTTTTACCATTCCATGTAGCATCTGCCATAATTTACTTCCAAGTTGTGTCTCTTCATGAAGAAATGCTGAGAGAAATGGGTTTGTTCAGCCTTGAGAAGAGAAGGTTTAGGGGAGACTTTGTCAACATGTTCCAGTGTTTAAGGGTGGTTACAAAGAAGATGGAGACTCTCTTTTTACAGACTCATACGGGAAAGGTGAGGGGTAATGGGTACAAGTTACTCCTGGAGAGATTCTGATTGGACACAAGAGGAACATTTTTCTCAGTGAGAAGTCAGCCATTGGAATAACCTCCCCAGGGAGGTGGTGGATTCCCCAACATTGGACAATTTTAAGATTCAGCTTTTAGTAGGGCTGGGCCATGTTTTGTAGACTGTGCTTTTGCCAAGGAAGGTTGGTCCCTGTGATCCTTGAGGTCCCCTCCAATGTGGTATTCTGTGATTGTATGGATGTCCAAGGATTGCTGTGTACTGAAAACTCCACTTGTTTCCCGCCTGTACAGCTTGTGAACAAGAGTCCACAGCTTGTGGTGAGGTTACCTGGCTGTGCTTGGCGATGAGATGTCTCACCAGGTGTGCTGGGGAGGGCTCTGCTGGGGACACTACACCTCAGCCTGCCTTTGAACACTTCTCTCTGTTGGCACCAAATGTGATCCTCAGGATGACTTCAGGGTTAGCTCATAATGTGCAATGAGAAAAGGAGCCCAAATGCAGTCATCTGAGCTTATTAGGGGTATGTGATCAATGGTGTCAAAAAAATGGGGACGTTTCACATATAATAATAGTTCTCTTCTCTGGGACGCTGTAGTAAGTAAATTCATCTCTTTGCAGCCTGAGGAAAAAATACAAGCCTTTGAGAGCTTTTGTGTCAGAGTGCACAGACTTCATCTGTGTCCCTCCTGCTTCAGCTGCCCAAACAAGTGGAAGAATTTTCAAAAATTTGGGGCAACGCGAGGGCTCTGGACATTTGTTACACGTGGAACTTTGCACATGTGGCAGAAATAGAAGACTAAGTTTAGAAGGAGCAATATGACTTCGTGTCTGTTATGCCATATGTTTTTCCTGCTGCTGCTGTACCAGAGAAAAGGGATGTGGAAGAGCCTGACCTCATTCTGACCGTGGCAGTGTTTGTAACTCCTTGGGGCTGTTACAGCCACATGAAGAATTCTCATTCTGCTGCACCACAGAATAGGCAGATAAAATACACATCTATGACAAGACCTGGAGCAAAGGGAGTAGTTTCCACCTGAATTCTGCTTACAAGTCTGCCATGGACATTCAGAAACATATTACAACAATAATTATTGAGAATTAATTATTATTTTTAAGTACCTGTGTAGCTCATGGACTATTTTGGTAGGAGTCATAGCAATATACATGTAATGCATATGTTTTGCAGGTCATAAAAACGGGTTATACGTGTGCAGAGTAGGTGACATAAAGAGTTCTGTGCAAAGACAAAGGGTAAAATAGATATAAATTTGAATATGACTTGAATCTTGGTCTGTGTCATGTAACGGATGTTCTGTGCTATAGAAGTAAGAAGTGATTAAGCCCATGAAGGCCAGTCATTTCATAGTGTTTGGTGACACTCAGAATCATGCCATCACCCATCATGTTGTCTGCTGCTGGTGCAGAAGTAGAAGCACAAGTGTATGGTCTGACTATCTGGCTTGGGAGAGGGAGGGTCGGTCTCACAACTGAGCTTCCTGCATTTGTCGTATGTTTTATTTACATACTGCAATAGGCATGGATCTTAGGAGAAGGAAGGGCTAAGAAAAATAATGAAAGAACGTTATAAAAAATCTAGCATTCCCACCTGTGGTGAGAAGTTCCAGTGACTGATCATCCAGCTGTGCTCTGTGCACAGTCTCAATTCAGAGGGGCCATCCAGTTGAAATGATGGGCTGGTCCATAGTGACTCTGCAAAGACCTGGTTTTACAAGACTTTGTGGGACTCATATCTGTCTATACTGACAATTTAATCTTGCAGTTTTAATGTAAATATCTTAAACTGTGTTGGAACTAACAAATTACATTATTGAAACTGAAAAAGTAAAGAAAAATGTTATGCTGCTATTTTGCTATAACTACTACAAATTTTCTCATTTAAAAATTGAAATAGTCAATTATAGTCCATTTCACCTTCAGATTCCAATATTTGAAATAGATTTTTTTTTTAATCTTTTCTAAAAGTAGAAGTACTTTACCTTCTGATGGAAAAGGAGGAATCTTCCATACCCGTCTCAAGTATATTTCAATTAACTGTATTTTTATGAAACTCATTTGTATAGAAATTAATATTTGAAGCAAATCTGATTAAATGGTGTCTCTAGGGGACAGATACATAAACCAGAGTATCGCATACTCGCTTTGGTTTTTCTTCTAGAGAATCTGAGATTGTCTTAGAATATTCACCCTAAATTATATGGTTAAATTAATTGGTAATATTGTACTACATAGATACAATTGTACCTCTATTTAGATACTACTCATAGCAACAAGTATATAAGATGGATTGTACCAGTCCTATTAGTACACTGACTATCTACAGCCAGATAATTCCTTTATTTTAAAATTAAATTTTAAAATTAATACTGTCTCTACTTTTCACAGTAGGTCAGACATCATTGCTTTTTCTCTCCCTTCTCAGACACTGATAACTAATGATGTCTCTCTTACATTTCAGGGTCTTATTGTCATTTCAGCTGTCTTCTTTCTTTCTTCTTCAATGAGTTTGACTCTTTGTGCTCTCTTTTCTTTGCCATTTCCTTTCACAGTTTGTTACTTAGCTTTTATTTAGCTTTGCACCTTGCCTCATCTTGCTCCTTTTCATTGACATGACCATTTTTATTTGTAGTTCCGAATCAGTTCCCTTACTTATAGTCTTGGTCATTGTCTCTTCTTGATGTAGGACTTAGCTGACCCTTCTTTTCTTCATGGTCTACTTGCTGCAAATTTCTCCCTTTTAATAATCAGCTATTTAATCACCCTGTCTATTGAGCTCTTTTTTTTATCATTCCTGTTTGCTCTATTTCTCCCTGATTCCTCTGCCTGTTTTTCTCAGCAGCTGTTCTGACATCTTCCTTACTTTGCTTGTGCCTTCTCTTTTCTTCCTTGCTTCCTTTTTTCCCTTCAGATATTCTGTGCTCTCTTGTCACCCTTTTAAAAAATCTCATTTCACCTTTCCAGCCAGCATATGGCAAGTATCATCAGACTTGGATACGTAAAGTCTCTGTGATGTTATTACAAGAATAAATGTTCCCAGAATTTGTTATTATGTCATTTCCAGATGTTGGTGGGAATGGTGGGACCCAGACATACTTTTGCACAGGTTTCCTTCCCAGTAAAGTTTGTGGAAGTAACGAGCGTGTTGTAGAAGATCAGTCATTAAAAATGCAAAACACAAAGAACCGTCAAGCAACTTTGATGGCCTGATTAAGAATTCAGTTAAATGGGAGGTTAAGAAATTAGTCCATTGCTTCACTTTAAAGACATGCAAAAAAAAAAAAGGTATTTTGCAAGCCAGCTGGTGAAGTAAACTGAAAACACTGAGTGCTCACATATCTAGAAATTACTTCTATGTAAGCAGAAAAGCTATTAGGGTGACCCTCAGGCTTCATAGATAAAGAATAACTTAAAGGAGACCGTTAGGGTAATATCTGAAAGGGAAAGATGGGCTAACAGGAAAAGACACCCACATCAGGGAGGTTAGCAACTGTAGGGCTTAAATGAGAACTCTTCATATTTAATCTGTCTTAGACTTTATAAAGGAAGTTAACATCTTAAAAGCCTTGAGAAACTCTGTGGTGGAGATTCAAAACAAGTGTCTAGCAGCCCAAGATTCTGGAGTAGTCATTCAGTGTTAGTAGGGAGAAACTTCCTACTGAATTTTAAGATAGATTTTGATGAGCTTCCCTTTATTCCTGTGTACAGCATCCACTACCTTATTCCTTCATCACTTTTCCGAATAACCCATATTTGTCTTCTACAGAGCTAGCCTTTGAAATTAAGGCCTCAAACTTGCATGTCATGGTTTATGTTCCCTGGACTTCAGGTACTCTTCCTTTTAACACTTGAGAAAGAACAAAGCAAAAAGCAAAAGTAAAATTAAACATGGCAGGCAAGCAATGAATGCAAGTTAAAAAGGAATGTATTCTCAACTGAAATGTACACATATTTTGGAGCAACAATTTTCATTAACTGCTTCCTTCCCCAGTGTTATCTCAACCCTGCTGTGATTCACGTTT
>VYZX01033654.1:12323-26678 GCA_013401335.1 Brachypteracias leptosomus
CCTGGACTTCAGGTACTCTTCCTTTTAACACTTGAGAAAGAACAAAGCAAAAAGCAAAAGTAAAATTAAACATGGCAGGCAAGCAATGAATGCAAGTTAAAAAGGAATGTATTCTCAACTGAAATGTACACATATTTTGGAGCAACAATTTTCATTAACTGCTTCCTTCCCCAGTGTTNTCTTTTTCCTGACATCTCCTCTTACATGTCCATCAACAGTTTCAGCATCTTCCCTGTCATTCAGGCTTAAAACTCTTATGTCAATTTTGACACTCTCTTCCCTCTTTTCGGAACAAGTTGTCACTCTTATCACATCATTTCTCTCTAACTCCATCTTCCCTCTTCTGGAGGGAACTGGAACTGTTGTCCAGGATTTAGTCTTTTGTCTCAAGCACTGCAGGTCTAATGCCAAATTAGATCCCCTGCATTCATCCCAAAAGTATCTAGGAGACCCCTCTCACCCTGGCAGTGGTTGGCATCCCTACACTGCATGGTTTTTGTCACTCACAGCTTTTGAATTTCTTGTGTTTCAGTGGAGGTTGATGCACCATGGAACTGAAAACTGGCAGCAGAGACACTGTGGCTCTACTCAATCTGTTGTGCCAGCACAGTAAGCCCAGCAAGCTTTTATTGTCCCAGAAACGCATGCGGGTTGTGTTCTCCCTGAGCCATCTGAGTCAGTGTACATCACAGGCTAGGTGTTTTCATCCATTCTGCAGCAACAGGATCCTTCACGGGACCACCTGATCAGCTCCTCTGACTAGGAAGAGATTTGCACTGTTCTCTGGTCTTGACTTGGGGATTTTACCTATTTCGAGGTTTTCATGTCTTCCAAAACCTCTCAGGCACAAGCGGTATGTTTCCTTGTCGGGGGTTAAATGTGAGTTAGTGGCATAAATGCTATTTCTGATACCTGTGATGGAGAGGTTCAGTGTTTGTGCTATACTTGTGTAATGCTGCAATGAGCAATATGGGATAATGTGATGCTGTGCTGCAGCTGCGACCTGAAAAAGTAAAGGTACTTGCTCCTCCCATGTCATTTCTACTACTGTTAAAATACTTGACCAGCAGCTGCCATTCACTCCAGCTGGTAATTGTCCACATAATGCATACATAGTTGACATGAGCCTATTTACAATCAAACTGTCTCTTCATGGTGAGATTTTATACTGGCTCCGTGACTGTACTTCCCAAGCATCACAGTACCTAGTGCAGTGTTACCATGACACAATCCAAAACTCAGAAACACCAAACTTCTGTTTATTGTTCATGAAATTGTTTCAGACTGTAAAAGCTTTCACAAAAAGTGACTGTTCTAGTTCTGTAAGGTGCAGCCTTCGAAAATTCACTTCTTGTTGGTCTTAGAATATATTAAATTAATGTTCATCCTTATTTGACTGATTTAAAAGGTTGAGAACTACAAGATTATGGCTGTTCTATTTTTTCCCATGTCTCTTCTTTATTGCCTTTTTTCTTTGTTATCTCTCCTCTTCTTAAAGTCTTAGTGTAATCCTCACCCCCTTCTACAGGGAACTAAATACAAACAGTTCCCTTGACAATAGTTAGTACAGGACTTCATAAAGAGCTGGCACAAAATTAAAGATGCAGAGAAATTTCCAGCAAAAATATTGCATAAGCTATGTACATACGTAGAATATGTTTGCAGCATAATTATGAATGTGTCACTCCCTTGA
This sequence comes from Brachypteracias leptosomus, assembly GCA_013401335.1. Lineage (NCBI taxonomy): Eukaryota > Metazoa > Chordata > Aves > Coraciiformes > Brachypteraciidae > Brachypteracias > Brachypteracias leptosomus. Next base: position 14,017 of record VYZX01033654.1, read on the forward strand.
TACAACTTCAGTCAAGCAGCTTGAGATGTTCGTTATCAATAACTAAAAGTTAACATAAGTTAAGATCCCTGTATCCTTTTATGACTTCTTTGTTTTTCTGTTTCATTGTGTGTATAAGTGGCCCATTCTTTCCTGTCATTCATTTCTAAGGAGGGTCACTTCTCTGCTGCTGGTTGGGAGATGGTGATGCACAGATGAAGACTACTAGCAATGTTCACAACAGTGATCACTTGAAAATCAAGGGGCAGTTTTCAAGGTCAGGTGCTTCTGTGAATCCTGTTAGGTATGTGTTGGTTTTTGTGAGGATCAGGGTCTAATGGTGGTGGTGTTCCTGGAATCTGTGATGCTAAGACTCAACAGTGAAAGAACAAATACATGTGTGTTGGAGCACCACTGCCTGCATCTCAGTGTGGCTTCATAGGAAGACCACACAATTTTCTAAATTAGGAATGATGACACACATGATGTCTAATACAGCTGCCCAACAAATGAATATGCAGTACACTTAAAACTCTTGTGACTACTTTTTGCAGACTTGGCCCCTTTCCTGGGGTTGATTCTGGCACTTCAAATGTAGCAGCTCAGGTATCACCTTAAATAGGAAATCTTTGTCAGCTAACAGGAGATCTGCTTCCTGGACATTTTAGTTGGGAATTCAGTTTGTTTATCTTCTTTAAATGTTTGTAGTTAAAAAAATGTTCTTTAAACGTTTGTAATTAAAAAACCCCACCATATTCATGAGGGAGAGATTCATATTGAAACTGCCACAGTCCCATTTGCTATGGCCCTTCCTAGGTATGTGGGAGGTGATAGCACCAATTTCTTCTCTCCTTGATTCCAGGCAGGGTCTTGTGTTTTATCAGCCACTGTTCTCATACAACAACCCCAGCTGAGTCCCCGTAGAGAGCCACAGCATAAGCTTCACAACAGGTTTGTAAATCTTAATTTTTCTTCATTTCTTTCATGAATTCCTAAGATTTCAATCTCGATTTTGGATCTGAACAAAAGAAATATATTCATTAACATCATACTGCAAACATTTCTTCCTTTACAAAGATACAATAAACTAACAATTAAAGTTAAGTACATTTGTAACGTCTTCAAAACTTTTCTATTAATTCCAATAGCAGCAAATTTTCAGTCACATAAATACAAAACTAAAATGGAATATTCTTGAACCTCTAGAATAATTTTCATACAGGTATAACATATATAATATTTAAACCTGTATCTTTTTATGATTGCAAGACCAGGTTTCACCAGTTCTGACAGAATTAAGAAGCTTACTTTTAATGGATGTTATACATCTCACTGTTTTGCATTTTCAGTATTATGTGTGTCAATGTATAGGTATATAAGAAAACAAAGGGAAACAGAAACTATTAGTGATACTGTAATATTAATTCCTACTTCTCAATTAGTTTCACATCGCCTGAGAGAAGATGTGGGGCTATATTTACTATTTTACAATGGAAGCATGGCAAATGATAAATGTATTTCTATCTTAAGTCTGCTTGTCTCCTGGAACTAGTAGAAAACAGGATGGAACAGCAAGCACATGCTACGGCTTTATTCTGTATTCCTGTAGAGCCTTGAAATTGTTTGGCCGTGATTTCTGTTTCATTTTTTGCTGCTCTAAATGAGTGAAGAATTCCTTCCTGTAGTTAAAATGTGTTTTGAATGAGCAGGTGTTGATTCAGTCAAATTTGCAAGCTAATTTAACTTCCTGGGATTTCAACTGTCGAGGCACAAGGGGAAACATTTAAAAAGTGCTGGCAACAGTAAGCACCTATAGATCATTATTTCAGATTGTTGTTGTTGGAGGAAATGTGATGCGGTGTTTGGATCATCAGCTAAAGTTCCATTTTATGGTATCAGCCAGGCTCGAGGAGGTCATTCTGTACCCAGAGAGACCTCTTCTGAAACTCTTTTGTTCTCTAACTCTGTGAAAGAATAGTTGGAAGCGAAAAAAGATGGTGTCAGATGAAAGTTGGTATTTTGGCATAGTTCCATTAACTTAAATGGAGTGATACTGATTTACACAAGCTGTGTCTGCCCTTAAGTCCATTATTTAGAAGTCATCCAGGAGTATTTTCATACCTTTCAAGAGGAAGTTCAGATGGTCTTTAAAACCTGTGACACTTCACTAACTGAAGAGTAAAGCTGCAAGGCAGTAACCAAGGCACTTTCTTTTTAAAAAATCGCACTCTTAAGAAAAATCCAATGCTACAAAATAGCTTTTTTAGCTAAAAATAGTTCTGTCTTGGTGATTTTGAAAGTTCAGTTGTTGTGAACTTAACTGTTTGTACTCAGGCTGTGGTAGGAGTTCCTCTAATAACAAAGCAAATTGCTTTTCATGCTGACGGTGCAAAATGTATTCTTGATGCTACTTGTGATCAGGCAGCTCTAGATAATCCACGCTGCTGATCATGACAGCAATAGAAAACCTTTAATTCTACTTCTAGACCAGCTAGAGTCTGGGTTTTTTTGGGGGTTTTGGGGGTTTTTTTTAATGTATCTAATGTCGCTGCAGAGCTTCACTCTAAGAGAGACAAGAAAGACTGGAGTAAATAATAAAACATCATACCTATTTCTTTTCATTTATATTAAATAAACTATTTTGGTATATTTAAGACATGGTCTTTTTCATACATAAAGTGACATGGAAATTGCACGTCTAGAAAGCATTCTACACTGGAAGATGTGTACAGATAGATCTTCTGTCTGGTCTGTGTGCAGCCTCTTAGTTCCATTGTGAAAAAGAATTTGAAAAGCATTCACATGTGTAAAAAAATTAATAATTTCTATGATGCTGGTAAACTTACTTCTGTCCCTAAACCAAATGTTACTCAGTTTAGTTAAGTATGTAATCAAGCTGGTTTTGTCAAAGAAAAGCATAATTTCCAACCATCCATCAGAAAAAAACCCTTAGAAATTAACATTATGATTTTAGTCTGGATGTTTAACCAATTGAAAATTCCTCCTTTCAGTTCAGGCTGATATTGACCTATATATTAGCTGCTTACCCAGTACTGGTGAGGTATCTCCTGGTATCCCATTTTCAATCCCCTTCTTCTCTGTGGAGAGGTCTCTTTGACTAGACTAGATGGCAGATCATGCTGTTCCCTTGACTGAAGTACAGAGGAAACTTGGTGAGTTGGAGTTGGTGCTGTTCCAGCATCTCAGGATCCCCTGAGAGGTTTGGACCACAAGAAGAAACGGAACTTTGTAGATATCTTGATATGCTTTCCATGTGATCCCTCCCTTTGGGGGGAAAGTGACTTTGTTCAGATAGAATTAAAAAGCAGCATAATTATTCTAGAATAAAATATTTTTTATCCTTGAAATAGAGTATCCACATGGGGGAGTTGTATCAGCGTAGCTATGACATGACACTGTAATTATTCTGTTAAAGCGAGGCCACTCAAATTCTTCTTCAAGCTAAACCCCAAAATGACCCATTACCACAAGTGGGAAGAAAGGGAATAAAGAAGGTTCACTGGGCTCTTCATCACCTCCCACATAACACCTTCAAATAAAAGCTGTAATTCTAGTGTGGATAAGAACAGCAATGAATGAAGCAAAGTGAAACATAGAAGCTTTTTTTTGTACATTATTGAAATGTTCTGCTAACAAAATGATCCAGACAAAAGATAGAATATGATGATATGGCACAGTGCCGTGCTCCACAGAGGTATCTAAGCAGTTCTGAACACCTGGACTGGTGTAATCAGTACCTTATCTTATTAATACATTGAAATGAGTTTTTAGAGACAGTATTTTGCAACTTGATATCCGGAATATTTAATTTTAAAGTTAAAAAGACATATGAGAGTTGAGAATAATAGATGAGATTTTTAAAAATACAGAGTTTATTTACTTTGTTAATAGAATTTGGGTGACAGAGAATAAATCAAGACTTCAAATTCACCCATAAGGAGATTAAGTACAGTGCTCTCTCAAACCTCTGAGTCGTAATTCTTGGGCAGATTCTCTCTTAAAATTTACTTCTAGTAATAAAAAATGTAAAATGCTCCTCTAATTGCATCTTCTTGCAGTAACCCTCCCAGTCACTGGTTCTCTAAGGCTTTAACACTGCACATTATTAGTGTGTATCATATTGCACTTTAATTTGGGTGAAATCTGGTGTTTATGCAAAAGTCTGTTGTTTATAAAGTCAGTTCTCTTGCTAGTTTACCAAAGTTGCTCTAAGTCAATCTCTTTTTCCTTATGATATGGTGCTTCATAAAAATATAGAAATTGTTTGGAAAACACATCAATTATCTACCTGAGGTAAGAGACACTCCTAAGGGAGTTTATTAAAAAGGAATTGTTGATCATGATTTTTCTATCAAATCTCTGTTTGATAAACTGATGGGTGCAATGTAAGGGTTAATTACATGAATATTAAGGGACATTCAATACATGTCATTTACAAGCTCCTAAAGTATAGATTCTAAAGCCTGTTTTAAGAATAGCTGCTTTCTTGAACTGTTTCAATGAGAATGACTTCAAGCTCTTCAGGGAAGGAGCCATTCCTTTATTCTTCTCTCTTAAGTACCTATCAGGCTGTGGATGCTCTGAGATATGAAAGTGATTAAAACAACACTAATTAGTTTGACAAAGTAAGAGATTTAAATGTGGAAAACCTCTAAGAGATCCATTACTGCTGTAAAAATTAAAAAGGGAGTGAATAAGCCCATGCCCGTGGAGTAAAGAACATACCTCTAACAGCATGCTCATTGTAGCGGGGACAGCAAGGAGTTACTATAACTTTAGGGTCAGAAAGGATGCAATAGGAAAAAGCAGAGGAATGAGCTGACTTTAATTTCCAAATCTCACTTGTCTCCAAACTGCTTTGATGGCCTTTAACAGCATCCCACCTGCAGAAGACATGGTGAGCTCCAAAGCCTGTAGCCTCAGCTCAGGGATGACACTGGTGGAGAAGCTGAGTAGTGGAATCTTGTTCTCTCGGCCTCTTTGAAGTCGTGCCAGCAGCAGTGTGTTCCCAGAGTCCCACTAACCACCTAAGCCTGGTAACAGCAGCTGGTTTTACAGGTACAGAAGGAAAAAGGTTCAAACGCTCCAGCTGATTCATTATGGGATGTATATAGGTAACAAAATCTGTTCCTACCTTTCTAGCAAGAATCTCATGCTTAGGAGCCTGTGTGAAGGATAGATTAGAAGTAGATTGTGTAATCTGTAAAGTTAGGAAGCATCAGCTTTATGATTGTCTATGCAAGCTTTGTTCTTACCGTTTTATTGAACACGTAGAGACTTTCATTAGATGTTCAGTTCACCACTTTCCTCAGAGGGACCCTGCTCACAAAGTGCGCAAAGTCTGAAGACAGAAAGGGACAGACTTAAGTTCTCACCTTTATTGTAAGCCTGCTTCCCTAAGTGTTTCCTGTGTCATAAATCTCTTTCAGGAGATTGGTTTTGTCCACTACTTTAACATAACGTGGGTTTTCAAGGTTGGTTCTTTCTTTTTTCAGGCAACGTATCTGAAACAATGATAATTAATTTTCTTTGATGTAAGGATTCATTGTTTTAACGAGTATAACCTCAAAACACATTGAGTTTAGCAAGACTACGTATTGCTAGACTATCTACTTATGTTTTCTGAGGTAAAAAAACGCCAATCCATGTTTCATGACTCATTATAGATGTGAATTTAATTGAATATGCTACATAAAGGCATTATTTTAAGTAAGTCTTAAGAAATTATTCCTAAATTCACGGCTTAGGTTCTGTTTTGACTTTTTTTTAGCTGTTTTCTGCTCTTGTAGAACAGAGCTTAGTCCACTGCCATCACAGTGACACTGATGACCTCTCAGATCAGCCATTGCAAATCACCTGATCAGCCATTGTAATCACCTGAAGACACACAATAATAAAAACACATTTGCCAAATATTCAGCAGCAACTGTGCTTGACTGCATTCCCAGTGGAAAAGGAAATGGCTTGGATTCAGCATTTTCAAATGGCTATAGATTTGTTTAATACAAACATAAACTTCACTGCGAAGTGAACACTAGTTACTAAAAAATAAATAAATCTGGAACAGTAAAAAAGATTGACTTGAGAGTAGCAGTTATATTAAGAGATATTAGATTAACATCCTCTAATTTTATAAATCATGCAATTTGACAGTTCATTCTATATATATAAAAAGCAATTTATCAGAAGATTTCCTTTTTTAGCATCGCAGAAATATGTTTTACAGACCTTTACGTAAGAGGTAAGATGCAAAATAAATGTGGGGAACAACTTTATAGAGAACTGACTTTATAAACAACAGATTTAGCTAGCCTTAAAGAGCCATCATCATCAAAAAAATGATCACATGAAGTTTTAATTCCTACACACACTACCAGTACTGTTTTCTGGAGAGACAGGATGTGGCACAAGTTCTAGGTAACAATCCTCTTGTTTACTTTGCTGTGCATGAACATGGTGGCTTCTGAAATGCATCCACTGGCACATGTTTGTTGTTTTGCATCTAATCAGCAGATTGGAATGTAATTATGTATTTTGCAGGTGAGGTGTTAATGCGGGTTACATGGCACATCAGCTGCGTGCTGCCACTTGAAATGGTCCACTGGAAAATCTTGAGACAAACCCCATTCAATTAGGCACAGGGCCACGAGCAGCTGTGCTAAGCACCACTGGCATCACCTCAGACGGGCAATTCGCAGCGTGAGCCTCCTGCTAGCTGCTTCTGAAATGGGTTTGTGGTGGGGACAAAAACTTCCCGTCATCAATTCTTCTTAAACCTCTATGCCTCTTAGCAGAGAAATTACGGCTGCCTGCAAGGGGAGGGATGCTCAGTCCTATTAATTTTCATTGGACGAAAAGGATCTTTTCTTCCTTCAGGCTAAAGGTTTAACCTTTATGAGCTTCATGAGTAACAAAGGGCAGCCAGATTTTTATTACATAGGGTAGAGCTGTGTATTTGTTCAAAATAATCAGCACTGGGCAAATCTATTGCGAATTGATCCAAAACAAACATTATTACCCATGTAAGCTGTTTTCTTCTCAAGTCTGCGTTTGGCATAGGGAAACAAACTTGTTTAATCATCAGTTTTCAGATGCTTACCATATACATCACTAAAGTCCTTTTAATGTTTGAGATTCATGACAGTGAATCGTACCAGCAGATTAGTGCGAGATGTCCCTGCCCATGACAGAGGGGTTGGAACTAGATGATCTATAAGGTCCCTTCTAACCTAAACCATTCTGTAATTCTGTGATTTTGTAGGATTTTTTTTTTCCTTTCAAAAATCCCAGATGTGTATTTAGCAGCTACCTTTCTGAGTACAGAAGCGCTTCCATGGGTACGCTGACTTGCTCAGCAGTCAAAAGAGGAAAGAGCCAGAGACACCTTTACAACTGTATCTTTGTAGTAGTTATAAAAGCCATAGAGGTTTTTAAATTTATAAAACAGCGCTGGTTGATTCCTTCTGACCCGCTACAGGGTGTGTGGTTTACCAACTCTCCTGGTGTTGAAGAGTGGAAAACATGGTGTAAGGTCTTTTTGGAAACAAGCAATCAAGCATGCTGATCATTGAAGGGAGGAGAAGGGAAAAGGAGAAGGACAGAGGACAAGGAAGAACATTTAGTTTTGGAATCCTCTTTTGGTTAGAAAAGCCCAAGCAGCATAGAAGCTGTCTTTTGACTTGTTACTCTATTGAGGATGAGCAAACCTTCGGCCTGGGTATAGTTACACAGACATCATGAAAGTATGATGGATGAGGGAGCGGTAGTTGGAAGATGAAGAAAGAACTGGTGAGGTCATTATTATCACTTGACAATGAAAATATTGCTATGTTGAAGGAACTGATAAGAAGTGCTCACCAGCTGAAGGGCAGTTTGATCACAAACAGGAGTCAGGAGATGACAATTGTATCTCTTTTTCCAGTATATATATCTAATTCTGTCAGCCCTCTTGAGACTTGAGAAGGACTTTGTCTGGTCTTGATTTGGAACCATAGTTAAATACAAGGAGTTGTACCATACTTGGGAGGTGACTGGAGGTGGAGATACTTAAAAGCTGTTAAGTGGACAGTGAGATGTAGCAGCACTGGTGAGACAGCAGTGGAGGGAACTGAGGCCCATGAGGACCACTGCCTGTGCCATGTGAGGATAATCCATGTGCATCAACAAGATATTTCTGTGTGCTCTTAACCTCTGGAAGCTTGTCTGTATTTAATTTCTAGCATTTCTCTAAAGGTTGAGAGTGCTTCTTAATATCAGACAGAGTTGAACTGCAGGGAGTGTGGTACTACCTGTCAAGACTCTGGCAGTATACAGAAGAAGCCAGGTTCTACTAATTCTTTGGTGGTGCAACAGAAGATATGGAACGTGAGCAATCTTCTGGCTAACTGATAAATATTTAAAAACTAAAATGGGAAAAATTAAAAGTTTTGGACACGAAGTCATGATCTTCCCCAATTATCTGTACTTTTATAAGTCAAAATTAATCATAATATAAATAAATAATAATTTGTGCTTCTAGGAGACCAAAGAGGCATTTGGAAGCAAACGGATCCTCCTGATCCAAGTTAGTGACCTTGGCTAGTAAAGAGGTTGTAATCCTGGAGGAATTGCTAATCTCTGGGCATTTCAGATACAGCTCACACAGAGTTAACGCACTGATATGTATTTGTATTGATAGAAATAGTGTGGCTGGCTGGGTGACAGGTTTTAGTTGCATCTTGAAGTAAGAGCTGCCATCACAGAATCACAGAAACACAGAATGTCAGGGATTGGAAGGAACCTCAAAAGATCATCTAGTCCAATCCCCCTGCCGGAGCAGGAACACCTAGATGAGGTTACACAGGAAGGCGTCCAGGCGGGTTTTGAATATCTCCAGAGAAGGAGACTCCACAACCTCCCTGGGCAGCCTGTTCCAGTGTCCTGTTACCCTCACTGAGAAGAAGTTTCTTCTCATATTTAAGTGGAACCTCCTGTGTTCCAGTTTGTACCCATTACCCCTTGTCTTATCATTGTTTGTCACTGAGAAGAGCCTGGCTCCATCTTCGTGACACTCCCCTTTTATATATTTATAAACATTAATGAGGTCTCCCGTCAGTCTCCTCTTCTGCAAGCTAAAGAGACCCAGCTCCCTCAGCCTTTCCTCATAAGGGAGATGCTCCATCATATATAAGCATGTGATTTATGTGTTGTTTTCATTGTTTGATGTATAGCTCTGTGCAGGGTGAAGTAGAGAACTTGGAACCAAGGATAGTCTGGTAGTCCTGTTCTCCTCAAGTGCAATTTAAAAAGTGAATTATTCTTTTCTACACAGTATTCTTTAAAAAAAGTAACATAATATGGAATGTGTGATTTAGTTTGACGAAGAAAAAGTTAAATAGAAGTCTCATTCTTCGTCACTCATATTTTAACCCTAACTTAATTACACTTGAATAGCAGACCAAATAACAAAGCCAATTGTATAATAAGGATGGTGGATTTTTCCTGCGTTTACCTGCATAATATAAGCTAGTTCATACAGAACTTTGTCTGTCATTGCTGGTTTGAGATGTGCAGCAACATTTCTCAGGCATCTCCTCTTGGAAGACTACAGTACTTCATAGCCTCAAATATCTCCTTCTAAGGAAGATGAGAACAAAGTAGATGAGAGCTAGTCTGGTCTAGTTCTGTATATTTTCTCAGAGTGCTTTTGCAAACAGTTCTGAGTGAAAGCAGCCTTTTCTGTATACTTTTAGCTAATATGATTTTTATGTGGTTTAGAAAGAGAAACAGTCTAATTTTCCCCTAGGTATGTTTGTACTTTCCAGTGCAAAACTCCTTTTGTTATAATTTGAATTTTGTTATCTTACTTAGAGTTAGTCTTTTTTTCCCCTACTGCTTCTCTGTAGTATTTCAACTGTAGATTCATCTATATATTTCATTAATGATCTCTTCAGTTCAATGCGATCCAAATTATTTAACCAAAAGATGAAAGTAGCTTTTAGTAGTTATTCTTGGGAATTTTGTCAATTTTCACCTATTGGTGTTAAGAATTCCTCTTCAAGCAAAGAGTTATTTTAAGCTTTTTAAAATATGTTTTGGTCCCTGCTCCTCCTCTTACTCCTCTTTTTCTTTTATTGTTAGCAATTTAAATCTATGGTATGTAACTTAATTCATATGGCATTTGAGGAAATACACAGTAGAATGCCAGAAAGCAAGCAATGCAAAGTCAGTTGTGATGATACGGGAGAAGTTCAACCTGTGATGAATGTTTCTTCTGCCACTTTCAGAATGACCCATAAGGGAGTTAATACAAGCATACCCTGCATGGAGAGCTGCTCTTCTGGTTTTTAAGATCTGGGCATTGTATTGTTGTTTTTTGTTTGGTTTGGAGGGTCTTTTGTTACTTCAATATCTTTTCAGTTGCTTCTACTGCTTCAAAGGAGAAAGATGCTCCTCAAAGAAGTAGTAGCCAGAGTAACGCTGATGGAACATTCTGAATACTTGGCTGCACAGTAACAGAAGTTGTCTCACATAACTTTCTACTTCCTTTTAAAACTTAGCCTTCCTTTCACTGTAACAACATGAAAGTTACTGATTTTGTGGCTAAATGAGCTTATGCAAGACTGTGGTGCCTAAATTAGGAGTTTTTCTTAGGAATGGGGTGGGGGCTTTACCTTGTATGCATCACTGAGAGGTTGATAGTACCGTTTTGGGCATAAAACTATTGCCCCTACTTTAAAAGTTGTTAAAAGACTGGAGGGATTGTAGAAAATAGAGAGAAAAAAAAAGGAAAGACTGGATCAAGTGCCTTTCAATAAAAGATTTAAACAAGTCAATCTGTTTAACTTATCAAAAAGATTGAGAGATGACTTAGTTGCAGTATATAAATGAATGTTTTGATGCTAAGACCATATTGAGTACTAAAGACTCTTTTAACAGTGGTGGAAAAAGGTGTAACAAGAGAAGGGCTTAAAGATGAAACCAAACAACCTACAATGAGATTTTGACAAATGTTTTTAATGGAAAGGGAATTCTTTATCACCAGAGGTGGCAGATACTCTTTTATCTCAGGATCATCTGAGATCACGTTTGCTTTAGACAAACACACCTTGCACGAAGGGCTGATACGGATTTAGCACAGGGGTTACTGGTTGAAGTTAATGATTTACAGGGTGTAGCCGGTCACTATTTCTTTCAGTGAGCTGTTTGCCTTTAAACTTCATGAACTTTAAGCTCACTCATGAATTACTATTCGTGTTTTTATCATTTGAAATATTTATTTTGCCAGGCTGTATGAGGAATGAAGGTGCTATAGCTTTCTTATTTCTGTACCTTCACATGCTTTATGTTCTCTGTTTTGGCTGGTTTGAGAGCAAGATGCTGGGGAATACTTTTCTCTCCTTTTTTCATATTGGCTGGTAGAAAGTAGGTGTTCAAAAAATCTCACTCCACCCAAGACAGTGCTAATGCAAACCCAGATTTGTTAACCCAAGAGATCTGAGTAAGGCTATTGGAAGAAATTAGTTAGATTCTTTTTTGAAGTGAGCCTGTCATGTTCTGAGACTCTCCAATGTCTACAGGACAGTATAGAAAAAGAGAAGAAAAAAAAAATTTCCTTTCAGGAACTTTGAAAAAAGACAGTACCCGCAGGAGCACCTACACTTACAGCTTTATAGCTGTCCCAAATTAAAAAGATACAGAAAAGACAATTCTAATTATCTTTCCTCTTTCAGTTGTGAAGGAAAAACAAAATTGTCTTCCACTATCCATAAATTTACTCTAAGGCCTATTAAAAGATAGCTGTGGTGCTGTTCAAGCTAATGAGTTGCAATGCCAAGAGTGTACTACAATCTTGGCTGAAGAGCCACCATCAGGCTTTGAGGACAGTGAAGCACCTGGATGTGGCAGGAACGGGAAGGTTTGCAGATGGAGGAGCATCAGTGGGCTCCTCACAGTTTGTCTGTTCAAATAAGATCTGAAACCTTTGAAAAGAGATGGGATTCTTTGGGGAGAAGAAAAATGGCATAGTAGAAAATCTTCTGAAAGTGCTGTAATTACTGCTGTGCATCAGGTACACATTTGTATACTTGAATTGGTTAAGAAAAGGTTGTTTCCTAATGAAAGATGAGACTGTTTTATCCCAGTAGAGATGAGAAGCGGTAAGACAATGTAGTTTACAGTAGATAAGGGTAAAGTTTTCTTTTATCTCCTGACTCTCTACGTGGCTCTGTGTTGCTTGCACACAGGCTCTGTGTCTGCTAACCTGAGGACATCAATCAGACTGTTTCAACGGGAAAAAAGTATGACTCTTAACTGCATGATCTTGGTGGGAATGCATTTACAAGAGAGATACTTTTGGCAAGATCATTAACTTCTTTAAAGCTGTATGGGAGTTATCCTTCCCTCATACAGGAAAACGCTCTACAACATTACCATTGGAAATTATCCCTGAGAAGACACGCCATGTAACAGAAGCAGCACAATGAAATGGCTTCTCTGCTACAGTCATTTAAAAATTTATAAACTTTAAGCTATAGTAAGAAGTCTTGTTTTGCTGCTTTTCTTAATATGATGCAGAATATCTTTAAAAAATATTAATGGAAAATGTGCGATGTGCTTTCTTTTGCTCTAATCCTCTGTATTACCTGTACAAAGAACAAGGATTTGCACACCCTCCCCCCCCT
>VYZX01033654.1:26736-122199 GCA_013401335.1 Brachypteracias leptosomus
TCATTGTTTGATTCTGCTTAAATCCCTCTGTACCTAAAGGTACAGCCTTATCAATTGAAAAGCTAATGCTATATAAGAAGTGAAAAGAACACAGAAAGGTTTCCTAGCAACTACTGTGAATCCTTCTAAAGTAAGTCAGTTAAAACCATGTAGTACGTGCAACGGGTGTAAATTAGGGGCTAAGCTGATCTACAGATTTACAGATGCCCACTATAACGTACAATAAAACCTGTAATAGAAGGTGAATTGCTCAAGAAGAAAATCACATCAGAGTCTTGACAGCTTTATCATTATTTAAATGATCCAGCTTAAATTCTACTACGTAGTTAGTAAGACTGAGTGTCAGAGCCACAGCAGCAGTGCACAAAAGCCCAGTTAATAGCATTGGTAAGTGTTGCTGCTGTGATTGTGTCTTTTACTGCTCTTTCTAGAAAACAACCTGCAAATGCAAACAAAACAATACCAACTCCGAGGGGCAGTTACAGGGGAGCCCTTACAAGATGCAAATACACAAAAGCACGTCTGTGCAACAGGGTCTATCTTGTTTTGTTCTGCTTTTGCACACTGTGAATTAAATCAGACATTTTTAGGTTAGTAAAATCTGTTCAGTAAAGTGTAGGGAGGCTAACAATTCTCTGTCTCCATACACACTGCTCTCCTGTATTCTCCTGTGCACTGGTACTCCAGTGGAGGTTTCTTCACTCAACATTTTTGTATTGTAGGTGTTTTTTTAAAGAACTCTTTGGACAGGGATTATTTAGCGAATCAAGCTAACACCCCCATTTTTATGAAGGCAATACCTTTATTTCTGGAGCGTGCTCACTGCACACTTGGCTTAGTCACACAAAATGTGCAGTTTTCACCAAAAAGAAAAGTTTATGGCTCATACAATTACATTATTATGGATTTAAGTTAATTGATGGGCTGCTTTTCAGTTCAAGTTTTCATTTGACTAAAATATTCCTCATTTTATGCTTATTCAGAAATGGGTAATAATATGCATAAAAGCAAAAGCTAACTTTAAGTCCAAAAATATTTAAAATTTTACATTGCAGGTGGAATTCCCTCCTTACTCCTGAGTGATTTATTGCACTTAATTAGCTCTTCAGAATCTTTAGGAACAATAAATAATACAGGGATACAGTCAAGTGTATTTGCAAGCAAGAGTGCAGTTAAACTAAGTAAAGTTTCCCCGTTGTTCTCTAGTAAACAAATATACCCACTAGTAAAGAGAAAAGATGAGATAGGCTTCGAGTACCACCTATAACCCCATCCTAATGAGACAAATCCATGTCTGAATAATGCTATTTGGGTCCAAGATTTTGTCAGGATGGTTTTTTGTTTGTTGCTTAAGTCATCAACCTTGAAATAAGACTCTCATGTGAAGACGAGACCCAAATCGCAGACCCTCTACTGGAAGAACACGTGTGTGCATGTGAGTGCTCACGTTTTTATTATAATAGTTTTAGTTTTTGGCTTCTTCCACTTTGCAGATTCTGATAAGCAAACCTGAAAAGGTCTGAAACATCCACTCCAGTCCTTACCCAATGTGTATCCCTCCCTGGCTTCTCTGATCTGAAAATCAGGCTGGAACTGTCAACAGACTGACCTTTCTCACATTATTGTGTTATTTCTGCTTCTCCTTTTGACTTCTCACGGAAAGTGCAAAGACACAAACATGTTGAAAAGCAAAAACAAACAAACAAAACCCCCTGAAACAGGAACAGCAACACTGTGAACACCAAACGAGTTTGGAGTTATTGTGAAGTTTGGCTATTATCTGAGCTGGCTCTTATTTTAAGGTGACCATTCATCCATTTTGTACCGTGGAGAGGGAACTGTCTTTCGTAACTCTTCTGAGGGCAGGTGTGAAAACTGAGGCAGCAGTTTTTGCCACATACTTCTTCCTTACCCTCTGTGGCAGAATGGTAGAAATGGTAGAAATACTGACTCAGTGGATTTTAACCTTCGTTTACACAAACAGGTTATGAATATATTAGGAGCATTGGGAAACTGATGCCTAGCAAACATCTCCAAGTATTTGTGGTGATCCTCATTCCAGGCATGTGGGAGCTGCCTACCCCAAGGGCTGTGCTGGTGCTCTCTCTTCACATTCACAGGTACACCTGTACCTGCAGCTTTCACTTGAGGAAGTATGGGAAGTTCCTGTAGTAAATGTAAATTTTGAAGCAGATGTTCCCTGAAGCTAAGTGTGTAATTGTTCTGTTCCATTCTTTTTTCTGACCTGTGAAGGAGAAGACTTGAGACAATTTGTAGCCGCACATTCTACCTTCTCTCTGACCCCTAAAGGAAGGCTGGAGACCTGCGGTATCAGGTGTGTATTACACTCTCAGGTGTTATCTCTGGCAACTGCACATAAGTCTGCCTCATGTTGAAGGGCATTTGGTTTAGAAGTTGAAGGAATAAATTCCAGAAACTCTATGTAACTCTTAAGGAAGTGGCTATAACCTGGCTAATGTCAAGCTCCAGTATAAACTTACGGTCAGCGCACGTCTGTATTAATACTTTCTTGCTAATGGCCTGGCTGCGTGGTCATCGTTTGTAGCTTTGGAAAGACTTACCAAGTCATCATCTGAAGGTGTGTACAATTACACCAGGCATGGGCAGCTTGCTAACAGTGTGCAAAACTAGATATGTGCCAATTGTAAAACCTGTCAGAGGCTTCTCCTTTCACAGGTAAGCAGCGTAGTAGGTGTTGCTTAGAGGCAGTTTCTTGCCTTCATCTTCAAGGCATAAGAAATAGTCTCATCAAACACGATCTTCCTACTGAGCTTCTTCAGTACCGTGCTGGAGAAGAGGCCTTCCCGTCTGTGGAATTTAATTTCTACCCTCTTTGTAATTAAGTTGCCACTCTTTGAAGATTTGTGCTAAGCATAGGGGAATAATTTAGACACACAGTGTAATAACACTTCCAGATGGTAAATTCACGAGTCTGTTTTCTGGTGGTATGATTAATTATTCTAGTCTTTCATAACATTTGAACCCTCATTATCTACCACAGTATCCTAAACCTGAGCCAAAGTCTGGATACTTGCTCCTTATGTTTCTTGCTTGAATTCTAGTCTTAAACTTGCCCAAATGAAGAAATTACTGTGAAGAAAAAACAATAAATAACTGTGAAAGTCACAGAGCATAAAAACCTGTTTACTGCTACTCAGTATGGAAATTATTAGTATGCCGTGGGGTTTTGGGGTGTAGCATCAGGATCTGACTTTCAGAGAGTCTTTCTGATAGCCTGATACCAGCAGCAACATTGGAGTCCTAGGAATAAATGAACTTACTTTATCTTTACCTTCTGGCTTTTATGAAATGGGCTGAAATAAATTATGTTATAGGTATTTTCTGCTATGCATGATTTTGTGTTCTCACACTGCATGATTTGCAAAAAAAAAAAATCATCTTAAAAATGAAGAAGTGCAGTATCTGTAAATCTGTAATTGACATGGGATGTTTATTTCAGTTTATCTAAAATTTATATATGAATGTGAATAAATACTGCTTATCTACTCTGCAGGTGTGTATATGCACATACGTAGCATTTAGATTTCACTGCTTTACTAGGTTATTTTCTTAGTTTTAGCAGTTGATATTTCTTAGGATAGTACACATCTAGACTTTCATGAAATTACTTCCTGTGGTAAATATTTTAAGTATTGATGTCCTGAATAGCTTCTCAGAAACNTCAACAGACTGACCTTTCTCACATTATTGTGTTATTTCTGCTTCTCCTTTTGACTTCTCACGGAAAGTGCAAAGACACAAACATGTTGAAAAGCAAAAACAAACAAACAAAACCCCCTGAAACAGGAACAGCAACACTGTGAACACCAAACGAGTTTGGAGTTATTGTGAAGTTTGGCTATTATCTGAGCTGGCTCTTATTTTAAGGTGACCATTCATCCATTTTGTACCGTGGAGAGGGAACTGTCTTTCGTAACTCTTCTGAGGGCAGGTGTGAAAACTGAGGCAGCAGTTTTTGCCACATACTTCTTCCTTACCCTCTGTGGCAGAATGGTAGAAATGGTAGAAATACTGACTCAGTGGATTTTAACCTTCGTTTACACAAACAGGTTATGAATATATTAGGAGCATTGGGAAACTGATGCCTAGCAAACATCTCCAAGTATTTGTGGTGATCCTCATTCCAGGCATGTGGGAGCTGCCTACCCCAAGGGCTGTGCTGGTGCTCTCTCTTCACATTCACAGGTACACCTGTACCTGCAGCTTTCACTTGAGGAAGTATGGGAAGTTCCTGTAGTAAATGTAAATTTTGAAGCAGATGTTCCCTGAAGCTAAGTGTGTAATTGTTCTGTTCCATTCTTTTTTCTGACCTGTGAAGGAGAAGACTTGAGACAATTTGTAGCCGCACATTCTACCTTCTCTCTGACCCCTAAAGGAAGGCTGGAGACCTGCGGTATCAGGTGTGTATTACACTCTCAGGTGTTATCTCTGGCAACTGCACATAAGTCTGCCTCATGTTGAAGGGCATTTGGTTTAGAAGTTGAAGGAATAAATTCCAGAAACTCTATGTAACTCTTAAGGAAGTGGCTATAACCTGGCTAATGTCAAGCTCCAGTATAAACTTACGGTCAGCGCACGTCTGTATTAATACTTTCTTGCTAATGGCCTGGCTGCGTGGTCATCGTTTGTAGCTTTGGAAAGACTTACCAAGTCATCATCTGAAGGTGTGTACAATTACACCAGGCATGGGCAGCTTGCTAACAGTGTGCAAAACTAGATATGTGCCAATTGTAAAACCTGTCAGAGGCTTCTCCTTTCACAGGTAAGCAGCGTAGTAGGTGTTGCTTAGAGGCAGTTTCTTGCCTTCATCTTCAAGGCATAAGAAATANCAAAAAAAAAAAATCATCTTAAAAATGAAGAAGTGCAGTATCTGTAAATCTGTAATTGACATGGGATGTTTATTTCAGTTTATCTAAAATTTATATATGAATGTGAATAAATACTGCTTATCTACTCTGCAGGTGTGTATATGCACATACGTAGCATTTAGATTTCACTGCTTTACTAGGTTATTTTCTTAGTTTTAGCAGTTGATATTTCTTAGGATAGTACACATCTAGACTTTCATGAAATTACTTCCTGTGGTAAATATTTTAAGTATTGATGTCCTGAATAGCTTCTCAGAAACATCTCTCACTGTCATCTTCTGAAACCTCTTTCCATCGAGATCTTGTGCCTGTCATTAGTAGTATGTCCAAGAATCTTGGAACTAGTACAAGGCATTTTATTGATACCTAAATATTTGAAGAGAAGAAAAACAGTAGAACTTAGCAGATTGTTAAGCAGAAAGATATATATGTAATGAAACTGCTCATCTGGACTTCAAACTACTTATCTTATGTTTATGGGAATAAATTCTGACAGGTCTACTTAAAATTCACCCAGTTTCCTCTTACATCAGTCTGGAGCATGATGTTGAGATATCATTCAGGACCAAAAAATGTGGGAACAATCTTGTTTGCATTGTCTTGGGAGTCCTCCCTAGTCAGCGCTGTGGAACAGAAGCCCCTGCACAACAGAGTAGTTGGTCTTGAGTAACTCATGATCACGCATGAAGCAATTCCCTATCCATTAGATTTATAATCTGTTTAATCCTTCCTTCTCGTTGTCCCTGTTCTTCAATTAGTGTCTTTTCACATGAATTTCTCTGATCTTATTTCATCTCCTTGTAGCCTGCACATTGCAGGCTCTATTCAGTTTTCTTTGAAGCTCATGGAAGGACTTCCACTGACTCCACTACATAGTAGGTAGGAACTGGTTTGTTTTTCTAAGGGAAAGAAACGTACCCTGGTTTCAAAGCACTCTGCCCAGCTGTGGTAATAATAAATTTGTCTGCACAGACCATCTTTCAGAATGTTCCTGTACTCCTTCATTTTCTGAAAAATGGCATGATTTTACAAAGGATCCACAATAGCATGATTAAGGAAAAGTGAATTTGATTCTCTTCTTTACACATCAGATTGCACCTCGCTTCTTGTCATGAGGTTTGTATTATCAGTGATAGTGGCAATATAAAGAAAAAAAAAGGACTGTGTTTGCTTTACAGTCCTCCCTTCCCTCCTTTATTTTTTTTTTTTCCAATAGAAAAAAATCCACTCAGAATAAGAATATATGAGAGGGAGGGAAAAATCAAATTTTACAGTATTACTTTACAAAACACTTGTAGTCCTATGGCACAGCTAAAACTATCAAAAGAAAAGAAGTGGGATGTTCCTTGGAGGTAAAATTCTGTCCGTACAAGGCTATGCATCACTGAAGTGCTGCTTAAACCCTGAAATAAGTGGGCCTCAAGTAGTTTATAGGCCATCGCACAACGATGGGTTTCATCCTAAGAAATATCAAGTGGTATTTGTCAATCTAAATCAATTGTCAGGGGAGCACAGTAGAGTAAAAATACCATTGGTTTATAAATGTGTGGGTACAGGGTGTCTATAAATGTAAATAAATATATGTCTATATAGACAAATACAAAACATGAACAGTAAGATGTCCTTGCATTTTGTTAAGTTTTACTGAAATAAAATCTCATGTCAAGAGGGAGGTTTGCAGTTGCTTTTTCTTCTTTTTGTGGAAAATTTTACAAGTCATGTATTAAAGAGAATTGAGCATTTTGGAAACACCTACTGTAAAGCAGTGACAACATTGCTTTTATTTAGTAGTGTACCTGAAGATTACGGTACGGTAATGCCATGCAAATGTTTTGAAAGGACATAGTGATTTGAGCATGAAAAGACTAAAATGATAGGAAAATGGAGCTCAAAATTACACGTCCTCTGAGAATTACGTCCTTGGTGTGCAAAAAGCCAGAATATCAGATACAAGCCTATTATACTTGCTACCTGCCTTTCAGTTAGAAATTGCTGCAAGCCATAAAAAATAGTGTTGTTCACAGTGCTCAAGTTTAATTCAATCAGATTCGTTGAAGCTTGAGTCTCTAATAAAGGACATTTTTTCAAAAAAGTAAACTTATCTCTCTCCCCTTCAGGGTTTTCTCCCTCTTATCCTTTCCTGGTGACACTCTGCTCAAGTGAAAATCAGGACCACAACCGTGTGCTATCATATGGCAGTTTAAAGTTCTAAAATGACATTGTTTTTCAGAGATGATGGATACAGATACTAAACAGGATGTCAGCTTTGAAGGATACTCAGAAAGACGTAAGAGGGGCTCTTTAATACTGGCTGAATTAATGCATTAACACTTTGACCTTACCTTCCATAAATTCAAAAGGGCAATGCAAAACAAAACAAGCAAAACAAAAATCAACCAGCCAACCAAAAATATCTACGTCTGACCTCAAAGATCAATAAATCAGAATTTCTAGTTCACTAGTTCTGGTGGAAAATTACTGTGGCTCTTCAGGCTGAGAGAAGATATCTGGTGTGCTGTATGTTATATTTCTTCCTCTTTTGACTGTGTAATTTCTACATAAATCACCACAGACATAAACAATAGATGTGGAACTTTTTGTTTCTAAGGTTTGAGAAAGAAAAAATGAGTAGTTTTGAGGGTGTGTTGTGGATTATTGAACTTAACAGTGATTAAAATCGTGCCAAGTTACTCGAGACTGTAAAAAAAAAAAGGACATTCATTTAAAGCCAACGTACTGAATCTGTTCTCTGACCTTGAGACTTAGCTTTAAGACTATGTGTAGAAAAATATATTCATATCTGCATCTCTGTTCATGTGCACAAGGGGCAGTAGCAAAATGCCTCATGTTTGTGGCTAAATTGTGTTAGCGTGAGCACATCGGCTCCTGACGTACTCATCATTTTCTGCATTTAGGTTACTGCTCTGTACAGCTAAGAAACATGTTGGCACTCTTAGCAACTTTCCCAGATGGTATCAGACTTCCCTCAAAGAGTGGGTTTTTCTCTGTTTCTTGTTCGATTTTTTTGTTTTTATTAAGCTGGTTAAGAGCTTGTTAAAACCCTTAGAGTTTGGATTCTCTTTCTGCTGCCAGGGATTTTTCTTTGGTTACCAAAAAGTACTTCTCCCACATTCTCTGATGTACTCTATACTTTCAAACAGACTGTGCAACTCAGAAAAAAAGATGTTCCCCTCTGTACACCGGAGTAATGTAATAGTATGATGAGTGATTACTTTTACCACTTGAGCTGAAGGATCACCAAACCAAAAGGAACAGGATGTTTTCATCGGTATCTGTTTCTTTGAGATCATCCTTAAACGCAAATTGTAAGCAAAGATCAGGTTCGTGACCATCTGTTGAACCTGAAAGTGCACAAGTCCACGGGACCCGATGGGATACACCCATGGGTACTGAGGGAACTGGCGGATGAGGTTGCTAAACCACTCTCTATTATATTCCAAAAGTCCTGGCAGTCTGGTGAAGTCCCCACTGACTGGAAAAGAGGAAACAAAGCCCCCATTTTCAAGAAGGGAAAGAGGGAGGAGCCGGGGAACTATAGACCAGTCAGTCTCACCTCCCTGCCCGGTAAGATCATGGAGCAGATCCTCCTGGAGACACTGCTGAGGCAGAAGAATAATGAGGAGGTGATTGGGCACAATCAACATGGCTTCACCAAGGGCAAATCATGCCTGACAAACCTGGTGGCCTTCTATGAGAAGGTCACAACATTAATAGACAAGGGTAGAGCAACTGACGTCATTTACCTGGACCTGAGCAAAGCCTTTGACACTGTCCTGCACGACATCCTGGTCTCCAAGCCGGTAAAATATGGGTTCGATGGATGGACAACTCNCAAGGATAGACTGAGAGAGTTGGGGTTGTTCAGTCTGGAGAAGAGAAGGCTGTGAGGGGACCTTATTGTGGCCTTCCAGTATCTTAAGGGGGCCTACAAGAAAGCTGGTGAGGGACTTTTTAGGATTTTGAGTGGTGGTAGGACTAGGGGAAATGGGTCAAAACTGGAGGTGGGTAGATTCAGATGAGAGGTTAGGAAGAAGTTCTTCACCATGAGGGTGGTGAGACACTGGAACAGGTTGCCCAGAGAGGTGGTGGAAGCCCCATCCCTGGAAATTTTTAAGGCCAGGCTGGATGGGGCTCTGAGTAACCTGATCTAGTGGGAGGTGTCCCTGCCCATGGCAGGGTGGTTGGAACTAGATGATCTTTAAGGTCCCTTCCAACCCTGATGATTCTATGAAATTATTATATCTTCCTATTAAGTAAATTAACACTTTCATATTACTTAAATTAACACAGATAACTTCCTATTATGTGTATTAACAGGCACTTCTCACTGTGATCCAGCTGTCAGACAATGTTCTTTGGTTGCATTAACGGAAAAGATCTGAATTTAGGGCTCTATGTTTGCTTTTATAAATCAGATTTAGCATTTGGGATTTATTCAGATTTGATTCTCTTTTGAGAAGGTTCCTTAGTCTTTAACTTCTCCATTCCATGGCTGAACTCTGCGTTGAGCAGCAAGACAACATGAAAATCCCGGTGAGATTTTCAAGACATCATAAATTTGAAATTCCTTTTGAAACTATAACTTGCTAATCTTCCTTCATCCAATCCCATGACTAGGATCAATGGATGTAGGGGGAATTGACCTGAATCCTGCCTTTGAGAGATGTTGTGACAGAGCCGTTGTGGTCCACTGAATATTCTATGTCCATTTTTTTTTTTCCTTCTGCCAACGGGTACAATAATAAGACTAGCCACAGTTCTAAAGTTGTCTTCATTTTTTTCTGGTTCTTTCCCTGGCATTAATAATTCTCAGAGCAAAAATCTTCAAGATGTGCGTTCTAGTTTTTTTGTTGTTGTTTTTGTCATTTTAATTTGCATTAAGTGTTTCACTTGGTTCTCAGGTGTGGGAAAGATGAACTGGTACTTGCTTAGAGAAGTTATGGAATGATATGAATGGTTTTCAGATGCTTTCACAAAAATAAATCAGGTGGTTGAAATTCCAACCATTATGAATTCAGGTAACAATAAAAAGAACTTAAAGAAAAATAAATTCTTCCAATTATTTTTAGCCAAAGCAGCTGACGAAGAGGTGAATGGTTTTGTACTAGTCCTTTGTACTACCAGCCTGACACAGAAAAATTAGTTGTTAGAGCCAGAAAATCTGGATTGCAGTGGAGCTGAGGTTTATTTTTAGCTGAGCACGTTGCTGAGCTGGTGCTATGAGGAGGAGGCTGAAGCTAAACAGGAAGCGGAGGTGTCTCCTTCTCGTCTTCAGGCAGGGTTCTTCATTCATAACAAGTTCTTCACTGGTGCCCTGTTGGCATAGATTTTCTTTCTTAATTTGAAAAAGAGGTCTACGGCACACTTTATAAAATTAATGCCAAGGAATAATCTTTAACTAATGACACATTTTTTTTCCTTTAAAATTAGAAACACTTATCAAACGGTAACTCACTGTCATGACTGTAAAAATGAATACATTATATAGATACTGTCATCACAACAGGAATAATGGCCTGATCCAAAGCCCATTAAAATCAATGAGCCCCAGAATTGTATTATTCAGATTTTAGACTAAAGATTTTCTCTGTAACTTTTACAAATGTATCACCTTCTTGTTTCTTAATGTGGTCCTATGTGCACATAATGTGGCATTTTGTTTTCTCTTTGCAAGGGTTAAATTATTAGCCTCTAACAAAGTGCAGCAGGACACAAAAAGGCTGACTGGAAAGTTTCCAATGTCTATTGTAATCTCTGTAAGGTTTTTTGGGTGACAACAAAAGGCATAATCTATTTCCACCTCAAACCTTCTGAATAGGCTGTAATCCATACTCAGTTCATTAATCAATCATGGGGGAAATTTGGTACGTGGTTGACAATCAGGTGCAGTGATTTGCCTTTTCACAGAACGTCATTAGCAGGAGCCAAACCTCTTTGCAATATGATGGATAGTTTGTTATCTTAATTTGAGGGAATATTGGAAACCACTTTCAATGAATACTTCTTCAAAAACTAATGCATTTTGGTTCCCATTTTTAGGCTCTCTTGTTGTCAACTATCTTTGTAATAGAAATGTTATGTTCATAAGTAGCTCTACAAAGAATTTACTGAGTTGGTGTAACCATGTTCAGAACTAGATTTTTGATGTTTCCACATACTTTTTGCTCTTTTTGTTCATCTGCCTGTCAGAGAACAGAAAAGATGCCATATGATTTGACTGACCAGTAGCAAATAAACTGTACAGCTTGAACAGGGAATTTTAAATACTTAAGAAATGATTCAGAGAGATGATAATGAATACACTCAGGAAATCATTATCTTGCCAGTATTCTAAAAGCAGAAAATTAAGATTGAGTAAATTAGGGTAAAATTTGTAGGCTAAATTATCCATTTTGTATTCTTCGTTCAGCTGCATTATTTTCCTTTTTCTAATCAGGAAAATAGAGAAGAAAAAGCTCCTCATTGAGATCATGCAAGTCACAAATGTACTGCAAATCTGTATTATTTGCAGCAGAGTCAGTTTTAAAAGACACAATATGAGCACAGTATACATTGGAAACGTTAACTAAGACTAACATAGGTATGTAGGCTTAGCAAATACTCTGTGTTGCTGCATCCACTCAAAAGTGCTAAAGTTTTTCAGTAGTGATTGGGAAGGGACTGAACTTGATATTGTGCTTTATTTCATAACACCAAGAAGTTTAAGCTTGTGGGCTGCTAGAGTCACAAAATTATGAAACTTCCCATTTAATATTAGAGGTAGAGGTATATACATGTAAGTTTTAAAATTATATAAAGCATGGTATTTTAAAAATCTTTACAGAAAAAAGGTTAGGAATCTAAACCTACAGTTATCCCCCAATGTTTCACTTGGGCTGTAGAACTGGTGGCTGTGCCTCTAGTGCTTGGCTACTTGCCTAGCTCCCGTGTTCACCACCATGTGCTTGAGGCACCGTGGCCTGTTAGGGCACACCTGGAAATATTTGGCACATTCAGGAATATAAACTTACCAGGGTTGTGGACATAATACTGAAGAAGAGATAGAAAAAGCTCAAGTTTTCTCCGTTGCTGCACACTGGATATATAGAGCACATAGGCTGTTTGGAGGTGGGATGTGTTTGGGCTCTCACATGAAGCACAGTTCAGATAAAGCTTCACAGACTGTCCCCAGAACGGGGGGAGAAGCAAAACAGAACTCTATCAAATGATGTTAGACCCTGGAACCTGATAAAGTCAAGGTAGGTTAATTAAGTGAGCAACTGCCCACAGTGTCTCTGCTCGTTTGGGATTTTGCACAGACATGAAGAAGTATTTCTTGTTTTATACCACAGCTGCATTTTGGGATCACATGAAATCCCTTCTGCCTAAACTGATCAGATTCAGAGTCAGTCTCCTGCCACTGATGCTTTAATCTCTTCTGCTTTTGCATCATCTATCAGGGGCTACCAATGAACTGCACTGACCTGTGAGAATAATGGAGAGAGAGGGGGGCATTTGTAGGTTAATATGTCAGCTGTGCTGGATAACAGATGGTGGTAATGATCTGGTCCAGGATGGGATGTTACAGTCGGTAAGGTAATAACACTGGAGGCGAGTGGCAGAGAAGCATCATAGATAAAACCTTGTGGGGAGAGAAAGCAAACAAAAAATACTTGTTAAATGTACAGGAAAAAGTCTTCAAACAGATCAAGGGGAAGATGAGAGAACAACAAAAAGAATTTAAGATTCTAAAGATGAGGAGCTACATAAAAATAATTGTTTCATTCTGCAGCTTAGGGCAGTACTATAGCTCTTTATTAGGCAATTATTTTCTGTCATTTTGAAGACTTTATCTCTTCCAACAGCATAAAGATTCTATCTGAATTCTTTACAGCCATGTTCCCTCCACCCGTGTAATAGTAGTGTGCACTTATTCTGTAAATCTGCTTTTCTCCTGTCAAGTGCTGGGCTCTTTGTGTTATCACAGCAACCTGTCAATACCTGCATAGCAAAACTGATAATAAGCCTAACATTTTTGTATAGTAGCATGTTTCACCTCAATACTATACAGGCTAGATTCTGATAAACTCACTTAAAATGAACTGTATCTTCCTCTGAGTGGTAGATTCCCTTCTGGGATAAGGTGCTATCAATATCTGTCCCTTAAGTTTTAAATTAAAGGATCACACTTTATCAGTGAGTGCAATACCAGCACCTTTGGGCTGAGGTGTGACAACAGTTTAACAGTTCATGCCACTGCTGCCTTACAATTTAAGACAGAAAATTAAGAACTCTATAGCCACTTGAAGAGGCAGAGGA
Source organism: Brachypteracias leptosomus (assembly GCA_013401335.1). Taxonomy (NCBI): domain Eukaryota; kingdom Metazoa; phylum Chordata; class Aves; order Coraciiformes; family Brachypteraciidae; genus Brachypteracias; species Brachypteracias leptosomus. Next base: position 39,966 of record VYZX01033654.1, read on the forward strand.
AATGGATCTGAGTCAGTGGTATTAACAGGTTTGGTCATTGCCAAGACACAGAGTTAACAACTTGCATGCTCACAAAAGTGGCTTGTGAGAATGAATGATAAAAGGTTGCTGGAAGACCTGCAGTGTCAGATATTGTGGGAAAGGACAGTGCTTTTTCAAGTACCATACCAGCTAGCACAGCACATGGCATAGCTCAGGATTGAGGATGTATGGAATCCATCCTGTCCAGATGTTAACTGGCTATTGCTAACTTGGTCAAAACTGGAGCTATGACCTTGGTTTCTTTAGCCAAGAGCAACAATTTTTTCTGTTGAACTGCATCAGGACTTTCAGTCAGTGCTTTAGTGCTCTCCTGCCCTGCAGATACTGTCTCAGTAGCTGTGTGTACTAAGAGAGCTATGCAGAGTTGTAGTTGTGCTCTGAGTAAGCAGGTTAAACCATGAACATCAGCGTGTTGGTCCCCACTGCTAGCTGGCTTGGGTGGCTCTGGTGGCTCTGGACACGTCAGCAGTTACAACTGATGTCATCAGATGGTTGGATGTGGTGATTTATCCCAGAGCTTTGGCCTCTTTCAGCTCAGGGTAGTTGATTAAGGAAACCTTGAGTTGATGGGAGGATGCTGTTCCCCTTCCCTTCCTGCAGGAGCAGCACCTTTCTTTTGTCTTTCCTTTGGAGTTCCACAGTATTTCACTTTTTCTTTCCCTCTGTTCCTATCTAGAGGATCCTAGATATATAGGATTTATCTGTCACAAGTGATAGCTATGTGTAAATTATTTTGTTTGGTTTACTGATTTTATATTTATATCCTCTTCTCTTCTTTGATTTTTTTTCCCCTCTCCTCTCTACTCACAGGCTTTCTAGTGGAATATCATTTCATATTAGTTCACTGTTAGACTAGAAAAAGTCTGCAAAATAGGTGAAGTGGGGTCCCAGCTGTACACATCTGTTTTTTACCTGCAAAGAAAGTTTTTGATTGCTTTGAGGTACTTGAATGTTTTATCTTCCTATGAGTTATTAGAACTATTAAATGAGATTTCATTGTTAAGGAAAACCAGACTAATACATTCTTCCACTGTCTCTAACAGAGCCTCTATTGTGAATTTTGCAATGGAAAAACATTAGAGTTCCTGGGATTTTGGTTGTGGCTAGGAATTATAGTCTCTTTGGCATAATTAACCACTGAAAATGCTGTCTGCTAAGCTGTATGCTAAGTGGTGCGTAGTGGCTGGAGGATGAAGGTTGACAGTGAGGGCAAGGAAATACTGAAAGTTAAGTGAGTAGATAGAGTCAGACAGTGAAAGCACGATGAGAAAAAGATTAGTGGTGGAGTAAGGCTTGAATGGTGAAGGGTAGAATTGGACTCTGGAGTTGCAAGATGGTTTAGAAGAGATGAAAGGCATCAGAGCAGACAGAGGAAAGAAAAAGGAGAAAAAAAATATTCAAGAAGCTGGGAGAGAGAATGGCAGGACTGAAAAAGAACAGGAAAAGTTTGTGTGTCAGAGTGGGGCCAGAAAAGGAACTGAGAGATTGAGGAGAAGTTGAAAAAGAAAATCCTGAAGTACAATTGGAAGGTCAGCCCAAACCCCAGACTGGAACCTTAAAGGTTTGTCTTTTGGCTTTCATAAAGTTCTCTTGGTTTACATCAGATTTCATGAGATATTACTGCAGGGTCAGGATACTGACCCGGGAAGGAAATAGGTAGGGGAATGTCTGTCATAGAATACAAATGAATACAGCAGAAGAGAAGGAAACATAAAGTTAAAATTAAAAAAAAATAGAGAGCGAGAATGGGAATAAGATCAAGATAAACATCCTGAAGACTACTTTCCACTGACTCTAATGGGTTAGTGGAAATGCAGAATCCTACCAGGCTAGGACTTTCTTTACTGATCCATTTCAGGACACTGGGTGACTAAGGCTACTTGCAATAATTAATTCCTCCATCCTTCACTGCTGGTATTAAACCATCTTAAGTCTTGAGTTCCATTAACATTAGTTGGCAGAGCTTGGCTGCTAGCAATGAAGTATGATTAGAAGTCATTATTTTAGTCCCTAAAATATTGCACCTGGAAATTAATTGATTATACTATAGCATGAAATACTTGGGTCTAGATAGTTTCCTTATCCCGGAGGTAAAATGTATTGACTATTGGAGAAATGTTATTTGCATAAATTATATCCAACATGTAAACCCAGTGAAACTTTGAAATGGAGAAAAAGAAAATACCTTGTTTAGTTATCTGGAAAATGGTGTGTTAATGTCAATACAAAAAAAGTGGGAGAAGAGGTAAAAACATTATTCTTCCTTGGAGAAATGGTTAGTTTACAATTCATTTTCCCTACTGTCTTTTGTTACCCACGTCTGTGATTTAGATTTGTTTACAGTTATTATACAGAATACTACATTGATAATAGAATTGTTTTTCTTCTCTCTTTTTCTTACTCTCCTTTGCAACTTAACAAACTCCATTTCTAGGTGCACATTTATCCTCTAAAACACAGTGTGTACTTTTCAAGAACATAAATAAAAACCAAAAGCAAGTGTATATGTTACAGAAATATGAGACTTCATTCCTAAGCTATCCCACAGATTGTGTTTTCTAGCAAGTTATTCTTTGAAATATATATTGCTTAGTATATTCATTATGTTCATAAAGGTAAGTGCCTTTTTCTTAGTGTATTAATTTAATTGAAGTATCTGATTAGTTCAAATACCTGACACAGTGTAAGGACTATGCCGGTCAAGGCATTTGCTCAAATACATGACTCGGGGCTACTGAAGACAGTAGGGCTAAACACTAAAACGTGTGCTTAAGATTAAAGACTGAAATATCTTCTAGGACTGAACACATTCTTCAGTAAATGTACTAAGACCCTAATATTACTGCTTTTATATCCCTCTACCTTTTGAGCCTTGTAATCGTGGGGGTTTTGCCAGTGTAAATCTGACAAGCTCTCTGTCAGAAGATCTTGTCCTGATTCCCTACCAATAAAATCCAGTAAATTCCACTGATCACAGCCAGAATGATGATCATACATAGATACAGTCACATGCTGTGGTAGATGGGCAGGTAATACGAGTAATATAAAGCTTCAGGACAGAAAACAACTGGTGAGTAGCAGTGAAAATGCCTGTTCGGTTTGCAGGTTTGTTTCCAGTTTCTTTGGTACTCAGCTGCCTTTACACCACATGCAGAGATACATGACAGCAGCATAAACCATACCCACAAAGGCTTTGCTGGATTTGTTTATGTACTTATTTTACATTTGCACTGCTATTATTGTGATGAAAACCTAAATCTCTAGTGACAAGCGTGTGAAGACACCCAGGTAGCACCTTTAACTGGCAGAATCAGAAAGGGGAAGTTCCCAAGGCTTGACTGAGAGAGGGTAAATGCTTCTGGTGTCATGGAAAATCTCTCTGTACCTATGCTCATAAGCAGGCTGCGTGAAGCCTGCGTACCCTCAATGAGCACTTTGAAGGACCGCTGTGTCACTTCAATCACAGCTCTGCCAGAAGTGATGTGCCAGAAAACATCAGTGTCAGATTCTACCTATTTGAACTACCCAGAGCATCAGCATGGGTAATTAACGTGAGCTATCAAAGTGAGGAGCACAATTTTGCATTACAACAGTTTGTTTTCTAGAGAAGGCACAATAGCGATGCAAACCAACTTGATTTATGTGTCAGTGTTTAAGTTCAGCATGCAGCTAACACTTAGTCCTGAAAAGTGCTGAGAACCCGCAACTCCCATTGAATCAGGATTTGCTTCCAGCCTAAAGAAAATTAGAGAAGGCTATTTCTGAGAGCTGAGGGAGCTGGCACTCAGAGTAAGTGATAGGGATTGGCTTGGCAAGTAAATATCATCATCTTCCAAAATTGTTTCTGATCCAATTCTCATAATGACAGCTAAGCTTCCAAATCAAGTCAGAGTCAGCAATACCAGATAGTTGGAGCTCTTCCTTTTCACACTCTAAATGCTTTTCTGCCCTCCTCTATAGTCCTCTGACAATCCTTATTTCTGCTTCCCTCTTCTCTGAGGCCTTTCTCCCCCCTCCTCTTGCTCCCCATAACAGGCTGCCAGGCCCCTGACAGGTTGCAAGGTCTCTCTGCTCCACTCCCCCAGTTGTAGGTGAAGGAGTGATGCTTTCCAGCCTCCACAGGCAGACCATCACGGGCCCTCAGTGCTCTTTGAAGAGGTGAACAATAGCGTGCTTGAGCATCTCGTGTACTTTGGAGCTAGGTTTTAATCTCAAAGCAGCTGGGAAAGCAGCCTGTGAACATGTGCAGCCCTTAGCACTGTCATATACTTCCAGTGGCAGCAGAAGGTACTCGGGGATTAATTCCATACTGAACCTGCTGCTCCTGGCTTCAGCCTGAGGAGCTTCACTTTCCTGGCCTGTGCTGACAGGTCCCTTGCCAGTCCCTCCTCTCCAGACACTCTTTTTTTTATGCTTGCCTCCCTCTCTCTTTTAGACTTGTACTTAATAAGAAGGGCAAAGAGTCCTTCTTGTTACATATATCATTATCTACTTCCAGTGTTCTTGGAGGCTTGATTTTGAGTGCTTGAAGTTGACAGATGCCAAACCAAAGCACTGAGCAGTTCTATCAAGTCTTAAGAAATTCTTGAAGTATTTTAGCAAACAGCCAGGCTCCTAGTTTGACTGCTAAGTATCTATCAAATATTATCACTTGGAAAGCCCACAATAATAATATTTAGGGAAATCTCTGTCTTGGATGCAGCCATGGTTGGTGATGATGGAGGTGAGATGGTGGCTGTGGTGAACCTGATGTGAAACAGACACTGGCTCTAATAAGGTTAATAGGAGGGGGCTTACAACCTATCTTCCAAAAGAAGTTCTGTATGGAAATTACATTTCTTTGTTTGGATGGAAGATTTTATTGGAAACTCTTACCCATTTGTAAATACAGAGAAGCTTAGTAAAGCATCCCTTAAATCATGCTTTCTGTAAGGACTGCTCTCCTTGTTTCTCATGTGGAGAACGGAGTATCATGTGTCTTACACCATATGTAAGCTTTTCCTCCCCTCATTTGACAGAGCTTTAACTCAAATATTCATTTGCATGGTTTTTGAATTCTGTCTATAATAGACTACTTGAAAGCTGTATTTCCTAACTAGGGATAAAAAGCCTTTCCTTAAACATCTCCCTGTGTTACTTCAGAGTAGGACATGGCTCAGTGTCTCGCTAAGAAAAACAAAAGCAATAAAAATTTTAAATGGATAGATGATAGATTCCACTTCTACATTTTTTATTAAGTATGTTCCTCTGGAAGGGCAGGAGAAGTACATGTTATTCATGAAGTCACCTTAGCTTAGCAAGCAGTAGTAGTACAAATACTTTTAGCTGTAATTATGAATTTTGCTGGCACATCACTAAATTAGCCAAGTGACAAAATTAGCTGGTTGTTTGGCTAAAGACCAAAAAGAATTAATCTGAACCACTGATGTTACTATCCCTGGGCAGTGTAAGGCTTTTAATAAACCACAGAATCAGAAAGAGTAAAACAGGAAAATGTAGCTTGCCACAAGCAGCGTTTGGTAAGCATGTATCACTTACAAACCATTTAACACATGGGTAAAAGAAGTGCAAGCCATGAGGATGAGTAAACAGGCCTGATCTTGCTTCCACTGAAATAAAACCACACAAATTTTATGGACCCCAAAAGGAAAAGGCTCGTAAGAAGGAAATGTAAGAATATAAGTCCTTATAGGTCAGAGACTTTGGGGAAAAGGAGGAGAGATCAGTTCTTTTATAAGATAGCGTTAACTTTTCATCTAAACAGAAATGCTCAGTTGTGTACAGCCTTCTGAACATGTTCAAAAGAGAGCAGATCATTCTGTGCATCATATGTATATATATTACTTAAAGATAGATTCATCAAGAACGGTATGAATATCAAAACTTTAATCAGTATAGATGTAGATCTATGTTCTACCTTAGATGATAACTTTGATGCCTTCCACTGGTACAGCAAGTTTGTCATGCAAATGGCCCTTAGAGCTTTAATTGTCAAAACTAAAAGACTATTTAAGCCTACAGAGTTTCCTTGAGGAGGCTTTGAAAGCTTATGCATCAGACAGAGACACCATTGGTGGCTTTCAACCCAACAATATCTATAAACTACTGATCTGAGTAGGATAACTGCACTAATCTACTGAACTGAGAAAATCAAATAGTGCAAAACTTCAGTTGAATTAAAGTTACTTGCATTTAGGAGTTGAGAAAGAGAATTAATGGTAAAATACTTTGTGTGTAGCATCCACAGGAGAGGGGTTGAAATCGCAGAGGATAAATCAGCAGGATTGTTCTGTGGCAGGAGATGGAAATACATAATTAAATGTTAATTTTTTGTCCAGATATAAAAGTAGGAAGTCCATTTATCATGCAGTATTGCTTTTCTTGGAAATTGCAGCTCTTGGTAAATACTTGAAGACTCTTTGTAAATACTACCCTTGTGACAAGTCCTTTAGAAAGGTGGCAGTAGAAATAGCGAATTCAGTGGGATGCCATCAGTAACAACATTCATGTGGCAGCAGCTGGAGATTAAAGCCAGACTTGGAGCTGCTGGATACATGGCCAGATGCCATGAATGTGTGCATTCTAGAAATGAAGGAAGGATAGAAGAAATAATAATAAATAAATATGGAATATTTCAATGATTTTTTTTTTTTTTTNAATTTTTTTTTTTTTTTTTTTTTTTTTCTGGAGAAAACATTTAAATCTACAGAGAGAAAAAGATAGTTACCTTTTCTCCTCTGCTGACCTTAATGGCTTCTAGGGCCAGGCATCTCTTGGTGCAATTCAGAGTTGTCTCAGAGCTGTTTACTGTAATCAAGCCCCCCTCTCACAAGTTAAAGAGCTCTCCCTGTGCCAGCGGTGGCCAGGAATAGGTGCCGAAAGCTGCCAGGGTGCCTTTCTGCCTGAGAGATCTCAGCTGGTTCCTCAATCCAGCTTTGGAAATTGGCAGAAGAATAAGGTTGCCACCTGGCTAGTTAAAAAAAACAACAAAGCAACAGAACCAAAATTAATCCTCACTTACTTCTTTCTGTGATGACTTGCACATGTGCTTGGCCCCAGGTTTTTGAGGAGGGTGCTGTGGTGCGTCCCAGTAGCTCTGCTCCCCCAGTGCCTCACCACCTCTTCTCCTTGGTAGGGCTTTGTTACTCTCTCCAGTCCCTTTGTTAGCTTGTCTAAATTATAAGCAAACACAAACTATTAACAACTTACAGAACCACAAACCCCAAATATCTTTATAAGTGCTTGATAACTTCTGTCACATGTAGTTACTTGCATCATGACAGTGTTTTCAATGTAAAAAATTGGCATTTTTTCCCCATCAAAGACCAAGAGAGTATGCTATGTACAACTTTAAAAACAAAATATTGTCCTGAGAACCTGGTTGGAGACTTGTGCTCACATATTTAAAGCACCAGTACTGCTTTTAGAAAATCCACACAGTTTAAGAACTGGTAAGAAGAGGTCCTTACTCCTATGTAAAACTAGAGAAAATGTGAGTTTGGCTAAGAAGTGAAAGAGGTTTTGTTTATCCTTTTTAGAGAAATTTTTTTTAATGAATTTAAAAGTTCATTCAAATGTCTGAGAGGATTCTGAAAATACAATTAAGTACAGAGCAGAGGATTAAAGAAAAAGAATATTGAACAGCAAAACACAAAACCTGAAATACCAGAGAAACACCAGATGAAAAAAAAACATCCAGGGGAACTATTGGTCTACTTACCTTCAAAAGCTTATAAACAAGTATTAAAATGAGAAGAATAAGCCTAAGTTAGAGCTGTATTTCTAAAAACTTTGAAACCATTCTAGATACTCGTCCAGGTTTGAGTTAGAACCAAACCAGTTCTGTTCAGAGATTTTACTTTTCATCTGAGTCTCTGCTAACTAACTGCACTTCCTGAAGCTAAAAAGAATATTTAGAGCATTTCTAAAGAGCTAGAAATGTTTTTAGATAATAAACCTGTTTTGATTAGTGACAACTCTTCCTATTTCATACAAATCTTAGTGCAAGACAGAGCTGCATGGGACACCACGGTTTCAGCTAACCCTTTACCGACCTCTGGAAGATGTTTGTCTAACTTCCTTTTATGCATCTTCAGCTTCAGAGACTCCAAAGTGTCCCTGCAATAACATCCCCTGGAAGCTACTTTAGCGTCTTCCTGCCTCTTATTAGGGAGATGTTTCTGTCACATCTAGCTCAGCTGTCACTCTGCAATTCAAATTCATGCTATTTGTTGCTTTCAGACAGCAGATTCTTTTCTGCGCAGTAGATCAGCACAACAATCTTACCACCCTCCCTGAGACCTTCTTTTAAATACCTGTAGGCTGTTATGATGTAGGCAAAGCAAATACAATTCTTTTTCTTGTTGTTTCTTACGGTTTTTCAGAGTTTCAATCATGGTTTTATTTGGTTCTAGATTTTTTAAGGAGTCCACTCTATGTTATCCAAAAGGTAGCAGAAAATGTCAAAACATTTTTTCACCTTTAAAATGTGCAGTGCTAGGATTCTTTATATGAAGTTATATTTTGCTTTGATAATTGAGAAGAGAAACATAATTTTAAAGGCATTTAAAGTGTTATCACACAATCAAAATAAAAGATTTGCTCAAGACAGGGCACACTTTTTTTGCCTCAGGCATGGGAGGGTAATACTTTAAGACAGCAAAATCTACAATCTTTTAAAATTTCTGGCAGCCTACTACAAGATTAATTATACGAACAACTTCAGTTTAAATATTTCATAGGGAAAAAAAAGCAAGGTTATGAAAGAACAAACTGTATTTCAAACAGTACAGTTAGATAACCTTGTATGAAACTCCTCAAGACATAGATGGCAAATATAGATCCTGGAAGACAATAGTAATTACTAGTTCCTTGACTTCTCCCTAGGGTTGAAAAAATTCAATAATAGCCACCATTATCCTAACTCTCCGGCATGAGAGCTTTACCTTCCAAAAAGCTGTATTAAACAAGTTCAGATAAACAATGTAGTACAATCAAAGACATTCACACAGGGTTGGCTTTTGCAACACGCTCTTTAAAGACAGATGATCTGTCTGGAATGAGATCTTTCTGTTGAAGCAGATGACGAGAAATATTTAGCCATAAAACAGAAACACTTCATGCTGTCCTGAGTTAATCAAAGTCTGTCGAGGACCAGGACTGCCACGTGGGAGTCTGCAGGCTGCCATCCCAGCATTAGAAGGACGATGCTCCTCTTTGGGATGAGTCATTTGACTTGTGCTGCAGAAGTTCTGTGTTTTCTTATCTTTCAGGAGAACATTCCCCTCCTGTTTTCCATCTTGATTCACGATTCACTCGTGATCATTTGATGATCTTAAAAGAACAATGACCTTCTTCTTGAAAGCATGCAGCCAGTACTGGAAGCGTTCGCAGGCCGCATGACAGGAATACCAACTAGGTTAGAAATATAAACAGGAAATTCAATAAGGCTGCATTTTGTAACACACAAGTCAAGGAGCAGCTTTGTCACTGGCTTGCATGATCGAGCCCTAAGTGAACTCAACAACACAAAGAGAGAGAATGAAAAAAGGGGAAACACTACATCATTTTGGTACATGGTTCACTGCTGGTTTTCTGAGTAAGACTCTCTTGTCCTCAATAAATTGTTCCTTGTAGTAAATCTGTTCTCAAAACATGATTTTGCCTAAACAAGGTTATCATTAAAGTCCTAGGCTGTGGAATAGCACAGGGACTTTTTAATCAGAATTTTGCTTGCTAATGAAGCATATTCATTGGAAATAGGTACTTCTTGGAAGAAAGAGAATGTGTTTTTTAGCAAAGCATATGTCATCAGAGGTAGACTGGTTTGTGTGGAGACTATGAGAAAAGTAATAGTAAATGTCATTGAATTTCTAAGTCTGAAAATTAGATGGTGAATTCTCAACTATTATTTATAAATTATTATGGAAGTGTATCTCAGTTTTTCATTCACGCAGGATTTTCCTCTGTATTTGGTGAAATGGAGGCTTGTCTGTGATAATTAGTGCCTTTCTTTCGTATCACTGCAATAATTCATATTTCAAATAAGTTAAAAGACCATCTGACTGCAAACAAAAACTAGTGGAATTTGAAACATTTCTTTATATCTGCATCAGAGCCTGGGACACAGCACATGCATTTTCAGCATAACTCAGTCTGTGCATCCTGAAAAAACCCAAAACTAAACAACCAAAAAAAGCTTTTGTAAACTTAATTATCCCATAGCGATGTTTAAATTAGTAGAGAAAAATGTGCTCATTCCATGTAATACCCTCTCCTTTTTGCCCCTTTCTTTTTAATTTCTATTAATACAAATTATTTGAGCATTAGTATATTGGCTGTAATTAGCTTTCATCTTTCCCCTTTTGATTTCAATATTGCCAAACTCCATTAAAACAGCTGCCTGAAAGCCAGAAGATGGTTTACTAGTGAATTCCAAGTGCACGTCTTTGTTGCAGTGTAAATTGAAAGGTCATAACAAGTCACCTAATTGCTTGGTATGTATTCTATTAATTGCACTTTTAATGCGTAAAGCACAATAAAATGATTAGATAAACTGTTCTGGTAAAACATCAGATCTGTCTGAATCATGATCACAAAACACGACCATGTAAGAAAATGGTTCTAATGTGTTAAACAACTTTTGATAGGGGTCCAGCTCCCTCTAGTTTTAATTGGCAGTGACATGCTCATCTCCACTGCTCGGGCTGCCAGCCCCTTTGCTTCTGGGAGCAGGGAAGCTTGGAAAATCCAAGAGCAGCCCGCTGCCTTCCCCTTTCATTCGTGGGATGCACTCCATCCAGGCAAGAATGTAGGAATTCTGTGTTACTTCTCTCTTAATTCCTTCAGAAGGTGTGTTTATACTGTATCATTTCTCTAAAGAAACATTGTCAAGATGAAAAATGAAAGGCCTGGGAGTTAGAAAAAAATTAAGACTATGAGAGACTGATTTAGTTTTATCTAGTATCAGCAAAAATTGATGAATAACAGCTGCAGGACTGGTATTTGCCTAATCCTGCAAAGCGTTGGCTCCTCTGAGTGATAAAATGCACCCAGAATTCCAAGATTGTAAGACAATGTATTTTTCCCCTTTTTAATTAATCAGAAAACTTACTGTCCTGAGCCAAAGTGCCATCATTCAATCTCTACTCTTTTCAGTATCATTATTACTTCCTGATACATATGTGGAGCTTATACTCATGAGTCAGTACTTCCATCAGTGTTTAACAAGAATTAAGTATGTCACCTTTCAACCAGATATCATAAAACTTGCTCTAAGCAACTTGCTCAGCATCAGATTGGAACACTGATTGCTTTTTAGGACATATTCAGTATTTTATCATGTTTAGCCCTTAAAAGTTTAATGATTTCCTCCTACTTTCAATATATGAAATGATGAATATCATTTCAATATATGAAATGATGAATATCATCTTTGAGGACAAAAAAGAAAAACTATAGCATCTTACTTAAGGATGTTATGAAATGGCAGCTTTCAAATTGCTTAGCCCTTGTAGGAATTGTTATGGCTGAAAAAGCTGAGCAACCATCTTGGCTCCTGTAATTCTTATGTACGGTCAGGAAGCAAGATGGCAGGATAAACAGAAACAAAAGCATTAATTATAATAGTACTCTTTTGCAAACAAATTCAGATTTTTCACTAGAAATCTTGGCACAGTCTGAAAATGTTGAAATTGCTTTTATTTGCTAACAGAAATTATGTGTTGACTAAATTATACTACTGTTTTCCTAAAACTTAATTTGTATGCAGAAATTTTCAAAACAGAATTGTTCAGCTCAGCAGCCAAAAAAAGACAGTAGTTCAATTACTCTGTTACTGCTGATGATGTAAGACATACCTGTTAAACCCCAAACCTAATTCACTACTTTCTTTTATCTTACTTGTTGCATACAACTGAATGTGAAAAAAATGTTAAATATTAGAAATACAGAAGCTGCCATGACTGTTTTGTGCCAGATAAGGGCCAGATTTTGTAAAGGAACATCCATATAATATGACTAAAATACAACCCAGCTGGAATTTTGACACTAAATTAGCATTAAAAATAGATACAGAAGGTCCTTTGCACTGGAATTTTCACTCAATTCCAGATTCACTTTTGCTGGAAAACCTGTGCAGGTACCAAAAGGGTCACAGACGTGCAGCAGTTAAAGTAACCACATTCTGCTCTCCAAAATATTCCCAAGAACTGCATTTCCAACCCCCCAGTGAAGATATTCTTGAAACAGGATTTCATCTCCTCATGCATAAATATTTGTGCTAGGAAGACGTGTAGGTAAATAAAGCTTGGAGCACAATCAGGCAATAAAACAAGAGGTATGTTACTTTTATAGATAAGGAATGTTTCCAGAGAGCTGAAAATGAATAAAAACAAGGAAGTTTTTCTGAGTATAGATGGATGAACTGATGATTTAACTATGGGAGGATGTCACTTCCTAAATTAACAGATTTTATATATTCCTGTGGTAGGTCAGATTTTGATTCTACAGTGTGTATTTAGTGTCCACACCTTAGGCTGGTGTAAATCAATATAGATCATTGAGCACAGTGTTGTCTGCGCTGATTTTATAATCTATCAGTCTGCATTGTGAAGTTATTTCTGTTTTCTCTTTTTGAGAAGAGACTGCACCAGGAGATGGGTCCCAAAAGGCTCAACAGTATCACTTCTGAAACTATTTACATTCCTCACACTGCATAATAAAATTTTTATTCTGTTCTTTTGTGACTTTTTTATTGCTCACTTTTGAAACATCATGTTTTATTATCTTCCAGTCCTGTTATCAATACTGAGCAATAAGACGACTGTAATGACCTGGTTTAATAAGCCTATTACAGATTTCTATGTCGATTTGACACACCTAAGTGTAGTAAAATGGTTTATGAGGAATAAACAGTGGAGTAATATCACGTTCATATCCTTGGAGATGAGGTGATGGTAGATGAGAAACAAATAATTGAAAAAGGCAGTCTCTGACAGTTTCAGTTTCTGAACTCCTAAGAAATGATGGTGAGCCCATTAGACACCGTGGGGCTCTACGCTGGAGATTTAGGAACTTCATGGTTGGATGCCACATACAAACTTTCTGTGTGCACGTGAGCATACACATGCATTAATATAGAATTGCTATTGGAGAGATGTATTTTCAAAAGTGTCTCGAGTCCTAAAGGGCCAAGGGCTTCAGAGCAGGCTTGGGCATCTGCTTTCTCGCTCTGGCACATAGATGACCATTCAGGAGCTTGTGGGCTTGACTGGTCTCAGAGGGTACCTGTGTGCTTGGAAGCATGCATATCTACAACATCACCTTCTTAGCAAGTTCATGTATAAATATGTAAGAAAGGCAGAGATCTATATCTGCATCTGTTTACAACCCTTCTATGTATCCATGTTGAGTGTGTATGGAGCTTTACCACTAAGGCCTGGAGATGCTGATGCTTCATGGTGTCCCATGCCTCAGCCAGGTTCACCAGGCTTACTTTGAAGCTTAGCACGAGGGTTGATGCTACTGTGACGACTCTTTACCTTCATCTGCTCAGTAGTACAAGTCCAGAATTCTCTATGGGTAAATGTGCCTCCAATGTGACCAATCATATAGTGCCAAGCTAGCATTTCAGGAGATGTTTTCACCTTTGGGTTCCATTAACAGCTGGCAACTTGAGCAGTTAGTGGCTGTTTTCTCTCTTTCTCACTCACATCCTCACTACTTGACTATTTGGACACTGGTATTCTGCTGAGGAATACATTTATTTTCCAAACCAAACTCCGCATGGCTAAAATAACCCATTGTTCCCCACTTAAACACTCTACTTGGTGTTTGCACTTGGGTTTATACAGAAAAGATGACACAGTCCAAAAGGAGAAATGCCATAATGTGACCAACCACTTAGGACAGCTGATTGAGACTGTATTGAGAAGCTTGACTATTTCCAGAAAAGCATTAGATAAAGATTTATTGACCCACCTTTAAATTCTCAGAAATCAGTATTTTTTCCACAGACACCAAGCTATCTCTCTGCATGTGTGGTCACGCAATTTTAAGTGAATGTTTTCTGTCTCTCCAAATTGTGTCAAAATTAATAGGTAAATTTAGAATTTTAGTTTCATTTTGCACAATAATCTATGAGGAAATGAACTATATGAATTATATTGGCAATAGTTTGCAGTCTTTCACACAGGACTTAACTGTATAAAGTATTCTGAACAGAGGGAAGCTCCCTTTGCCCTGCCATCCAGCCAACAAAAACTTGCAAAACCATATTAATAAACCACATGTAGTATAATATAGTCACAATAGTATGATAATATAGTCATGCAGCTTTCAATTCTGTAAAAGCAACACACATTAGCCATGAAATATATTTAATATTGTTGTTCTCACTACTCCTATCAGGAGGTCATATTTGTAGTCTTTAAATGCTTAAGTTCTTAAATAAAAGACTTCATTTTCATTCACTTATGTAGAAGAAAGTAACCGTGTTCAGATCATCGAAAAAAAGCGTAATTAGGACAAACATATTTTTAAAAATGAACACCAAGACCCATGAAGCAGCAAATAATAAACTCCTGTAATTTACCAGGAAATAGATCTTTCAACTCTTTTACAATGTATTTACTCAATTTCAGTAAACAGGAAGCTTGGGATGTGGAGAAGTCACCTCCCAAAACAAGGGTAGCTGCTGCATCTTACTAAGGGAAGTGGAAATCAGCTGAAGTGATTATTTTAGCAATTTATTTATTATTATTTTAGCAATTTATTATTGCTTTAGCAATTTATAAAGTAGCTGGTGCATTATAAACCCATGATGCTAGCTTAAGGAGCAGTAGTTTAAGAGGGTAGTTAGTCACTAAGTTGTTTAGGGGTAAATGATAAGTTTGGAATGTGAGCAGACACCTCTGTTGCTCATCTCTTCCTCTGTTCATCTACAGAAGATTGGTGCAGGCTCTGAAAACCCTTCTGCCGTAGAAACAACCTGAAATTTAGCTCAGACCAAAGGGATAATATAATATTTGAAATGTAAATAATAGTTCCCTAACTAAAAATTCTCATCTATCTTCAGCATACATTTTTACATTTTATTTTTTACCTACTTGTATGTATTTCAGGTATCTTTTTGCATCCCATACTGTTTTTCAGGAACACTGAAACAAAAATTATCATGAACCTTTCAAAGATAGAAAAATAGTTTGTAGTAATCGTAGACCGTGCATGTCCTTTTTATAAGCTACCACCAGAAATGTGTATGCATTATGCACTTAGAGTACTGTATGTGTTCCAGAGATAACATGTAGGGCAATCTCCTTCCCAGTATGGTTCAGTTTATTTTGTATCTTGGCATATATTCTAAATAATGGGCAGAACTTGGGGATTATTTTTTTTAATATTAATGTTATCCTATATATGGAAATGCACAAAAAGATGTCTTAACTGGAATAAGACGAACACTTTGACTACTGTATTGACATTTATGCTTGAGAAAGTTCAGGCCTGGAAGCTCTTGCACAGCAAGTTAAAAGGCCACTACCAGCCTCTGACCCAAAAGGGAACATTTCAGTTCGGGCTCAATCAATTGAAAATGCAGGGCAAAATGTGCCTTCAGATGGCACAGTTTGATTTACAAGATACACAAATATTTTCCATCAAGCTGAGCTAATTCCGGTTTGTATTTTGACTGGGTATGTAGAATAACTCTAATTTATTTATGACCTATTAAGCAGATTGTTTCCAGTGTGTAAGAAATCCTAATTAGGACCCCTGTTTTTAAAAAGGAAACACAATTTCTTTTATATCCTGTCATCAAAGGCACAAAAGGGAAGGCTTTCGTTCTTGTTTTTGTTTGGTTTGGTTTGTTTGTCTCCATGCTGTCTATTCAATGTCAAGAGGCCATACACATACTATTGTACAGTCATGTCTTTGAAGTCTCCAAAGAATTTCAGAATTCTCATAAAGAGTTTATTTCTTGAAATACGTATTTCAAGATGTCAAACCTGTGGTGCCGAACCGTCTGCAAGGGCTGTTGTCTTACAAGCAAATTTACTGGGGGGATCTGAGCATAGGGGAAACAGCATTAAATAATGTTTGGGAGTTTAACATCCACCCCAGGGTCTCATGAAGAGGCAATACCATGAAGAGAAAGTCTTTCAAACTCATTCCCATTCACCTTCCTGGCCTACAAAGTCCTGGCTGCTGCCCCTAAACGGGGCTTGAAGTGGAAGAACAGAAGGCCACATACATCTGGGGACATGATGACGTACTGATCAGGATTAGATTAGAAGATACTGCTGAAAAATAGATAGTAGACAGGTAAAAGACAAGGAAAATGTTATTCAGAATCACCAGCATATGAAACTATGTTAATATAATGAAAACAGTGGCCCAGATACTGTACAGAGTGGCCCGAAGCCAGCACAGCTCACTTCTGCAGGGTCACTTGGACTTCAGGTTTAATCAACGTAGTTATTCCAACCCTTGGGCAGGAGCACAGTAAATAGGCTGTGAATTGCATAAGCCTTTGCCATTTTTCTAGCGTGATCATCAATTACACTTCTTTGATTTCATCTTAAGAGCAGAATGGGCAGCCAGGACTGAGGGATACCAAGGCAGAATTTGCAGATTTCCCTATGTCAAGGTCTGTTTGGATCTCTCAGATTTACAGGACAATGTACTCTGTATTTAAACTTTATTATATGATCTCATTAAGAAATCCTGGGGTGTGTACACCATCCAAAACTTCCACTTAGCTTTCTTCTGGTTTGGTTTCAAAGCATTGGTTGGTGTGAAAATGTAATGAGGTGATTCAGGCCCATCCGTTTGTACATAGCCTGACAGAAGACGACATGTGGTACCCTGATGATGTTTGCTTGATGTCTATTCTCTTCTTTTACCTCATTTGAGCATTTATCTCTTAGACTCCTTAGACATTTTTGTTAGGAGTCTCAAGAGATAAATGTGTACACAAAGCATGTTTACTTGTAACCCATGACCTCATTTTTACTACTTCCTGATCATAAAGTTGTCTTTCTCTGGGACAGGGGGATTAATGAAGGTAAATACACGGTCATACTCTCCCTGTATGGCTGTGTAATTTATCCCTTTACATTCAAGAGAATCAGCAGGTTTTTGAGTGCTGTAGACACCGGGGCAGTGCCCAAGCAACCATTGTGGAAGCCTCTGTTCTTTCAGATAAATTAGTAAAAGTAATGGGGTGGATCCATCTTATTATAGGAAAATGTATTAAGGCAGATTAATGCAGTTAGGCTGAATAACACCATAAAGTTGGGAGACGTCGAGGCTAATGGACTGCAAGCCCCAGTGAGGGGTGCAGGGTGCACCTTTCTGTGGAGAATATCAAGGGAAGTGAAGGCTGCTGCTGAGGCTGAAAGGCTTCCTCATATCAGAACTGAGGTCTCTCTCCCGTGCCTGAAAGGATAAGTTTATTTTTTCAAGGGAAGCTTTCTTGCATATCCTCTGTTTCAAAAGCAAGAAAATAAAATTGACTGTATTTACTGGTGCATCTTTTTCAGAAATAAAGGCCTGAAAAGCTTCTTTTTAGTTATTGAGAGTGCAAACAAAAGAATCCTGGGTCAAAGCTCACTCCTTTCATAGTCTTTTATTTCTTCAGTATAGATTTGATTTCTGCATAGATTTGATATTATCTAAACTGCTTTGCTTGAGCACCGTCCTGTCATTCTCTATATGGGTCCTGCCAAAAGAATATTGACTGTTGACTGTTTTCCTCTAAGGCTTTACGATGTGTTTTCAGAAGTGCCTCTAGGGCTTTTTGTTTCTTCTTATAACTCAAAAGAAATCTTGCATGTGCATCCTTTCTTTCTTCCTCTTTACATTCATCAAAAATGAACAAAGGATGATGTGGACAGTGAGTTACAGTCATACATAAACCATACGTCTGTCTCAAGCTATTGCTGTGAAAACTCTACTGTGTTGAAGGAGGTACTTATTGAAAGCCCCTTTTATATATCAATGCTGTGGAAGCCACCAGGGGTACAACAAAGTGGTGGCAATTCTTTGTGGTTTTGGCTGTTCCATTATCCAAACCGCAGGCTGGTAGCCGAGATCTCCAGAAGGTTGGTCACGACAGCGCATCCCTCACGGGTAGCAGTGCTGCAGGTCCCTCCATAAGGATTTGGAAGGTCTTTCTGCAATGGCAAACAAGTTCCACTAACTTCCTGGGCTTCCAGAAATGCTGATCTGCAGTTCTAGTCTGCAGCACATTTATTACACCCTGACGTGCTGGAGACAGCCTGTTACAAATAGAACTGCCTCGTGCAAAATGCTGTTCCAGTGTTTTATAATAAAGTGCACCAATTAGATGCATTCATTAGGACAAACTGCTTGTCTTTTCTTATATTAGATCTTTTAAAAGGCACAATGCATTTCATAGCTCATTCCGCTCTGTATTATTATTAATTGAACAGAGCACATTACAAAGTTTTAATCCAATAACTGTAAATACATAATGAATAATATTTCCTTGGAGGCTGCCAGGGTTGCAGCAGCCTCCTCTACAGCTTTGCATACGCAGAGTAAGATATATTATCATCAAGTCTCCTCTTCCCTTGCTGTAGGTTTCCCACAGGTATTGCAGGGACATCGCTAGAGCAAGGAATATTGCACGTGCAGTAAAAGACAAACGGATCATTTGTTAAAAGGCAGATTAGGAGCCAAGCCTAAAACTCAGCCTTTCAATTTCTTCTGGTTGAACAGGGTCACAGGGTTCTTCAGGTTGTGTCTCACAGATCCCTGGGTGCCAAAAGGAAAACAATGTTTTAATTTTAGCAGCATGAGGATTCCTAACTGCAGCATATAATTTATAAAGGGTAAATGGCAAACACTAAATGAAGACAAAAGGAAACATTCTGTTCCTCTCTGGGGGAGCACAACATTATTATACAAGGTTGTGATTGGGCATAGTAAGATGAATTGAGCTGCTGCTCCTCCTGACAAGAACATTACTTCTTAGATTCCCACTAATACATGAAGTAGCTGGCACTCCCTGGTTATACTTATGTAATAGATATGATCTACAGCAAAAGGACCTGAAACTCAATGATAAAGATATGGGTTTCTATATAAAAGAAGGCTCTAGAGCACATTGAAGTGATTCTTGTTATTATTTTACATAATATTTTCATATGGCATAAGTATTTGCAGTACCTTATGCTTGGACAGTACTCAAGGTGCTTAGCAGAGCTAATTAGCTTGAAGAGTAGTGCTTCAGTACAGTCCTGTGGCCACTAATGTAGCCCTATAACTTTCAATTCCAAGCTATTTTATGGTCAATCAGCATGAAAAATGGTCAAAGAGGGAGATGAGGTCTCTTTGTACCTATCCTTCTAACCCTATCTGTTAATTTGCTGAAAGTTACAGCAACATGAGTTGTTCTCAGAAATTCAGATTGATGCTCCTAATCAATGAGAGGTGTTTTTGCAGGACCTAGGCAAAAGGAAAAACATCTAAGTATGGCACCTACTGAAAATCCTTGGAACTGGATTTCACAACAGATAGGAAATCCTACATTAGTAGTATTGGTAGTAGTAGAACACACACCTTGAGGCAGGGACAGTGAAGCTAGAGTTCTGTGCTTTTTGGAAGTAAAGTACTTCTTGAAAGTTTTGAAAGCACAAATTATAGTGACGTGTGCTTTCACCTGACAAACTAAGATCAAATATTTATCCCATTTGTTTGAAATGGTTCTAGCCTTTACCTAAACCAATCGGGAAAATTCATAAATTTCATAACTGTGAAGGTTTCATTGCTGAGGGCATATTCCATAGAATTATTTCTGTTGGAGTAACTAGGGCCAGTTAGACCACATAGTAATATTTTAAAAGAAGTGACTTGATGCCTGAAGATGAAATTTAGACACCTAAATCTTAACTGCAATCTTAATATCTAGCTCAACCACTGCATAACTCTGGAGGCACCTGACCCCCACAGGTGCCTGATTTTTAATCAGAAGATTCCCCAGGTATCAGTTAATTGATTTTGAAACATATCTACTTAAACTTTGTCTGTAGAAGACTGAGCAGATTTATAGCATGTAGCTGTAGGATGTTAACTTTGTAAAGATGTCTTATCCAAGACTGACCTTCACCACATACGTAGTAGTAACTATTTTCATTTAAGGACATAAGGAAGAACCAGAACATCAACTCTGCTGTGTGTGTTTCCACACATTTGTGCAGGCATGCTCTTAAAAAAAAGTAATGACTAAAAAAATGCCCTCAGGAGGTGTGAGCACTGGCTTCAACTCAATCCTGGGCTTAATCTAGAAGAAGAGAGCAGACCTCTTCCTTTAGCTATGTTTTATAAGAAAACTATGCCTTGTATCTTAAAGAGAGAAAACAAGTCCCTCCCTACCTTCAGTAGAGTTTTGGAGCATCCTCTCTCAGTGACCCCAAATGGACATCTGAGTCTTAAGGAGGAAGAAATTATACAACCTCTTCCAGGAGCATTTTCTGTTGGAAAGCTGACAGTAAAAATATCAGTCAGAATTTAAAACAATCTCCAGACATTGCATTAATAACCTTGATGCACAGAGAAATTTTTATATCAGCAGATGTAAAAGAAATGAAGCGTCTGACATGCTGGACCTTAGGCTTGCTCGTCAGGTCAAACCCACAGGTTTTCTCCTAATGGGAAAAAGAAATGAGTGCTTATGCTGGGGTGCTTAATAATTCAAGCCGGAGTGTAGGAAACTCAACTTTCAGCATCTGCTCCCATTTTAAATGAATGAAATTAAATGTTTGAAGGAAAGATTCTCAAATAGGGAAAGCAAGGACTAAAATCTGAGTGCCGTATTTCAGGTGACAGTTTACTCCTAAGCTAGAAGTAACTCTTGATCCTTCCATCTCCAGAGTCATCTCTCAGCACAGTTACATATCCGTGAAACTATTCCAAGGACTTTGATTTTTTTTCACTAATACACAGTAAAAATACATTAAAATGTATTTAAAATGTTTTAAAACCTTTTAAATTGAAAGATTACCTTACAGTGGACCTCAAGTATGTTTTAAAACACAATATGGGTCAAGTATTGTATAACATTAAAACAATTACGTCGTACTTCAGTTGTTTTTAAAGTATTTAAAAATTTTAAATATTTCTAAGTATTTAAATTTTTTAAAGCAATCTAAAATAGTTGTAATGAAATTGTAATTTTAAAAGTTGTAATACTAAAAGTCTTCAACAGAAAAACTCAGGTATAAGAACTACCAAAAGAAACTGAACATCTTAGACGACGATTTCTTTCTACCTAAAAAATCCAAAGGGTTGTTTTTTGTTTTTTTTTTTAAATCTGAAACATTTCATAAATGCTTTCAAGTTCTTTAATAAAAATGGTTTATTAAAACCCAGGTGGCATTTCTTTCACGGTGTGAGCATGAACGTTTGTGAGTTTCAAACTCACTGTAACACACTCTTCTCTCTCTGGCTTTCACAGTGAATTGAACACTTAACTCCCTTCAGCAATTTTGGAAATCTCAATTTGTAGCAATTATGATGAGAAGCCATTACTTGATAGAAAGAAGAGTTAGTTAAGTTGAAGAAATGTATCTCGATTCCTTTTAAAATAATGAGCACACACAAATAAAAGGGGACTTCTTGCCAGAATTCTACAACCCCCATTTTCAATTTGCATATTAAATTATACATCTACCAGTTTCTGTTAATTCAGCAAAATAAGAACTTCTTCTAAAAGTAATTGCATTATTAGTCTACCTTGGCAGTAATGATCCTAAGGTGAAGGTGGCAAGTAATCGTATTTCTAACTGTGTCTTCTTTTTAATAATTAGTTGTAAAATTACATTGTGCCTTTTAGGCTCTTGAGAACTTTTCTCCCATCTTCTGCCCTGAGCCATATTTAAACTAAAAGGCAGATTCCCACTAAAAAGGCAGATTTCTCAGGGTTCTTGTGGTTAATATTTGTTCAGGGTGTCTGAAGACAATTTTTTCACATCTCTTTCAGGTGTAAATTGCTTTACCAGGTATTATTTTAATTTATCATTAAACTTTTCCATATAACTTCGCCTGCTTTATGTAACATGAAAAGAGAAATAATACCCTTATTTATGAAAGCTTTATCTAATTATGGGAACAGGGACACCGGAAAAGCACTAACAAAACCTTGACCAAACAAACAAGGAACAAGCAACTGCCTCTCCCTCTATAGCTACCCTACAGTACTCTAAAAGTACTCTATATAAATGAGTGCTTTAAAAAATCTAACAAACATTGATAGAATACTAATTGCCATATATCTTTATAGATGTTTCATCTTGCTTTTTCTTTCAGGTTTCTTTTGGCATTTACCTAGATCAAATTGTACTTGTCTATATTAAATTTTATTAATATTAAAATATTCCCTGTTATCTCCTTAGTGCCTAGAAAAGAAAAAGAGAAGGCTATTGACTATCTCTATTGATTAAAAAATAAGTTATCACATGTGTGAATTTAAGGGAAATGTTTTCTGGCAAATCCTGGAGATGCAGAGCCTGCTATAATCTCTCAGAAGACTGTCAATTGTTGTTTATTGCATATATTGACCAAAGGCTAGAAAAAGCAGTCCCACAGTACAGATCTTTTATGTTTAAAGAGAAATAAAATGTTCCCTTTGCACATCTTTTTTTCATCAGCCGGGAAGATGCTGAACTCATGTGTAAATGTAGAACCCAGAAAAGGAAAAACTCCAGCAGAATAAATCATTGAGGCTGTTCCAGTGACTACAGTGGGACAGGGAAAATGAGTTTCTTTTCCTCCTGACAGCTGGCTTTCTTACCATACACAGTTGCATTTTATGAGTCATTCCACACTATGCAAAGAGAAGGCTTGCCACTCTAATTTAGAATATAAACTCTTTTTTAATGATTATTTCAAAACAAAACAAAACCAAAGGTGGAGAGTTCAGTGTCAACAGCTTAGTATTATTTGTGTCTTCCCACCTGTCATTAACATCATTTATTTATTCCAGGTCATGCAGGCATTAAGCCGTAATTACTTGCTTTGTTTAGACAAGTCATTCCATTTAGAACTATAGCAATTAGAGATTTTTAAAGAGGAAATTTAATTGCATCGTTTATAACTTTTCTACTTTTAGCTCTAGAAATGTCATACTCCTGGCTGCAGTTTTTACCTAATGTGTATTTTATTTACTACATATAAGGATGACTTAATTTCTTTTTATACCAAACACTGATTGAAATACTGTTCTGCACTACAGAGTTATCGTTCACATTTTGAATGTTTACAAATACTGAGTTCAGGGAATAATAATCATAATCATAATAATAATTTGAGGCTGGAAGTATCTTCTGTGTATGTGCACAAGCTATCTGATGTCAAACAGAAAGCAACGCAATTAATTTTTCTGTGCTTGTAGTCTTAAGAAGAAACTGAAGCAATATATTCTGCTTTTTCTATCCTAGGGAATGTTGGCCTTAAGGACTGCATTGAAATTTGAGGGAAACAGTGAAGTGGACAGATAAAAGAGTTGTCAAACAGGAAATGGAAGATCACTCATAAAATCAAAACCGATATTCGAGAGGTAACTCAAATTGATTACCTGTTCTTCAAGCAGCAGTGTGGTGGAGGGAACGTTTGTCATCTACGTAGTCCAAGAATGAGCAGCAAGGATCAGCAGAACTGTGTGTTACTAAGAGCACTGACTCGACCTTGACTTGCTACGAGGTTTGTTTAATATGATCAGTCATTTTTTTTCTCCACAACACCCGTAAGTTAAGAGTTTGCAAATGTTATCGCGGCACTGCCAGAAACAGATTCACAGTGACCTCAATATGTCACCAGAAAGGTTTTCTGGAAGTTCTTTTGTTTTCCATATGGCATCTTAGCATACTGGAAAGACAAGTGTTCTGTTATTTCTTTAGTCAAGCAAAGCGCTCT
The DNA here is from genome assembly GCA_013401335.1 of Brachypteracias leptosomus. Classification (NCBI taxonomy): domain Eukaryota; kingdom Metazoa; phylum Chordata; class Aves; order Coraciiformes; family Brachypteraciidae; genus Brachypteracias; species Brachypteracias leptosomus. The sequence goes on from VYZX01033654.1 coordinate 63,942, forward strand.
TTTTTATTGTTACAAAATATTTATTTAGTGTCCCATTACTTTACAAAGTAGTATTTATTCTGCACCAAATAGTCCAATGAAACAAACTTTCAGTTTGATGAATGGGGGCTAGATTGAAAAGCTGAATTAGACAAGATCAAATTTATTCTGTCGCATAAAGTAGGTGTTAATTACATTTATTCAGTCTGATCATTAGAACGTTGGAGAATCCTGCAGTTGGAATTTCGAATTAGCAGGGCTGAGTCCAAAGGATGCAGTAATGTATATAGGGATGTGTATTTCTGTGTGTCTTGAGGCATACTTTTGGTTTTTGTAGTTGTGGTCTGAGGTATGACTCTAGGGAAATGCCACAAAAATGGAGATTATCCCACTCTACTTTAGATTATGTACAGTTTACTTATATCACAGTTTTTAAATTCAAACACCAAACAGATTACATTTTCTCTAGTGAAATTCTTCTGTACTGTACACTGAGAACCTCTAGGAACTGAATCAGGATGACTGTCATGGATATCTCTCTCTAAAAGAAATAGTAAAGAAAGAAGTGTCCTCAAGTATCACATTAAAAGTCCCTCCTTTTCTAACCCCTGCTCTACCTCTCTTTGCAGACTATGACAAGAGCTTGAGGTTTCACTTGCGTGAAGAGAAGGCACCTCACCTGCTCAGCTGGAGGGGCAGCCACTGTTTTCTGGGCTGCAAGAGTTAAAACTGGTCGGACCAAGTTTGCTGGATAAATGGGAAGGGAGGAGTAGTAGCAAAAGTTCAGGTACAGCAGAATTGTCCATGTGAAGAATGTTAGAAAAAATTTAAATTCTTAAACCATCCATTACAGTACTTCAGCTTCTATTTGCACTATTGAAATATCAAAATCAATCAACCTAAAAAACAAAACTATTTTTTCTAATTTTGTTTTATTTTCCAAAAAATGCTCAAGGAAAAAAGGGTAATATTATTCTAACTCATACATATTCATCTTGTATATTGATATTTCACCCAATCCTGTTTTCTTCACAAAAGAAAATATCCTCTAGTTCAATCCTAACCATTTCCACATACTAAATATTCTTGAACTAACCACTAAAGTTTTCTGTGTCCTGCCTTTGTACAGGTACTAAACAATAGTCAGGAAGTTCCTCCTGTTTGTCAGCTTACTAATATAAATAAAGAATAGTAGTAAAAATCATTACTCTAGTTTGTATGACATCTGAGTTAGATTTTCAGAGAGCAAGTTTCACAGTCATGCTTTGAGAAATTATTAACAATATGTCTCTGGGAGAAGCCAGTCTTGATACTATATTTGAACTGAATTTGAAACTGTTAAATTCATATTATTTTTGTATTTTTTGTTTTGTTTTTCGGTCTGGCTAGTTGACAAAGTGTAAAAATTTGACAAAAGTCAGAAGAAGACCTCCAATATTTGAAAATGAGACAATAATACTGGAGATGATTCAAAACAGATGTGGTGTGTCAATAATCAACAGGTAAATTGCACAAGTATCAGAACTTCTTGAATATTTCTATTTAAATGAAACTAACAAGCACCAAGCAGCTTGCAGGTAATACAAGCTGTATTTTTGCAAGTATTGTTCTCACCTGTCAGCTTTGAAACCCCTCTTACTGTTGACTCCAGATTTCTTTGTTGCAATATTTATAAATCCGCTCTCATGTGTCTTTTAAGGAGATGTGAATTAGCCAAATAATGAAGCTAAAATTATAATCTGTTTGATAGCTGTTTGAATAGAAAATCAAAAACTTGCTGTTATCCAGCAGCACGCTGGAGACTGCCTTCTTCTACCAAAAGGTACTCGTTTTATTACTTGTAAAGATAAAGGCTAATTAAATGTTACACAGCCTTGCAGTAATTCAAAAGCTGCACTAATGAGGAGTACCACCCTGGTAAAAAAGTTGTAAGGCAAAGGAGTCTGGAGAAGGAGGAGAGCCAGTGGGAGTGCAGCAAGTGCACCAGGTGCCACCCCAGCGCCTGGCAGCTCCGTTTGCCAGCGCGTCCCCAGGAGCAGCAGCTGCTCAGCAGGTCAGCGTCACCAGGACAGAGCTCACCTAACACCCATGTACCACTAACTCTGCCTGGATAAACCTTTCTGTCTTCTGACACCTGTTTTGGCTTTGAGCAGGTGGCACATATCAGACCACTCTTCCCGATGGATTTTGAGTTCCAGGCTGGCAACATACCAAGGTTGTCATGGGGCAAGGGGGGAAAGTTACAAATGGCACTGGGTGTCCCGTCTTCCTCCCCACTGCACACGCTGTGTGGCCATGGGGTGGTTCTGTCTTCAATTTTACATTTTGGTAAGTTAGTGTAGTCAACTCCGTGCTGAGCTGCTTTAAACAGAAGTGACTGAAGGGTTAATACCTCATCTGAGGAGTTTGGAATGACATTTGAGCATGAAAAGCAAGATTCATTTAAATGTGAACCTTTTCAAATTATATTTTCTGTGAACTGGTGCCAACTCGATTATGGAAACGGCTTTTGTACTGATCTGGTTAGTAAACTGCCAGTATGTTTTAAATCTAATACAAATGCTTAAATTTAGTGACATGCATATATCGTGTATATTCATTTGCTTTTAGCATTGGTGATTCTCTCGTTCTTAAACAGTCTATTCTGGGAAATAATGTTAAGGAAGAAAAACTGGCCTTTACTCAAGAACTCTTTAGAAGGGTTACATACAAAAGGAATATGCAAAACAGAATTAATTTTTTAATATATATTACAACTATTAAAGGATCTTAATGTTGGGCCCTACAAGGGACTAAACTTTATTTAGACTCTCCCCCTTATATTTCTAGAGTAACATGAAATATCCTAACTGTTAATAAGAATCACAGTCACAATAAAAATTCTGGTATTTATTCCCCTACATGAAAGATCAGTGATTCTGTGACTCACTGATTTCCAGTTTGTCAAGTTGTGTAGTCCTCATGATGTTCCTCACTGCTGCTATGGGTTGTGTTCAGGGAGAGACTGGTAGTGGAGCATCTTGCTGGCATCTGGATGTGATATGAGGTCATCTAGCAATGCCATGCCAGGTGACGCATCTGTGTGTTCACCACAGAAAAAGATGACCTTGCTGCACAGTCTTTCAGGAGACAAAAAGGCTCAGGGTATCATTCACCTGGAAGAAAAAAAAAAGGCTTTATAAAACAGAAATCATAGGAATTGAGTCTTGATTTTAAAGCCTTTCTAAAGGAGGCAGAGAAATAATTTTTTATAAAATACAGCCAGACAATGAATTTGAAAAAAGCTTTGTATTCAGTAACAAATACATTACTAACCTGTAATGAAGTCAGGCTTAGTTGTCTTATGCCCTTCCAGAGTATAAGGAACATTAACAGTATTTGAGCTTCTAAAAGCCATGAGTCTTGAAAATCTTCTATTTCACTCTTTGGAGCTGGCAGGAATCAGTGGGAGTTTTCATCAAGAAAATAGTATATGGTTATATAAGTTCCCTGAATAGTGAATTATTTTTCCTGAAAACACTAACTATGGAAAACCTGTGGTATAAAATAGGGGTTGTCTTTGAGTAGTCATTGCAGAGATATGATGGAAAGAGATGCATACATCCTACAGACATCCTATGTTCCTTCTTTCAGCACTCCATTGCATAGATTATACCAGTAAATGGGTGTAGAAATAGCTTTCCTTGAACTTTGTCAGCTAAATGCAAATATGGCACAAAATCTTTTCTCCAAAGAGTTAGGTTCATATTTATGTGAACTGCTTAACTCCAATTTCCTTGTTCAGTATTTCTTTGCCAGAAATAAAGTGGATTCCATCAACAAGCCGAGATATAAATCTTGAATGACTGAGACCTTTGGGAACTGGTTGGAATAATAGATTGAATGTCATCTGTGTATGCAAAGTTGACAAGAGTCTGTCAATCTTTAGGAAAGCTTTGATGTGCGTGTGCTTATATACCTGTATGTCTAAGGTAACTGTACTGTGAGAGTCCTTAGTTTAAATGACAGCATATTTGGATCATTAATCTGGCCCCTCGTTCTTACAGTGCCTACCAGATTTCAAGGCAACTGAGGGAACAGTCACATGTTGCTTTTGGAAAGAGCTGGAGTAGTTTAAATATCTTAAGAGCCACTACTCCCACGCAGGAAGTGTTTGCTTCCATAAAAGTCATCTGGGTGTGCATCTTCACGCACTGCAATGCTCAAATCTGCATTTTGGCTTACTTATTTCTGACTTAATTCGACTGCACTGGTGCGGATAAAACACTTCTGACATTTAATTGTTCCAGATGAGTTTGATGGTTTATAAATTCCAGTTTGGGAGTGGTGATGACCAGGTGTAGGTGGCAGCGCTGTTAGTCACTCCTGTATGGCTGGGAGAAAAATGTCTGTCTGTGTCCCAAGTAAACATGGGAATCAGAGGTACCTGGAGAAACTGAGAACCTCGGAGAGCTTTAAGAGAAAAGGATTTTCAGAAAAGTGTTCTTTTTGTTGAGAAGATCTCAGCTGAGACTCTCCCCCGCCATCAGATGAATGTGTCCTGAAACAGAGAAGCGTGAATCATGCTGCTCATCTTAACAAGTGTCCTCATCCCTTCTGCCTAGGACCAGCACTTGAGAGATCCTGGTATGCTCTGAGAATGGACGTTCTCAGCAGATGGCTTCACTGAGATGTACAGATCCTGTTATAGGAGCATGGCTGGTGTAAGCTGAGCACACTGAGCAGCATGTGGTGGAAATCACCATAGAGCTTTTCCAGGTACTGTAAAACCACTGGTTTCAGTTCTGAGACTGTCAGCAGCCCTCTGGCTTCTGCTCTTGTGACCTGTAGGTAGAACTGTACTTTGCCAAAGGTCACCCTTGACTTTTTGTCCTGTCAGGGGAGCACGGAAGACAATTCGGTCCTACCCATCAAAACATGATTATCCCGCATAGGGTGCAAGGCAGAGCAGGGATCTGAGCATTCCAGGCCTGAGGGTAAAGGGAGGAGAGAAGTAAGGGGGCAGTTGATTCCCCCACTCTCTATTTTGGCAGGGAACATGTACCTGATAAAAACACTTCATTGCTTCCCTGCATACTGGAACTCTTTCCCCTTGCTCCTTAATCCCCATCTCTGCTATCCCATCAGAGCCAGCCAGCTTTCCTTATCCCTGATTTCTGATGACTTTTCACTGTTTGAACTCATCTAATAATTGATTGTATTATGTTAAAGTGATGGATAGCTCTAGGCAGATGAAAAGCAGGTAGATATCTGTAACTGCTTTCATAGTTAGCATTGAAGGACACCCTCCTGAAGGCTTCACTGGAGCCACTGCAAGGGCTTTTCTGAGATCTGGTGAAGGAGCTCCTTCCTCCCAAAGGAACACCTTTGTAGGGGAGCTTTCTCATTCCCCAAATAAAACTGAAAGACATAAGGAGTGCGAATAAATAGATTTTACATTCTTAACGTTATCTTTTGCTCCAGGTTTGTTTTGCTGTAAGATTTCTCTGTAATTCGACCCCCTCAGTATCTTACAGTCTATCACTCTCAAGTGAATTACTTAATTCATGGCAGCTTTTAACAATGAATTTCTTGCACAAAGGAGATGTTGAACGTATTGTCTTTTCTGTGTTATGTTATTTAGCTTTATGAATAAGTTGAAAGGTATAATGATCATCTTTGGTACCCTAGAACAGAAGGAGAGTCGTGAGAGAAAGAAATAGAAAATTTAAATTTTTTTTTGGCATTGCTAACAATTCATAATATATTAATGAAAATCATCACATGCACCAGTGTCCTCAAACTTCAGGCTTGCAGATATTTTTTCTGTATTTATAATTCCAGAGCACATAAAATTATTATACTGTAGTTTAATATCTGAAAATTTGCACAAGTATAGGAAGCTTGTGGATTCTAGAGGAAAATCCTGATACATTTACTATGTCTCAGTTCCACAACTTGTACTATCCCTCAGCCACTGGATAGTTTCCCACAGCTGGCTGACAGCAAACCTAGACAGAACTCCATAAACATTGATCATTTATTTCATTGCAAAGTTAGCTTTTTGAGTTTAAATTGCAGATGAGATTGATTTGAACCAACCTGACCAAATTTGCAATGAAGTAAATTATGGACTTTAATCTCCTCAGCTTCAAAGCTTATCTGTGAAAAGTGGGCAGGTAGAAAAGAACAGCTCTTCTGGAATTAGTCCAATTCAATAAAATGGTTGGGTCTAAACTGTCCCACAGGAGCATGCCAAGATCTTGGTCTCCCAGAGGTTGAGTTAGCTTATGGGCCCTTATGCTCAAGTGTCTTCTCCACAGACTTGGAGTCAGACCATTGTACATGCCCCTCATTCTAGACCTGCCTCCAAAAATTAAAGGCATATACTAGAACAGAAAGTAAACCAAAATGTTGTGGTATATTGTTTCCAAAAAGAATTAATTTTATGTTTAAATTTTCATTCCAAACATACATTTTAAAATTAATTAAGGATACTCAAGTTTTCCAAGCATTTCAGTTGGTTTTAGTGGTCTAAATCTCCTGTATTCAGGAGTAAGTACTGTACCCAACTGCTTGGGGTTTACTTTTTATTTAGCCCAGAAAATACATTACTGGATGCTTTCTAACTACTTATTTTTAGTGCTCAGTATCTGACTTGCTACAGACAATGGGAAAGGTCTTCATGAATTTATTGAACTTCACAACCTTTCTAGGCTATATGGAAACATAGAATCATAGAATTGTCAGGGTTGGAAGGGACCTTAAAGATCATCTAATTCCAACCCCCCTGCCATGGGCAGGGACACCTCCCACTAGAAACAATGATGTCTATTAAGAAAAAGATATTTTTGTACAACTTTTAAAGCATCTTAAGTAATAAATATTGGAATAAAATAATCAGTTCCTAAATTCTAAATTTGAAACAAGACTCATAACTTGGATTTCATCTAAAGATTTAAAGTTACACAAAGCAGCTAAAGATTTAAAGCAAAGGGTTAAAACTGTGAGTTCAAGGAATAAGTTAACACTACAAAACATCTTACCTGGAGGATATCAAACAACTAAGCAATCGCTGTTAGATAAATCAGAGAACTGACTGTTCTCTAACCTAGTCTGCTGGTATTCTCAAAGGAGGTAATCATTATGTAATTATTTTCTTGAGACAGCACCATCAACCACTTTTTTATAAATTTTATGGCATGCTAATTTCCCATCTGTCCCAAGTAATACAGACTCTACTTTATTCCCCATAACTTCATAGCAAAATGGCAAGAACTAAATGTCTGTTCAGTCCTTCTGAAGGTTGGGTATAAATGAAAGTGTTCGTGTTGTCCATACTGGAGAGAGCCTTCCCTCTCAAACATGTCTCCAGCATTGGTTATCAATGCCTTCATGGTGATAGTCAATAAAAAACACTTTCTTGGTGTGGAAATCCAGGCCCAGACACTTACAGGGTCTGTGATACTCCTCTGCAGCCACTTCTGCAGGTGCAAACAGATGGCTGACATTTCTGATAGGCCATAAAATGCAGAATACGACTGTCCTGCTACGCCGAACGGGAATCAATTAAGTAAGAGGCAGGATATCAGGCTATGAATCACAAGTCACTTGTTTCCTGTAAATTGTGTAGTTTGTTGGGTTGGGTTTTTTTAATGCTTCATTTCATGGAAGCCACAGGGACGGCAGGAAAAGCAGCAAAAGAGGGAGGTAAGTTCATACTTGAAGCAGTTTGAACTTAAGTTGGAAAGTTGAGCTTCCCTATTAAAATCTCTGAGAATAAAGCTAGTTTGGGAGGTTACTGCCATGCCCCACATCTAGTGTCATATTCCTTCTTGTGTGACCTCCTGAACTCCCTTCTGAAATACACTGAATCTTATGCTGTGCTTGTATGGCTAAAACAGAACCAAAACAAATAACTATAACCTTTCCTGAAGTTCCTTTCCAGAGCTTGATCGTTTCACTAATGCTCTAAGAATAGTTGTATCAGGACAATTAATGGAGCAGCAGAAGTAGCTTCAAAAGAGGTTTAAGAACTTTTTAGCTGCAGCTTTGGGAGCTCAGAGTGTAATATTTAGATAGAACAAAATTGCTGTAAAAAGAGGCAACTGAGTGGAAAAAGGACAGAAGGCAGAAAAAACTTTGAATGTGAAATGCAAAATTAAAACTTAGAAGAAAAGATTACTAAGAAACAAAAAACTTCACTATTTTTCTTCCTAGTTCTGAGTTGTATAGTGAAATGTAAGAAGAGATGTAAATATGTTAATAGATATTTCATTTCACATCATGCTCCTTGTTTTATGTCTTCAATTTTCTCTGAGTCAATCACAGTCCTTCGCTAATTACTGCCACAAAACTGAATAAATGGCAAAGGGAAATAAGCAACATTGGTATATAGGGTGAGTGTAGTGACATTATCTCAAAAGAATAAGTTGATGTGACAGTGTTTTAAATATGAGTTGGCAGCTGCTCATGAGCTTGCACTGCCTGGTTTTAACCTTTAATTTGTGAGAATGCTGCGCATAAAGATTAACTTACTTTACTTAATGTTTATTTTTTCAATGCCTTCAAATTAGAGCTGTCATTATTAATGTTTTGAAAAGTTGTCCAGTTTCTCAGTGCTCTCTGTAGGCTCCTGTTTGTCTCCTGACTCACTCTTCCAGTGCAGAAGAGTGGAGGACCAGGGGAGAGCTTTTCTCGTGTTACCTGAACAAGGAGGATTTCTGCACTCCTGCCCTCCCCGTGCCTCAAACTACAGGATTTATGGAGCTTGGGGAGTGTATCTATGATGTGAAAAACTCAGGTTTATTGGCTGAGTGAATCTTTGCATCCTAAAAGAGCAGCTCAGTAAGAGGTAACAGCTCAGAGCTCTTTGGTTGTCTCCATTCCCTGGCACAGGGTGTAGAAGCCTCATCTGCCACCCATCCACTTACTCATTCACCTATTATGATTTTCAGATTTATTATTAAATCTCCTTGTTTCCCCTAACTGCCATGACTATCCAAGTGAAGACTATGTTTTAAAATTTTATATTCAAGGGAGAAAATACTAAAAATGACTAAAATACAGATTTGTTCAAATTACCATTTTGTTCTGAGCCAAACTGAAAAATCAGTTATTTGCACAAGCAAGAAATGTTTGCTTTCCCGTGATTTCCTTACAAAACAAATAAAATATCACAAATACAAGTGAGTCTGTGTAAGCAACTAGTTCAAATCAATATTCACAGAGAAAAAATCATGTTGCATGGTGTGTGTGCGAATTGATGTCAGTTAAAACCAAGGAATCTTTACACACCCCCAAGTAAAAACACCACATATGGTTTCAGTATATAGCTTCTATGCTGTTAAAAAAAAAATCCAACTTTTTCCTATCATCTTTTTTTTTAGGAGAAGTAAGCTGTTGAAGTTCCATTTGTCAAAGCTAAATCCTATGTTGGAAGCACAGAATGAAAACAAAAAAGAATTGTAAGAAATGCATATAGAGACTGATACTCTGCCTCTCATGCATACTTTTAAATATATATTCCCATTTACTTTCTCCAAAGTTAGAGTAATAAAAAATAAAACAATTAATTTCTTGGTACTAGGTGGGTAGCTTTTGCAATGGAATTTGGAAGTAATTTATATGATGGAACTGGCAAGATACTCACCTGAGATGAGATGGAGACACTGGGGAGCTTTGAAGGGAAGTTATATAAATGTGAAGTAAGGATGAAAGAGGGGAAAAGGAAATGAAGATAAAAAGATTTTAAATACCTCAGGGCAAGGTAAAAGGAAAGGAAAGGCCTCAAATTCATTGCTGTGTACTCTATTAGCAACAAAGGACTCAAGTAGTATGATCAGAGTGAGTTTTCTTTTTTAAAACCAAAAGAAAATATCAATGTAAATTTGTTTCTGGCAGAGGAAACAAGCTCGTAGGATAAAGGTTCTTTTTCATCACTCATTTTTGAATGCCAGAGTTCAAACAGTTAGGAAATTTAATAGGATGTCTTATTTGTGAGTCCCTCTAGGGCAGAGCCATATTCTGCAGAGAAGTGCTACTTTACTTTCACCTGGTGGAGCTAACTTTTAACTCTTCAAAAATCATCTATGGGATACTCACGGAAAGTATCCACACAGTGTCCCCAAGCATGTGCCTTTTTTCTATCTGTGCTTCTATCTTTGTTTTTTTGTTGCTGTTGCTGATGTGTAATCTCAGCTTGCTTCTTTGACATGTTGAGGTTGCTAGCATTGTTGTACCACCTTCCTTGGGTATTTGCTGCACCTTTTGCTGGCAACAGAGTGGATAGAAATTTTAATTCTGATGTTAATTACCTGAGAATCAGTATATCATTAGAGAGGGGAGAGAATATGTTTCCAGAAATCCTTTAGTGAGAGTGATTTTCAAAGCTCTGTCATGGCTATTGGACTTAAACAGTGAAAAATAAAAAAGGTAGTGAGACATCTGAAGATTTCAGAAGGTGAGAAAGCCATTATTAATAAAAGACTAGCTAGAGCAGCTAAGAAGAAACCCGGTGGGTACAGCGGAATGGAGGGAGTTGGCTGAGGGTCATTTTATCACTTTGGCAGAGCACTCACTGTGCTCTGGAGATACTGACAGAATCAGACACCTCCTAGAGCAATTCTTTGCTACAGATGAGCACATAATAAGCTACTGTTCATGAGACGTTAAAATTCTGATGAAAAGCGCAATGATGTTGTTATTTATACCCTAATTTCACAAGAATATGTGGAGATATTTATATTACTAATTCAAATACTCTGATACCCACAAAAGGCTTCTGATTTGTTGTTACTTGCCACAAAGTAGGGATGAATAAAATCAAGAAATTAAAGAATGCCACATACTTTCAGAGTGAGAGGAGGGAAGTAAGCTGAAAGTAGAATTGGGTTGGCCACAGGTAGTGCACTACTCGTCTTTCATGAGAGTGGAAGGAGCCCTCATGGGCATCTTGGTTCTTAGGGAATCAGCTTGCCTGTGTGCTGGGCACTTATCAAATTACTACTTTAATTTTGATTACTAAATGCTTGAGGTCTCAATAATGAAGTTGCAGAAACCCTGACATAAATCTGCTGAAAGAACAACTCATTTCTAATGAGAATAACAGATTTCAATTCTGTTGATACTGAAGGAAAAGTGAGATCTAAATGCTACTTGTGAGATTAATAACAAGAAAACTGAGGTGTCAGCAAATGCATTAGGGAGAAAGAAAAGAGCTAAAAAGAAGGAAAAAGTTCAGTCTTGATGTTGGAGATTACTGAATTTGGAAGGAAAGCAGGACTGAAGGCTAAATCAAAGAGAGTTTAACAATCCAAAACATCATCAGACACAAACGAGTACAGCAGATGGGCTGAGTAGAGGAGAAATCAGAAGACAACAGCAGAGACTGAAAGAAGATGTTTGATGTCACCGACAGCAAAAAAATGCTGGGATCCTGACATGTAGAAAAGTGAGTACCAGACAGATGAAAGAATTTGGTGAAATACATACAAAAAAAACTAACTTAAAAGGTATTGTTCAAAATATAAAAGCGAACTTTCTTGACTACAACTTAATCATCTCCACTCAAAATTAAAAGGGAGAAGCATAGAAAAGCAGCCAGTCCAAGTTCTCTTTTAGGAACTCTTATTGTATTGCACAGTATAAAATTATGAAAGAATTAAGAATATATGTAACAGAATATTAAAGCATTAGTAAGAACTCAAGGCAGTATATATTCACACTAGTGAAAAAGACAGTGAGAGGAATAATGTTAGATGTGGAAAGGAGATATGAACCAAGATCATCACAGGTAGAGATCAGACAGCTAGACCAACCATGTGCAATTCATGCCTGTATTTCTTACCTTGGATAGGATAAACCAACTTTGATTAACAGTAACAGCATTTACTTTGGGTTTATAGCTAGTAAATTAGTACTATATACTAACATGGTAATATGTTTGCTAATATATATTAATAGGCCACCATTCAAATAGCAGCTCATTCACCTTCCTGTTTTCAGGTAAATCTCATCCCTTGCTTTAATTCATTATTTGCTACGTATCAGACACTGTAATAATACCCAACTCCTTGGTAGATCCTGTTAATGCAGAATTTCTGGGTTCTTATACCTTTAATTTTTGTCCCCCTTTTCATGTATGTTTGTAGTGATTAATTCCTTCCAAATCTACTCTATTGTTTTTCATTTTTTTACATGGACATTAGACTTACAGCCTGTAATTACCATGATTTTGAGTCCTCTTTCTGAACACAGGCAGTACTGCTCTGGTTCTTCACTGACTTGGTAGATTTGCTTGAAATCCTTATCCCTGGGTCTGCAATCTCGGAATTGTTGGCTTGAGATCTTCCCATTCCTTTACCTCAGTGCACTCAACTACTGACATTATTATCCTTTTCATCATGGCAGTTTCAGTTTCCATAACTTTGTCCTGCCGTCTCTCGTGCTCTCATCCCTAGCTCACTTGTCCACACTGAAATCTGAGGCAACACACTCATTAATTTCAAGACTACATACACAAACCTCTCTGCAAGGACAGTGATATCAGAAGGTCCAGTCTTTTATGTTATCCTCCTTTGCCTCTTACAATCTTACCATTAACCTACAATACCATCACTTTGTTCTTTTAAATTTTCTCTGAAGGGCACTTTGTTCAACACTCCACTTCGCTGGTGCTCATTCTCCAGCATGTCTCTGACAACTCTGTGACCTCAGCCTGACGCTTTTCAACATTACTTCGGTTTCTTCATTTTCCTCCCTAGGTACCTGGAATTTCTATACAAACATTACCAACTTCTTTATATGATGATGGTTTTTCTCTCTTTATGTCATTAAGAATATGTTTTCTAGCTTTTACTGATGACATACACGCCATTTTCCGTGGCAAAGGGAAATAACAGGGGTCTAGGGAGAGGTGTAGCTTTGCCAGGCAGTTTTGGTTAATCTTTTGTCAGTGTCAACAACAGCTTCTGTTTTCTGTAGCCCACAGTTATGTTACAGGTTGAATTCATGTGATTTCTGCTGACAGAGTCCTCAGAGCAGGTGATTTTTCTGGCTCTTTTCAGTGGTGTCTAATGATAGGACAAGGGGCAATGAGCATAAGCTGGAACATAGGAGGTTCCACCTAAATATGAGAAGAAACTTCTTCATGGTAAGGGTGACAGACACTGGAACAAGCTGCCCAGGTAGGTTGTGGAGTCTCCTTCTCTGGAGACGTTTAAAGCCCGCCTGGACGCCTTCCTGTGCAACTTGGTTTAGGTGTTCCTGCTCCGGCGGGGGAATTGGACTAGATGATCTTTCGAGGTCCCTTCCAATCGCTAACATTCCGTGACTCCGTGATTTCTGCCAAGACATTTTAAAAGATTTTTGGGTTTCCCTTCAATGTAAGAATTATCTAGTGGTTTCTCTTAGTGCTCATTTTCAAATTGCAGACTACATTTTGATTCAATCTGTGTCCAAGTATGTTTATTTGATATGAAATAATACTTTGCACTTTGGTTGTATTTTCTGCTTGAGCAAGTCAACTTGCTTTACAAATATTAATTAAGCTTCCCAATGCTCTTTCCGATAGCAAAATGTAATTATTTTAGTTAGCACACGGGTTAAAGCAGACACAGAAGCCACAGAAGAGCTATGTCTAAAACTTGGTCCTGTGATTTAGCTGTGAGAAATTATTTGCTCTCCAGTTTAACTTGGCATAGCTGGGTTAATGTTCCTCCAGTTGACGTCAGTGTCAGTGCTTGGGTTACCTGCTGAGGTGAATTTCATATTAAAGGATTTATGAGTAGATGATTCCTGTAGAGTTTGTTAAGCTTTCTCTTAAGATCAGATTTACTCCCTATCCATTTTTGAGCACTACTGTCTTTATGAGATGGTTTTGTCCTTACTCCTAGGAAATGGTACCAGAACCTGGAGGTTTCTAAGGACTCTGGATGTACAGATTTAAGCTATAAATATATAAAGGAGAAATGAGGGCCAGGAATAGTTCTTCCTCTTAAGCTATGTCTTTACCTCACAGTTACAAATATAATCTAGAAACCAATCTAAAACCCAAATAAAATGTTAGAGGAAATGATAAAATGTGGATAACCAACATATGGAATCCTGTATGTAATATCAAATGAGCAAACTGTCTGCTGCATGTAATGGTTTCCTCTCCCCTATCCCCATGCAAGGCTCTGCTCCTACAAACTGGCAGATAAACAAGCAAACTTTCCTGTACCAAGAACCCTGTTCTCAGGTATCTTCTAATGGTGAAAAGCTGTTACTTGTTAACTGCTCAGTTTCCCAACTGAAAGTCTGTGTAAGCCAAAATAATAGATTGCAGACTTTCATTAATGTTTTTTCTTCTTTTAATTGAGTTTTTGGCATGTAAAAGTGGTAAAGTTGCTATCTTCAAAGTATACCTGTGATGACATATCCTGGAATTAAAATGTTAAGAGGAAAATAAAAACCCTCCCATGCTGATGGTAATGTGCATCAGGTAAAAGACATTCACATCCTTTTAGGATTATGTTGAGACGAATCCAAGGGAAAAACGTCAGTCATTTTAAAAAAGATAGATGTAAAGGATTTTGGTCTGTGGAAAACTTAGATGAGAGCACCTAGTGAGCTTCATTACCTTTAGATTTATGCAGATGGTGAGTGGGTTTATTTCAGAGTGAAGTTTTGGACTTAGATGCCAAAAGTTCTCATACATCCTGGTTTTGGCACTTCGGAGCTTTTTTAGGATATGGCCCTTATGGCAGGAATATAAAATTCTTACTCATGTTGCTATGCAAACTATTGCAGCAGACTCTCACCTTTTTCTGCTTTCTACACTAGGTGAGCAATTTCACTGGCTTAATGGCCTGTTGCTGTGCTTACCCGTGGTCGGATAGTTACCTTCCACCATTTGTGTCTTAATGAACTTCGATCAGATATTCTGGAGTGACTTACTGCTCAGTGTGAGCAGGAGCATCACAAGATGGTTCATATAGTGCAGAAGTCATCAGAATATTTTGAAAAATCAAGTAAGCAGCTCCACAGTTATGTGAAAAAAACCACAGAAGTGTTTTGTATCTATGAATACTTTTTCTCACTAAGGAGTCACCCTTTGCCTATTTGTGAATTTTTGTTTTACTCTCAGGCATTTGTTTTTCTCTGTTCCAGTCCAGTTGCTTGGGAAATAACTTCAAAAATGTTTTCTGCAGAAAAATAATTATTAGTAAGAAATGCAATAAGAGATTACGTGTGGAAATACGCATATTTTCTACCCGTGTTTAATTTTCCTGTCTCTGCAGAGTGTCACCTACATCTAATTAAGGAGGTTTATTTGTCTCACATACTACTCTGACTTCAAGTTCGTAATCGGTGTGTAGTTAGTGAGCAATCTACTCTGCTGATTATCAGTGGAAGAAGAAAGCTACACACTGAGAATTAGTTTTCCCTCAGGATTGTCTTTTAGCTGAAGGTGGATTTATCATCAACAGATATTTGGCCAGACTAAAATAGTAATGTAGATGTCTGTGCTTCATTACTGTGCCTTTAATATCTCATCAGAATCTCTGTAATTGAATCCAGTATTAATCTAGCTTCTTTCTTTAAAACCTATTTACATGTTTTCACCTGGCATTACTGACCTCAGTATTTCCATTTTATGGGTGCTGATAAATAGGTACAGGAGAAATTTGTCCTTTCAGTTTGTATACCCTGAGTGGACCATCAAGAAGTCCATAGCATCAATAATATGATCACATCCCCATAAAACAAAGCATTGTTTTCTTCAGTGTCTCATAATTTGGATATTGAGGTATTTGCTCCTCTTGAATTATAAAAATAATAAATACTGTGAAATCATAAGATGATAGTCTGTGAACCTGAAAATAAAAAGAGAGGCTTTGTTTTACATATGATATATTTCTGTTGTTTGGATGGTTTTCCAGATAACCATCTGTAACAGAGAAAGGATGGCAAGAAAACTGATTTCTCATACTTGGTTGCCAAGATTCATGAATATCTGCTTAGGATGGCATGTTGCCTAATCAGAGGCTGGTTGGACTCTCCCTCACAGGTTTCAAACAATAATGTGTTTAGAGCCTGCCTTTGGGCAAGCCCTTTGGCATCAGTCTAACAGATTTCTGTACATGTGATTAAACTTGGTGTAAAACTGTATCTGCTAAAAAGAAGCAAAAAACTTAAATAAATAAGGAAGCAGGTGAGGAAAAGAGGAAGGATTAATAAGACAATGTAGGAGCACACAAAGCCAATTCTGACTGCCAGCAAAAGCACACTGCCCGCGGTCAGGTGAGATCTAGGGAGGTTATTTGGGCCAGAATATGAAGGTGTGAGTAACAGGTGATAATAAATAATAGCACCAAGAGAGACCAGAATCACTCAGCTGAACTTAAGGCACAAGTTATACAGTAAACTTAGCGAGTCAATAAGGTACTCGTGGGGCTTGATCCAAACTCTGCTAAAATGAGTGTGGAGGATCTCCAGCATCTCCAGCAGACATCAAGTTGCCCAGGACCTTCTTCACAAAAAGAAACCATCTATAGATAGTTGTATCTGCTCCAGAAGAACACATGTCGCAACAGCAGGACTTAAATCCAAGGGATCCAGCACAGACCTAATATGGCAAAAAAAAAAGTTTTACTAACTGAAATTCAATCACATTAGACAAATGAGCTCTTTATGTCAAGACAGTTTGGTTTAAGCCCAAGTAAGTCTACTGATCTGTACAGAATTGTAGGTAATTATATTTGTATGATGCTTTCTTCATTTTTAACTTAGGTTGTGGCACATTTTAGCCAATTTCCACTCCAGCTGTCTATAGGTAGAGGTCTCCAGGATCTTTTTTAAGATTCACTGAGTGAAATTGGTATGGCATTTGTGAGCTAGATATTTGATAATAATGACTATTTCTGTAGCTATTATTTTTGCTGTATATAATAACATGTCATTCCTGTTACGTAACAGCAAATAAAAATAGTGCTATATTTGCACTATTTTGATACTATGATGGGAAAATCATGCTGTGCTTCCTTTCAATTAAGGTGATTATTTTGTTTTGCTAAATGGAGAACATTTCCATAGAAAATACAAAATGAAGGCTGAACAGGAAAAAAGGTATAAAAATTCACATACCAAAAATCTCAGCTCTGCATCCTGAAGATGTAAAATTCAAATACAGAACATGTTATAGTCTGACAGACTTTCTATAATGTTTGCTATGTCTTATTTTCTCCGAATTTATCCCAGACAGCTTCTGGAGCTCATGCTGGAACTCCCATATTTTCATTTAAGGGGGCTGATTCCTTGTGACTGTGCCACAGCAACTCCTGTATTGCTTTTCCAGCAATTTCAGCCTGACTTGTGCAAGAATCAGAATTAATATTATACAGTGGATTATCAAAGAGGTAAAGAGGCAGTGACCCATCTCAGCTTTCAGGGGTGACTGTGGATTTCTGAGAGACCCAAGCTTTCTATCATGCTCAGGATTTCACAACCACAACAAAAAAAACCCAACAGAAACTTAAACCGACCAAGGCATGGGGTCAGTTTTTCCACTTTAGTGGCTTCAAAGCACCACCTTTGACACCTTTTGTCACCTTTTGACATCACTGAAGCAATTAAAAATTACTATCTGTCAATATCTGATCGTTTACTTCTTTTGATCAGTCCTTGAGTGTGGATGATTGTCTCTGACCTTCACCATCCATTCCTTTCATCTCCATTCTAGTGCTTAACAACACTCCTGTACTTATCCTGTCCTGACACTTAAAACTCTACTTCACTTGTAGTAAACAATGATGAAAAATCACTAAAGCAATCCTTTTGTTCACTGCGGTGACATTTCCTCTAATTAAATTTTCATCTCTGAAGGTATTTGGGCCTCTCTGGTCCATCTGGGATATGTTTGCCCTCAGCACTGCCTCAGGCCAAATGTATTTTTGTTGATAGGCTGAGCAGCATGCTGTCCTCCGTGACCGGGGGTATTCCCCACTGGTGGTTTATTTAGAAGATTATTTCACCAGTTTCAAAGTACTTTTTCTGAAGTCTTTTTTTTTTCCCAAAAGAGAGAGCAAGTGCTGAGTGCCCCCCAATGCCCTCTCTTCTATGAATTGGTGTGATTTTATGTTCTTTTCAAGGAGTTTCCTGAACAGGCTGTATGTAGAGATAGGATGGGATAGAGGGGACTGTGCTTCCACAGAGGTCAAAAGCCACTTGAAGGACTTCCTCTTCATAATACTTTTCTGTGGTTTAAACATCAACCTCAATTAAACTGATTAGGGGAAACTGATTTAAGAAGAGAATTCTGATACAAAGAACAAGAAAATATTACATGTAAGAAGACGCTTTGCAGGCCTCCTTTTATGACTCCATGGTAGGATGTGCCTGGCAGTAAAAATGGTTTGCATCCATTTTTACAATTCCTTTAGCACCTCTCTCAGCGCTTGTCTCTGCAGCCAAATTGGAAAAGGTCATTTTTGCACACATGCACAAACTACTGCGGTGAAAGATATAGTTTATTGACTTAAAAAGAGAAAGGCATGGATCACTGCAAAATGTAATGGAAGTGTTTTCTCATTTCCATTCAGATAATAGAGGCCAATGGGACAACTGTCTCCATATTGGCTATGCATCATAGATGCTTTCCTAATTCTTCTGAGATAATAGAGTCTCATCCCAAAGAAAAGACTGCTTGAGTTCTTTTAGTATAATTGTTGATTTGACTGCACTACAGCTCTGATATAATTTAGGAATACCATATTTCAGTAAAAGCTGAGGTTACGTTTTCAAGGGAATCTGATTATTCAGTAATTAACATTCTGAAACAATTTTATCATACTGAGAGACCTGGGCAAAGGTAGCAGCCTTCATTACCAGAAACTCTCACTTTGCAAATTACTTCTCAAACTTTTAAAAAAACTACACGGTCTCCCTTTTTTTCTTCTCCTAACTTTTGCACTGAAATAAATGCAAGAGCAGCTTGCTGAAAGAAAGGAAAGGACATGGAGGAAAACAGGAACAAGCCACCTGTGGATTAATGGCATTTTTGTGGTTAAAATCCACTAATGCTAAATAAAATCATGCCGTTTGGGAAGCAATATCACAGCTTTCAGAGTTGTATAGTTTGAAATGTCCTTGCTTGTAAGTCAAAACTAGTAACTTGTAAGGAGCTGGTTACAAATACTGGAATATCACAATGGCAATAACAGGTCATTTAAGAGATCATGAATGGTTTGGCTGTTCTTACTTTGATCACATGTATCTTACTGTTGCACACCCCAACGAAGTGTACTGTCATTCCCACTCCTGCAGACAGAGTGAAAAATTGGGATGTAGAAATGACAAATCTGATCAGTTGGAGTGTTTTATGCTGAGTTTGCACAGATGCAAATAAAACAAAGGAAAAAGAAAGATTGTAGAGATCAGGACCTGTATTGTCCTGGTTTAAGGTTTCAGTCTGCTTTTGTGCTGTGAAGCTCATTTCTTTATGACACCTGTATAAATGCAGAATTCCTCTTAGAATATCATCTGGATAATCTCTGGATCAACCTCAGTGTGAAATGAAAGCCTGGCAATGGCAGGCAAACCCCCTGGCCAAACACATGTGTGCCAAAGCGCCTGAAGAACTAGGGATATTGGGTCTGGAAGAAAAGTAGCTTGCTTCTAAGAGAATGCTGTGAAAATATTGCAATGACTGCCTTGTAATTTTGGATAAATTCTGTTAAGGGTTGAATCATAGAATCATTAAGGCTGGAAAAGACCTCTAAGATCATCAAGTCCAACCGTCAACTCAACACTACCATGACCACTAGACCATGTCCTGAAGTGCCACGTCTACATGTTTATTGAACACCTCCAGGACTGGTGACTCCACCACCTCCCTGGGCAGCCTGTTCTGATGCTTAATCACTCTTACAGTAAAGAAATTTTTCCTGATATCCAATCTAAACTAAATACCATCTTGGTAGGTTCTGAGAAGTTGTGTTTCCTTTAGGCTTTTCTAAAATTTTACATGAATCTCAGATTATACTTTCTATCCCTGAAATGCTCAGTTATGCAAGAGGCAGTGAAATTACATTATAGAATATGTACAGATATTTTTTTGGTCCTGGAACTTGATCCTTTTTAGAGTTTTGTATAATTCAAGGTACTTAGGCTAAACATGAAAAAGTTTTTCTTCAGCCAATAAGGAAATGTACACAGCACTAATCTAACATTAGGCAGAAATTGCAAGAGCAACAGAAACCCGAATTGCTTTATGAATTTATTTGAACTTTAAAGAGTAACGGTAGATGTATCTCACAACTAAAAACTATCTGTCAGCACTGTTAGGCTTAATGTTTTATCTGGGGAGTTCAACCTACCTTTCAGGTATGAAGGGACAGTCTACTGACAAAAGAACCCTCCCATTCCCTACCCCGAGTCCAAGCTCATGTCTCTTTGCTTATAAAATGAGCAAATTTACATGCATTTAAAAAATCCTATAAAAGTTCTTAATGCCTTTCTAGCAGTAATTTCTTATGCCATGTAATCTCATCTCGAGGCAAAATATTTGTTCAGATAAAAAATATTAGCAAACCAGAAGAGACTGGCATAAAAAGCAAAGAAATGACTGTTACAAACTAAATTTCCATTCAGGCAGTTTCTCCGCCTCTTACAAAGGACTTTTCTAATAAGGATGCCAATTTGTTTCTTCAGGAAGGCCTTGAGGAAATCCAAGCACCTTGGGAACCTCCACAAGACACCTCATCCTTCTGGAAGCTTGTCAAACACGAGTAAGACAAAGGCCTTTTTTTACTGGCTCGATGCAGGGCAGGTAGGAATGCACCTGGCACTGGCTGCAGACAACAGCTGTCTCACCAGCATCCATAATCTGTACTGGTGGCTTCCTGGCTGTACCTGTGTGCCCTGAATGCAAAAAGCATCTGTTTCACATTTATTCATTTACTCAGATGGCATTATCTACATTACTCGCTACCTTTGGACACAAGACACTAATTTATAATTCATAGTACACAGATGCTTACAGAGAGTAGAAGCTTTGGCTACATTACCTGTCACTCTTAGTATATTTTGTATTCATGGTGGGTAAATATACAAGTATAAAGCTGCCATATTGTGTATGACTATCTATAATGCATTAGCAAACAGTTGTTTGATCATTTATACTGTCATTCTTTGTGGTTGAAATGATGTTGGAATGAAAAATGAAACAAACTATGGGTTCCCTCTCCCTGGTTTTTATTTTCTTCTCTCTCTCTTTTTGTGTGGTGTTGGTCCTTTTGAAGTTTTCTGGAAAACGAAGGTGATTTTGTCTTGTTTTGTTTCTCTCGCTCTTCCCTTTGTACGATTCTCATTCAGTACTCGGTCAGCTATTCAGTAAGTTCACCAGTGCAGCTGGCTTCAGAAGAAGATGCCTCCTATTCTTTGCTTTCATAGGCTCATAAATCCAGCCTGCCGAGAATATTAAAAGGAGAAAAATACTCAGGCAGGAATAAAGCATATCAAAAAGAGAAAGCGAATGTAACTGGGGAAACATTTACTCAGGATTACATATTAAGCAATTTACTCTTTAGTACTGAAAGAACAGAGAGAGAGAATATATTAACTGTACTTACCAAGAGCCCACTGCATCCATCAAATGCTGTTAAAACCGGCCATTTTTGAAGAAGGAGAACATTCTGTATACCTTGTATTGTTTTTAAAAGCTATTTTTAGTGCCGTAAATATTAAAGAAAGCCATTGTCCCTTGCATCAGCTCTCACTCATTTTTTAGGAGGGCAACTTTGCCAGAGATGCTTGACTTAAGAACCCATTAAAATGAAAATGTACTCAGGAGCCTTGCAGGAATAGTGCTTGAAGACATGGGCGCCAAGCATGCTTGGCAGCCTGGAAAGCTTACAGAGCTCTCCTAACAGGAATGCCATCACATTAAAGAATTAGCATAGCCCCAGGCAACAGTCTTTTTTTTTTTTTTTTCCCCTCAGTAGATGTGAATGACATTTTGTATCTGAGGCACATTTTTAAATATTCCTTATCCGCACGTAAGTTTTTTATGACTACATTAAAAAGCAAAAGGTTGGTTTGTTCCTGTTGACATTTGTTCCTATTCCTCTCTCTCTCTCTGGGCACAACATCTCAAATAAAGCTCTGATGTTCATCTCTACTTCCACAACTTTCTCACTCTCTGCAAACACTACTGCCTCCTCCTCAGACTCTTTTTTTCTGATGGCAGAACCTGTTCTGTCATTCTTTCTAATCTTTACCAGATGCCACAAATTCAGCAAAACTCCCACAAAAATCCCTGTAAAGTCTTTTACCTTTCAGCAGCGCCTCCAAATCCACTCTTTGAAAATGGAGATAAAGCATATTAATAAATACAGAAAGAATCTGAATATCAGTATCGGAAAACCTAAAAGTAACTTCTCTCTTCACTGACCCTAGTCTATGAGAAGAGAAGTTGGGGAAAATTGGAGAAATAATCACTCAGCAACCTCATCAATCAAACTAGCAGCTTAGACTGCTAATTATTCCCTGGTGGGGATACCTGAGAATTAAGAATTACAAATATTTGGCTCTTCTGACCACTCACCAAGGAAACTTCAGGTTATTGATTCCACTACATGAAAATAATCCACCTAACTCTCAGTTTCTTTCTCTTGGGAAATCTTCTTGCATAAAGTTATTTGACAAAGAATATATAACCAAAAAATATAGCTGCTGACAGCAAAGCTTCATAGTTTTCTAATGGGCTCCATTTTGTCCAGTTCCTTTGTGTATTTGCAACGTAGAAAAAAAACAGTCTTTTCTCCATATTGGTTGAAAACTCTGTGTAAAAGCAGCTTATATCTTTGTTCATTAGGCTGCATAAAGCCTGAAAACAAGCAGTGGGGAGGCAAAGTCAGGAACTCGTGGCCATTTCTGGTTTCCTACATATGTGAGGTAGAGTTTGAAATTGCTCCATCCCTCAGGCTGCTGCAAATTGTCTTTTCAGTCTTTGCTGATCAGTCAGCGGAATGATCTCGCTGCACCAATGGTGGGGCGAACACAGTCACCAGTTGTGTTTGGTGGCTTGTTTCTCAATGAGAATCAGGAACAAGTGGTGCCAAAACTCTCCAATGCCTGGGAATAGCTGCAGTTAAAAGAGTTTTGCAGGGAGATGCCAGGAGAAGAATGAGGTACCTGCATCCGTGCATGAGCTTCCTACAATTTGTCCCTGACGAACTCCAGATATAGATTCCTGTTTAAGAGACTGTGAACAGCTAAGAACAGTGAGCGAGCGAATTAGGTCAGAGAGCTGCTAAGCCACTTTAAGGGAGATCTCAAAAAGTACCATTTTTAGGCTAGCTTGGTCATTTTGTGTAGGGGTCAAATTTTCTCTCTCTGATTTTCAATCCACAGTTCAAAATTTGATTTGATTGCTATGTTACACATTGAGCTATACTCCCAGTTTTTTACCAAGCTGTGTTCCAGTTTCCAGCAATTGTATCCTAGATATCTGCTAAGTGACTTCGGAAAGTTTGTATCAATGTTGTTACCATTAATTTCTCTTTTAAAGCATGTGGGAAAACTTGGCTGCTAGTCCCTAAAAATATCTGTGCAGGAGGAGATATTTTCCCCCCGATGGCGATGGACGCCTGCTGAACACTCTCAAGAGTCTGGTATCCTAACTTCCATGGCACGGAGCCGGAGAATCCTCATACATCACTGCAGGCTTCAGCTTCAATCCATAAACACTCGGTAAAGACAGTTACAACAGATTTTCACACTTTCATAAAAAATGCACTGCACAATTTTGATATTTTTTTTTAGGAAAGCCCTCATTGCCTCACTGTTCTGAGGCCACTTTGGTACAAGGATTTGTTATCTTGGCTGACAACTGCACTGAAGCCTATAATAAGAATCTCCTTCTTTCACTCTAACAAGCAAATTCCCTGTTTTTTGAGACTCCTCTCTAGGAAGGCAGTGCTGAATGTGTATCAGGCTTGAAAAGAAAGCCTATCTACGCTGCCATTTTCGCTTTTTATTTTTCTAATTTGTCACTCAGCTCACGTCCAGCTCGAAGCAGCAATTCTGCCTGGAAAACGCTGCAGCTGGTTTCCTCCAGTGCTCCCCCTATTCAGAGCAAGGGAGGCAGCGGTGGGCTTACGCAAGATCGGTTTAAATGGGAAATCAATACTGGTTCCTCAGTTCCTACAAAAGAGCTGAACTGGGCTGGATTGGCTCCAAGGAGAAAAAAAAGGAGTTGAGTGGAAAAAACTGGCTGCCAATGGGATAGGTACTCTGCTGCATGCGAGGCTGTTTGGGTCTCTGCCACTGAACCCATCACAAGAAGTCTGAGATAACCTGGCTCACCTCCTACCATCTGGTTTTGACTGGACAATAAATATTGGAAAAATAAAAGCTGGAAGCATTTTTTCCCTAGGCGTATATTAGTTTATAAATACGTAAATGTTTCTGTTCAGCATCAGTAGGAATTTGTACCTTGTACTGTACCAACCAGTTACAAAAGGGATTGAAAACTTGTTCTGCAGATGAAAAGTGGAATCATTGGTGTGATTCCTTGTTCTACAGCTAAGGAGAAATATGTGATCTAATTAGCAATTCCATCAGACATTGCTCAGTGACTGGAACTTAGTTTCACAGGGTCTCACTTGACAAGACTTTCTATTTAATCTCTTGTATTTAAATTTTCTGTGGAATAAGTCTCAGTAAAATTCACATTTCTGAAATCTGAGCCTGTGTGCCATTTGATTTAAACAAACTTAAAAGAAAAACCAACAATAACAGTGAAAAAAATGTAATAACTTTGGTTATTCTTTAACCTCTACTAGTAGTGTGCAGAACACAGAGACATACATTATGAACTGTCTTTAGACTTCTCATTATTGAGCAACACTCCAAATATGGAAGAAGGATATTTTTACTGAAGGTCCTTCCTGCATTGAATTACTTCTCTTGGGGACCTGCTGTTCCCCAAGTAACAGCAGAGAGATGTAAGCCAGAGAGGTAAAGGGAGAATCTCATGGGGGAAAACAGACAAGGTACAAAACTTGACTTTTTATTTTGAATATTTCTGTGATTTCAGATTCACAAAGCCTTACAATACTGTTAGAACCAGTAAAAACGACTGATGATTGTGGGCAGGGAATGTTGGGAAGGTGGCAAAAGAAATTTTTCAACATCAAGCATGCCTGGATGTATAACTGAAAGGAAGTACAAGTAGGAAAGATGGGTTCTCAAAACAGGAAGGTAGCTGAGGAGAAAGAATGTTTCATATTAAGATTGATGACATTTAAAATACTTGATTAAAACACCAGCATCTCTATTGTTCAGACAAATGGAAAACAGTTTTCTCCTAAGGTTCACAGTTAAATCTTGTGAACGGTCAAATACTGCCTGAATGAAATACTGCATTTTCTACTGCACTCTTTTGTTGCATTTTCAAGATCTCTCCTAATACCATGAAGATGGCTATTGATGCTGTCTATTCTTACTCTTGCACAGTTTATACAATTTTAATAGCTCTCCCAGCTTAGAGATCTTAAAGTTTTGTCTGGTATGATAAAGATCTGCTTACAGTACTAACAAAGCTATCAGCAATGAAACCTTGAGCCAAACTTCATGTGCTCTTCGTTTATGCAGTTTGGTTTAGTAGCCATTGGGATGATCAAGGTGAGTAACAATTACCTTTTTATGTATTGACAACAGTATGATTATAAATGTCTTCACAGTATTTCCTGTATGGAAGCATGGGAATTCATGCACTGTGAACTATGGAAGGAATGGAGAAATGCTGATACTCAGAAAAAGGTAAGGGCTGAACAAAGGGGAAGGAGGAGGGGAAAAGAGAGGAGTTTCTGTCTTAGCAAACCATGTTTTGGCACCTTAAATGCACAAGGAAAAGAGAAGAAAACTGCAGTATATCAGATCTGAAATTCTTTATCAATTATTTGGTAATTCTACTCCAATTTTATCCTTAAATTCATACTAACCCTCTTGTTTTGGGGCAGGTAGGAGAATGTGCCTTAAGTTAGCATTTAATACTTGAATTTATACTGAAATATGTTGTGGCCTGTGTGTCCACACCGTAAATTGAAAAAATGTGTCTTCAGTTTCTAGATGGCAGTTCTCCAACAATCTTTCTCTGCATAATTCTTCCCAGATTAAAGCAATGTTTTACTACAGTGATTAAAAGTGAGGAAGGAAAAAAGCATTCCAGAGTTTTCCAAGTTGGAATTCTGTGTTTCTTCTTATTCTTATCTCTGAATGTGAAGTCTGTGTTGTTTCTTTCTGTATACTGATTGACATATGGGTTCCTAGGGCCCTCACGTATTTTAAAGGCTAAGCTAAAATCTTTTAAAGCACAGCAATGTCTTTATATCATGGAGTTCCCCTCAACTCCATCTATTCTACTGGCACATAGCTTCTTTTTTCTGACATCTGTCACAGAATTTTCACCTCAACAGTATGAGCTTGGATGTGCTCCCTACAAAAACCAGTTTCTTCAACAGTAGAACTATCATTCATAGGTAAATATAAACACTGCTATATATGAAATACGTTCATACCTAGAGACGCAGGACTTGTGCTACTGTCCAGTACAGTATCCTCTAGCTGCATGGTGGGGCTGGGTTGGTACCCACAAAGTCTCAAATCCAAAATAGTTTGTTAAATGTTTGGATGGCTTATCTCGCTCCTCATGTCAAACCCCATGAACCAGCAGTGAACACTTCTGTGCCAGATAAATAACACAGGCTGTGTCCAGTCACATGTAAAAAGTACTGCCTTTCTCAAGTAACTAGGAAGTTGGTTTAGATCTATCCCGGGCCTTATTTTTCTTAATGGTCACTGCTGTTAGACAGCTGATCCATTCCGTGATAGCTGCAGCAGGTGTAGTGATGAATATTCTGTGCAGACTTTGTTTTTTCTTCTTTGATGACTGCTAATAAAACTCTGTGGTCTGTGCTCTTGAGCACTGTAATCAGCTTTTTACAGACTGCAGTGTGCCATCTTTGTGGTCTGTCCTTTGAAATATGCTTTTGATTCTGGTAGAATGTTAATCAGACATCATGGGAAATTTTTGCTCTCTTCTTCAACGTAGAGAGAGATCCCAGCATCTTACCACAAGGAAGAACATATTTTGTGCCACCCAGAGCTAGGGCTACCTTCAGGATGCTGTCCACTATTGAGAAGCCAGGCATTTTTCTCTCTACTTTCACAGAATCACAGAATGTTAGGGATTGGAAGGGACCTTGAAAGATCATCTGGTCCAATCCCCCNAGCTCAGTGCCCAACATATACTGGTACCTGGGGTTGTTCTTGCCCAGATGCAAGACTCTACACTTGCCCTTGTTATACTTCATTAAATTTTTCCCCGCCCAACTCTCCAGCCTGTCCAGGTCTCGCTGGATGGCAGCACAGCCTTCTGGTGTGTCGGCCACTCCTCCCAGCTTGGTGTCCTCAGCAAACTTGCTGACAGTGCACTCTAATCCCTCATCCATGTTACTTTCTACTGCATAAGCACTGAGCAGTTACACTAAGTATTTTTTTTGTCCTGTTTCCTGGCTTCACTTATTGATCTGAATCACTAACTATCCAGTTTGATCCAGTTCTGCTGTTCTTGCATTTCTTCATCTGTGTCTTAATGGTTCAAAGAAATGTTTGGAAGAGCTTCACTATAAAGTAAAATCTCAAGTCTTCACGTGGTCCTGCTTCTAATAAGTGAATCTTTAAAATCTCCACAACTATACGTGTTTGCTAGAGTTCCTGGTATAATTATGTGTTTATCCATTTTGCATATTCTGCACATTTTTGCATTTATTACTACTAAAGTACAGAGATGCTGTAAATTTGGCTTGTTTTGCCTGTGTACACAACAAAACCTGTTGCCTCCTGCTTTCCTCCACCCAATTCCATGTAGATTTCTAGAATCTCAAACCCCACCAAAATTCACGTTTCAGAAATACTTGAGGGGTTAAAAGTCAGCTCTTAATTAAGGTGCTCAGGTTCTAGATTGCTCCAGTGTTTTAATGTTACCCTTTTGCAGGCATGTCTTAAGATTTCATTTTTATTTACGAATTCTGATCAGAAAAACGTGGCTATCAATGGAATCTATAAAAATACAAACTCTAGGGGAATGTGAATGCAAACCTGATGGATACTGGCTGGTATGCAAGTACAATTATGTTACACAGGCTTCAATCTGAAACTTGTTTGTTTTCCACTGATTAAGTTGGTCCAGATCCATGGCTGACTACTTAGAGGACTGAGGTACAAGTTTCTGATATCCTAACTTTTTTTGCCCTCTTCACAGTTAGTCTGGTTAGCCGTGAAGGAGCCAAATATTTACTTCAGTAGAACCTTCCTACACTTGAAAGCTAGCTTGCTTGCTTCAATTCTTTTTTGCTAGCCTTTTTTTGTGAACCCAAAGCTTCTAGTGTCTGTAGACAAAGGAAATCAGATTGTCCTTCATTCTGAGAATCAAAGGCTTCCATGGCTCATCGCTGCCAACCAGCCGGGCTTCCTCAGACGGTTCCCTCACAAAGAAACTTAAGGAGATTTATTGTGAAGCAAAAGTAAAGCAAAATGAAATATCAGTCTTAAAAAAGTGTAATTGGCTGTCAGTTAAACAAATACACCCTGCAAGTACAGGAGTATCATTGCATTTTGGGAAGAGCGGGCAAGTGCTGTCCTCTAAGGTCAAGAATAGAGACATGATCTGAAATGTCTTTAGCACAAAATCTGCAACATTTCAGGGTGCAGTTAATTAATTTCACACGTACATACATGCACCTTAAATCTCTAGCATTTCAATGACTGAAAAACAAAGAGGGAGATAAAAAAGCACTAGTAAGTTTGAATATAAATCAACATTTTGAAAAGACCATGAACTATTTTTATATTTTAGACAGCAGAGTACTTTCAATCATCAAAGAGAATAAAAAAAGGCAAAGAAAAAACCCCCCCACTAAATAAAAAATATTCCCACAATAAAGCAAGAGAGAAACAAAGACAAGAATAATGACACAGATTGATATGGACCTCGTGAAATTTCATACCAAACTTATTACTTATAGATTGTATTTGCCACTTTCATATATTAGAGAAAAGTCACAGATAAAGATGTAGAGCACAAATATAATCAAGAGCACAAATGATTGCCATCTACTTTTAGGACAGGAAAAATAACAAAAGTGATAGAGAAATTTCATATAGTATTAAAAGCTGAACTATTGTTACTGCCTTAATATAGTATGAAGTGAAAGGCTGTGATCATGGGCTAGTGAGTGGTAACTTTTGAAGGTGATAATGTGTTAGTAACGTGGAGATTAAATTACTAATTTTCATTAAAGATAGATGAAACTGAACAGGAAGTTCAGGGAACATGGACTGAAATTGTTCTCTGTGAACGTGGTCCTAGGTCCTACAGATCTCCCAGTGAGCAAGCAGCACAGCACAGGGGCTTTCAAATGTTGATGTTATAAATTTTGCCAGTTACAGATCTGACTGATTCATTGGAAAAGACCCAGTGGTGTGTGTGTCACCAAGGTGTGAAAGACTGCAGTCTTTGTGGGAACATTTTCTGTTCAACAAACTGCTGTAAACATTTTTTTTTCCACTGGAGACCTGTTCTATAAACAATTTTGTCACAGTGGTTGGATTGTATGGAACATCCTGGAAGGCACTCTTTGCCTGTCTGTAAAAAATGCCTCCTGTTGGACTGGAAGATTCAGGCTGCGGGTATAAAAGGAGCTGCTCTTTATCCCTAAGTTTCTGTCTTGCTGCCATTAGTTGTGGTTCTGTTGGTAACAGTTGCTGTGTGAGATCTTTGCCATTATGGTTTTTGGAAGCTGCAAGTTATGGAAATGCTCCTTCTGAGCTTTCATGGTTTATATTTCAAAGAACGGTGAAACTAAAGACAATGTCTGGTATATATATTATATAAAAATGTTCTTCTTTGCTGGCAGTGATGAACTCCTCTACAGATACACACACCCACCACATGTATCAATAACTAGTAAAATCAACCTGAGAGGTTTGATTAATCTGTGCCAGTTTGACTTTGTCTCCTTTTTAAATTGTAAGTAGTTGCATAGTTTACGTATATACTGAAAAATCAGCTCCTTAGATGGAAACTTTCATTCCATTTATGAAGGATTTGATTATTTCACTTTTTACATTTATAAATGTCTCTCTTAACACTTTCAAACTAAAACCAAGCAACAGATACGCAGACCCACTGATGCTCACTTCAGCAAACATCATCTCAGCTATAATTCTTAATCAATGCTTTACCTTCTAGCCCTTGTGACTTGCCAGTGTGTGGATCCTGCCCTCGGAGGGCCCGATTACCAATTAGGGAACAAGAAACATATGCTCCGAATCACAGTTCAGTTTACTGAAAATGTTTGAACACTGACATCAAATACTAGTGTATCTACAAATGTGTGCCCAGGCTTTTTCAAATCCCTCAGGACATTAATTACCAGGCCTTCAGTCTACTTTAGAGCTAGACAGACATTGAATTATCAATGGATTTTGAACCATCTGTGAGCCGTATCACAGAGAGTTTTGAAACTTTAAAATCAAGTATGAAACTTTATGAAAGACATAAATGCACTACTAAAGGATGAACATTTATTCGCCTGATGTGACATGTATTATATGGGTGGGTATGACAAAAAGCATTCTCCCCTGAAGAGTATTCTGTGCAGGAGCAATGGGTATCATGTGTCACTTCAATGTGTTACCCGCTTCCACTCTATTTTTCTTTTCCAAGTAAGCAAAGAAGAGCAAACCCAGTATTTCCCTAGAACACGGTCACTAGTTTTTGTGCAAAGTACTACATTAAATATGGGAAATGTGCTAATAAGTGTGTAATTAACGATGGCTGTAATATTAAAACACATATGTTTTAGGAGCACTAAGAAAAGCATCTATCTCTCTTCATAAAGTATAATTTCCACTAGAATAATGAAATCTGTTATGGCTAAACAAAAAGGTAAGTAAAACACCATTATCAGCGGAGGTGGTGGGAAGCTTAGATCTGCCCTTTGCTCTGAACCAGCTTTGGCCATCCCAGCCAACCCTTCTGCAGTACAAAGGCAACAGGACCATCAAGGTAAGTGATGTTTGGGTATATTTTCTTCAGGAAGATACTAATTCTTGTACGAAAGTCTTATGACAAGGAATTATCACAGCTCTAGTTATTTTTTCCTAGTGGTTAATTACACTCGACTGTATTTCTGTATGAAATTGTCTGGCTTGAAGTTCCAGTTGTTTGAGCTTTTTATGTCTCTGTCTACAGAAGAAACAGGCCACCTACAGATGCCACCTGCATTTCTTACAAACATGTTGATGCTCAAGTTCTTTACACCTCTTTTAACACCTAAGCCCACCTTGTGGACTCTGGTAACATTTCAGACACCACTCAGGTTTTCAAATATGACTAACTTTCTGTGCCATATGGTATGTATGATACATTCTCCAAATACTGATACCATTCCACAGCTAATGAAAAATTCAAAACCTAATCTAAACCAGAAGCCACAAGGGTCTCTTAGAAGTATTTCCAATGTGGACATTCCCCTGTCTGTCTCATCAGTATGGCCTAATGGGAGACCTCAGAGAGACAGGGAAAAAAAAGAATATATTTGTGTCCTACACCACTTCACATCCAGGAGATCTTATCACAGACTGAAGTATAGAAGGTGGTCAGCCAGAGAATCCAAATTATGGTACTTACAAACCTAGCAATATGTGACTTCACAAATAGTCCCATAGAAGTCATTTCTACAGTGAAATACTGGTAATTTTTTAGTTTCAGTAATAAAAGCTTTAACACAGATTAGGATCACTGCATTTGGCTGGGATGTGGACAGGGGTGACCTTCTAAAGAAGCGTCAAGTGCTCATAAAGTGTACAAAGAGAAAGGCAACTACTATTTAAATGTGTGTCATGGAAAAAAATGGTGTTTGACTGTAGCTTTTACTTTGCCTCAAAAAATATTATTCATAGCAAGTTTTAGACTTAGTAATTTTTTTGTAAGTACCAACATGTTAACTTATTAAAGGTGACTAATCAAAATATTTTCAACCGTTTTGCTGCAGGTTTTTTACTTAGCAAGTTATGACTCCATTGGTATCATGTTTACTCTTTCACAAATAGAAGAACTGCCTGCTGGTGAGTTCTAAGAACTTGTTACACGCTTCTCAGTTCACTGCTGAATTCCCAGCCCTGAAATGCTAGAAAACAAAACCCTTAAAAGCTCCCTGCATTCCAAGCCTTAAGCCAGTGGACTGACTGATGTTTTTAGCAACAATAATGGGCACAGAGTGAAGGGCTTGGATGCAAAACTCTGTTTTTTCAAGCTGCTTCAAAATTGTTCAAGGAACATCTGAAAATGAAAACTGAGACTGACAAGTGATATTTGAAAATGCAGGTATGAGGGCAGGCAGATTAGATTACATCTTCAAAGCCACGTAGTGGAAAAGTTCCTGCTATTTTAAATGTTGGTGGAAATTGATTGTCTAAGTGCTTTAATTTCTGGAAATTCCAGCCATTAGTTGTCGATATAGGCTTAAAGCACAGCTCAGTCTCCTCTCATGGATTGACCTCTTTCCTTAAAATTGCAGTTTTTCCTGTGCTAAGGGCATGGTTGAGAAATAATTTCAAACAGAAGGAGCTTAAAGATTTCTTCCTTTAAGACAGTTTTACCGTGTCTAGGATTATTTCCATAAATTTCTAACAGAGTCAATATTTACATACAATAGAAATTAGTTTTACTTTATCAAATTATGTATAACTCAGAGATCAAGCAGTTAGACGTGGCTCTTAGAGAATTTGGGTTTGGGTTGTAAAGGACCTTTAAAGGTCATCTAGTCCAACCCCTCTGCCACGAGCAGGGACATCTTCAACTAGCTCAGGGTAGTAAGGCTCAAAAGCAGCGCTGCTTTAAGCAAATCTTACAGATTTCATTTTCAGCTCTTCCTTGACCAGTAGTTTCAACTGCAGTGGACGCTTCTCAATAGGAATAGAACTTGTCTCACAGATATGATACACCTTCTTACTAAAATAATGCTCTGAATTTTAGATAAAAGCTTTGCATTATAAATGTACAAAGCATTCTGCCAGAGAGCGTAATAAATCTGCCTTCAAATATCACTCTGATGTATAATGTATAACAAAAAAGAATAGAACCATTTTAAAAGAAATAGGCACTTTTCCATCTTCCTATCTTTAAAATCTTTCCTAACCCTTCAGAACGTGGATGGCCAGTTCCCAGTCAGAACTAGAAAATTGGGTAAGCGCTGCACTTAACTTCCTAACTTTAACAGGGATCTTAAAATAAGAAAAATTAGCCACGCTTAAAAAAACAGAGAAAAAAATACTTTCTTTCTCTGAGTACAATGACTACACTCATTTCACGGTGAAGTCATCCCTTTATCTGATAGTTCATTCACTGCCATTCCTTTCAAAATGTCACACTTACAGAATGTAAGAAAACAAAAACCTGGAGTGATCCGGTGATGGCTTGCAGACATTCTATTCTTGAGATATCTTTTATCTTTTTTTCATACTGTACATGCAAGGCTTTTGTTTCTGTGGGTACTTGCAGGCAGGCTTATTTTTCATGTTAGAAAAGCCATGTAATTAAAAAAGTGGACCATATCCATCAATTTTAACATTGGAAAGCGGCATTTTACATTCAACTCTGCCCCTCTACAAACAGGAGTTTAGGGAAGTGTTTTAAAAGGAAGAGGGAAGGTTTTGCTTTCTTAATATAGTACAATTTTGTTTCCAGCAGCAAAATAAGATAGGATTTTAAAGGGAGTTTGAACAGGAACTAAGGGATTGAGGCAATCAAAGCTATTTAATTCCAGAGAAGCTGAAAACTCTATCAGAATATTTTGTGTTACTGTCTACACTGTTCTTTTATAGAAATTCTAAAGCCATAAAATGTCACAGCCCATTGTTCCATTTTATGAAACAAAATAATTATTGATAAAAATGCTCTTCTATCAAACATCCAGTCTATTGAAAATGGGACACATTTTACGTGGCCATATTCCTATTACAACAACAAGCTAGGAAACAATGATACAGAAGAATTATAGACATGGGTCTGTACCCTTTATGTAAGTAATTCTTCTGTGCACAAGCAGCCCTATTAATATTGATGGAATTACTCATGTGAATAATGACTACTGTGTAAGCCAGGGATGCAGAATCAGATCATGTATGACTTGCCCCCACACAGGGAATCTATTATAAAATCAAAAATAGCAGCAACTTTACTGCTTATTCCTGTGCTTCACTTCCAGGATTAAAATTCTTGCCATGGCAATAAAGTGCAGAAAGAGGAAAAGGAGAAAAAATAAGTAAGGAAATATTCTAACTCGGGTCTTGAGTTCTTACTGGCACAAGTAGTCCCATTTTCTTTCACTGAAGCACTTGCATTAGTAGAGAGTAACAGATAATAAAATCCAGAAAAGTTACTGAGATCTTAATGAAACAAATCCTTGACTGCATTTTATTTTGTCACTGTTTTGTTCTGTTTCCCGTTTTCCCTGTTAATGTAATTAGTTACACAGAATCCCCCTTTTTAACACTGATAGAGAGGAAAACTGAAAATTTGCTATTCTAATATAATATACAATTCATTGTATGCATTAAAATATGCATGCCCTCTTCTTCAAAAGGCAGTTTTTGAATGATTCATGAAAAAAAGTAATCTACATCAATAAAAAAACAGCTTTGCGAAATTCACAGAAAAAACACATTTTGGAATGTGCAGAATGGCCAGAGGAATTGACATTTTCATTCTCTCCCTTCCCTTTTTTTTTTCCATTTTCTTCTCCCCTGCCCCAAACATTTCAGGGTTTTATCTTTAATTTTATATTGTCTATATCTAATATGCATGCAAGTTCTATGTGCATCATAATCCATAAAATTTGCAACACCAGCAACGTACATCAAAGGTGAAACAGAAGTGACAAAGTACATTTCCTATATGAAAATATGCAGGATTTCTACCAATATTAGTTTGACAATAGAGGATAAACCCAGTAAACTAAAGTCTAAAGCCATGGGACTGCTACAGCCAACTGACTTACTCATAAAAGATTGCCAAGTTGTGAGAGAGAAGCACGTGTGGTCCCATGTTGGCCTTCAGCTACTCTCAACAGTCCTGATATCCTTGGCTACTGACATACTTAAGAGTTGATCAAAGGCCCTGGATGCTTCTGAGGAATAAGACTTTCCTATCACTACAGTTATTATTTCACCTTGTGAAAAACAAATTAAGCCGCTGTCCTCTACATTGGCTATTATTTAATTTCTCGATGACCACACACTGTTATATTATAAGCCAGGGTTCTTTGCCTGCTTTTTGCTTCTTGTTTCATATGAATTTGTCAGTATAAGGCTTTGCTTTTGCTGAATTATCCTCTTACCAGAACAGGAACCATGACTTCCCAAAGAAAATTCAGGCAATTCAGCTCAGAAACATTTGTATTGAAAGCGGTGGTAACTAAAACCACCAACTTTTCTGTATCTGTAGAATAAATAAGTCAGCAGCTAATAAAACAGCTTTCAGATTAATATTACGTATTATTAACTGGTTTATTACTATCTTCAAAATATCTCTAACTCATATCAGAGCAGAGCACATAAGGTAAACTCCTCAACAGGAGACTCTTAATCATGTACACGTTTGAGATGCCTAGAATAGTATTCATCTGATTGCATTCTATAGTCTAATTGTAGTCAACGGATGCCCTTAATAGCATTTGCCGACTGCTAATTTTGCCTTATGGTACTTTACTTGTAATCTTAGCAAACAAAATCAGTGACTCTTCCTGTTTAATTCTGAATAATACTCTTTGCATAATATGTTTGGGGAAATTCATCGCATGAATATTACTTTGACTGAATACATTATCCTAGATAAATTAGGATATATATGTGTATTTACTGTAGAAGTACAATATGCTTAAATAAAACGGGAGGCATCTAAAATATAAAAGGAATTTTCCACGTGCGTACTTGTTGTATATTCAGTGCAAAAGGTGGTGTATTTATCACACAAATGATTTGCTTCCTTCCCTGATCAGAATGAGAGGTGGTAGAAATGTAAGCTACTGTCTACGTGAATTACTCTTAACGCTATGGAAGCGAGAAGTCCCAAAGAGTGAAGATTTAAAAGATTTATTTCTTGGACTTGGAAGGTTTTTTATATATTTATTTTTTAATTCAAGCTAGATTTATATCTCTCATAAGCGATGATGCTTTTCATGCTTTGACAGTATAAAGAGACCAGGATGCTAAATAAGCAATGTGGAATTACATTTGTGCAAATGAAAATTAGAACCAAAATGGCTGGTGGGCCTGGTTCTGATCATTTACACCAGTGTTACAGCCCAAGTTTAATTAGCAGAGTTAATCATGATTGATCAGTCTCATGGAAAGAGGGTTGTGTGTATCCCATTCTCTCTTGCGACGACTGAAGTCTTGGAGCCAGTGAGGAGATGGTAGAGAGATGTGATCAGCTTCCTGATTTTAAGGCCAGGCCTGACTCCAATGAAATTGGAAGCTGCTGCCAAGGAGCTTCGTGTTGTCAGGTCCTGGGCACTGCGCCACTGGAAAACAGCCACGTTGGATTTCTGTTCTGCTGTCCCAGCTCGCCCCACGTGCTGGAAGGAGGGATGGAAATGCAGAGCCCAGCTGTAGTGCAGATGCATCGGCCCAGATGCCTACTCTCTGGAATACTTGTTTCTGGGTTACAGCACAAAGGGACCAAAACTCAGTTTCTGAATCTGTTATTCTAAAACAAATGAGCTCATTAGCGGAAAAGGAGTAGCAAAATTAGACAAAAGTGGAAATGAAGTGGGTGCTCAGGATACCGAGCTCTAGACACCTGAGCAAAAAATTCCCTGTGCAGTAAATTGAGAGGCAGGGTCTGATGCAGAGCTGGAGTCAGACCGAAGTGAACCTCTCCCTGTTTGCTCCAGCCCAGTAACCATCAGAATCTTCTAGAAGTGATGGATGCAAGACACCCTTTCTTCCATCGTGTGACGCTTTTCTTGGTATCTATTACTTCATACCTAGTACTGGTGAAATAAGTTTATATAAAATTTTTTATTTAAAATTTTATGGCTTTAATCAGATCAACCTAAGTTTGTGTGATTTTAGAACTCCTTTTTAAATTCTTACCTTTTATTTTTTTAATTATAGGTTTATTGTGTTTTAATTACAAATACTAAAGGAGGACTTGACCTGCAAGCGACCCTTTTAATTTGTTTGGTATTTTAACAGCTTATAAACTCTTTCTGATCTTTTCCTTAGTAGGCAAACCCTTGAATTGAATGAATAATTTTTGTTTTCTACAAACCAACATTTTTCTAATGAAAGAAAATTGAAAATTTCCCAGCCAGTTCTAAATTTAAGCAACTTAGCTTTACTGTGCTTGCACTTCTTTTGTGTCTGTATTCTTCAAACACTGTACCAAATTAGTTTACAGAAAAAAATGCTGGAAAAAAATAGCAAACAGTGGTAGAATGGTGGAAAATAGTCATCAAATCAACACTTCAGACTCCAGTGACTAATGCATGCAGCATAAATCTGAGACTCAGAAGTAAACCCATGTTTACTGGGACCTACACACCAGATTAAATCAACTTTTAAGACTTAATGTTTCACAGGAGCTTGCTTGTGAAGTTGAGCAAGCTACAACTTCAGAATAATTTTAAAAGCATCATCTGTTTTACCAAAACACACCTGCACCCACCCTGTATTATTTATCTGATCATTTATTTGGGAGAAAATTCAAACAGAAATGAAGCTGTGACTTCATTATATAAATGCCATCAGTGTCATACGGTGCACTTCCCACCAACAGGTCATTCAGGTAAGCAGGATAAAAAAGGTTAACTTAGGTGTCTGTTGTATCAGAAGGTCTTAGTAGCAGACTGACATGCTGTGTTCTGTACTTTCATAGAATAGTTTTGGCTGGAAGAGACCTTAAAGATCAAGTCCGACCTTAATTCCTAGCCCTATCAACACCACTAAACCACATCCCTAAGCACAACATGTACCCGTCTCTTAAACACCTCCAGGGATGGTGACTCCACCACCTCCTTGGTTAGGCTGTTCCAATGTCTGACAACCCTTTCAGTAAAGAAATTCTTCCAAATATCCAGCCCAAACCTCCTCTGGTGCAAGTTCAAGCCATTTACTCTTGTTCTATCACTTGTCACTAGGGAGAACAGTCTGACCCCTGCCTTGCTACAACTTCCTTTCAGGTAGTTGTAGAGAGTGAGAAGGTCTCCCCTCAGCCTTCTCTTCTCCAGGCTGAACACTTTGCACGCTTACTTATATGTCACATCCCACAGCCCATCCAAATCACTATCAACAGGGAGGAAAGAATACACAGAATGTAAAATTGCCTATAAAACACTATGACGTGGTGAGGAAGGTTACTGGCTGCACATCCTGCTTGCTATTTCAAGTAATTAAAAAAATTAGCTTCGGACACAGCCACAGATGTTCCAGGCTCACGATATTCAGAGCCATCTTCTTTCCATGAGCTGTTTCTGCAGGCCAGTGTTTGGCCTCACAGCCAAACCCAGAGCTCCCACCTTCGCAGAGGGAAAACAAATGATCTGCATCTACAGTAGGTTTTAAATTTGCCAGAGACTCAGCCTGATACAAAAGGTCAGGAAAAGGATATTCTGTGTAGTTACAGAAGCTTTTGACATAGTAGTTTCTCTTCGCAAAAGAGTGATTCTTTGATGATACTTAGAAACAAAAAATGCTACCAGAGCACAGCACTCTTAATATTGAATTTCAGCACTGAATTGCCAGCCATAGCTATATAGACATGAGGTATTCTGAGGAAAAAAAAAAGGCATTTTTATGGAGCCAAACTAAGAGTCAGTATACCCTAAGGAGCTTGGCATCTTATATGAACTTATGCATCTGCCTCCTAAGGCAAGGTGTGTATCAAAAATTATTGCAAGTGACAATGAACAGCTCTGGCGATGACTCAAGGATGAAGCATTAAGTGTCTGCTGGATGAAAAAACGACTCTGGCTGAGCCAGAAAGGAGAGAGTTTTAAAATAAAGGGGCAGAGTCAGCACCGAGTGGAAGATGGAGAACAAAAAATAATCAGTTTTGTGTTTTCTGCACACACAACACTTACCCTTTAAGTAGTAGAAACTTTGGTTGCTACCAGAAGGGAGGACATGCCCAGTTCCTGGCAAACCCACCTGCCCTCACACCTCTCGGAGCTGCTTTGATCTGTGCTGGTGAAAGTCTAGTATGACTTTACTGCCAGGATCACAACTTGTTCAAGACAAACTAAGAAATTTTGTTCTCAAGGAAGTAAAAAGGCACCTTGTGGCACTTTTAGGAGGACATAACTGTGTGATACTTGCTGACTGTCACTGGAGTTACTGTATGTGCCTAAATACTCTTGGAAAACCACACAACCATAAATCCTTAGGCATCCAACTACCTGAAAACGTTTGGTTCTCAAACCCTAGAGATATTTAAGAGAGATATTCAAGCAGACTCAGTGAGCAGCTTAGAAATCAGGGAAAAAAAAAAGGTCACTAACTTTCTTAGCAGATTAACTTTTTCCTTATCATATCACAGTACATCCTATTGCACAGCTGTTTCTGCAATAGCTTACTAGAACTGATGCACAAAAAATTATGATTGACTCAGAAGAAACATGCTTTAAAAAATTCAGGACAAGATATTTAGGCTAATAACATTTCTGAACAGCTTGTTTGGGAGAAACGTACTTACTTGTACACATTTGGCAAGCATGCTATATTGCATCTACATGAAAAAAAAGAGTAAGAACAAGCAAAGCGTTACATGATATTAAATAACATCAGATGCTGTTCTTGAATAATGCATTCAGCTACACTTGTTCCAATTCAGAACTGAAAAATAATTATTAACATGCTATATTTAAAATATGAAATAATTAACCCAACTTAAGGAGATGTTAGCAATGAAAGACTGATTTCACAAAGCTTTTGAAAAGAAAACAATCAGAGAAAAAACAACAACAAAATAAACCTAGGAATGACAATTAAGAACATCTCACTGAGAATGCAGGCAACAGAGCACAACACGTTGTACACCAGATTGCATTTATTTCGACCTACAGTGTATACAGATGCTTATTCTGATTTAGGACATAGTTCTTTTAAGTATTACTCCAGTAAGTAATCTTTATATTCCAGGAGTCCTGAAACTGATGTGGGACAAGGGTGGCTATTCTGGCAGCTAAGGACAACCAAATGTTAGGCTAATATGAGGAATGAGGACTGCCACTGATTAGAGGAATGTGCAAATGAAAGATGTTATTCTTTTAAAGCTGAATGTTCCTGCATAGCCAGCCATGAGGAAGTATCTCTTAACATATCAGTCATACAGCAAACCCTGACATGCCAGACTCTTTTCTATTTATCACAGCGATACAAACTTGAAAGTAGTGCAGAGGTTTAGGATTTAGCTCCACTCCGTACAGTACAGCACATTTTTCCATTCCTAACTATCACTAATTTTATGCAATATAATTGAGATAATTTTCTGACACCACTATAGCCACCTGGTATATTCAGCTTGGCTGACCTGTGCAGGCCCTGTAGTCATGACAAATTGAAGGAGCCATAAAAACAACTACATGTTTTAAAAGCTTTCTATATAGATTTGTCTAAAAAAATTCTCAGCAGCTAGTTTTCAAATTAACCTTGAATGTATATTGCAAGGCAGTACATGTGTATGGTCCAAATCTCCAAACTATTTATCTTTTTGATAAGGACAAGAAAAAAAGTAAGATAGCTTTGCATGTTTGGGATAGATGAAAGAATCAATTAATATTTCTGTGATATAAATCAAATTGTTCATTGATTTTAAGATACAGGGACATTTATATAGCTCTTAGATTTTTTTTTTAGTAAGTTTAGGAAATTCATCAGCTTTTTTTAGAAAATCTGTGTTTTGATTACCTCTTACAAAAAGTTATTTGTAAATGAATATGCAATATCTAACAAGTTATGTACACACTGACCTATTTATTATGTGTTTTTCAGTGGTTTTCCAGAGCATAGTGATGATCTCCACATTCAGCCATAGTCCTGATTCAACTTTGCATGAGCTACAGGTGCAGGAGGGTAAAATCTGACATGGAGCTGAGGAAGGTCAGAATTCATGCACTGTCTGAGCTAACTGATACCTAACCCATTTTAAGCAGTGAAAACTTTGGTTTGACTAACAGTACCTCAACACACACTGTACATCACAAATCAGAAAAGACTCGAGATACAGCAGACACAAGGCCAGTATTCAAACTTCAGCATTCTATGTTGCCAAGTGGAACAGTACACTAATGGCATTATTTCTTTTTTGCATCAGATAAAGAGTTAATTTATCAAAACCAAGCCTTTAATATATATGGTTTAAATTTTAACAGTGCTCATCCTTATATTTTTAGTCACACTGTGAGTTTATAGTGGCTTAACACAGTTATCAATGTTTTTCTTCTAATGTCATTTACTATTTTCATGTTGTTTGAAGCCACCCTACATTAATACTGAAATGTATTTTTTCTAATCTTTTGCATTTAAAACTCTAATCACAATATGTTGTTTCACTTCTCCTTTTTTCTGTAGCTGCTTTTCATGGGTTTCACTTCCTTACTGCTCCTAGAGAGAGGGATTTAAAGTGACAGATAACACAGCACTCTGATCAATTATTTCTACTATGTGCATACTTTCTGCCCATGTTTCAGACATGCCCTTTTTTTTTTTCCTCTTAAGTGGTTCAAACCTCTTTTAATTCGTAAAAAAAAAAGCATTAGGCATAACAGTTTTTTTAACCATGATATATTATGATGTCTTCTTCAAATTGTATTCCTTCCTTATGTAGAGAGATACTGGAGTGTTGGGAGCAATTAACATAACTCAGAGAACTAATTTCCTGTGGTTCTTTAACTCTGTATTTACGGCTTTCAAAAGAGTGGATCCGTACTCTAAGGATTAGTACAGTCTATAAATTTTAGTTGTCTGACTTTTCTTTTAAGGAATTAAGATAAGAAAAATTCAGTAGTGGCTGGAAATCGCGGAGTGAAAAAAAATCCACACTTTGTGCAGGGTTTTCCTTCTTTTTCCTACTTAAATAAAGACAAATTCAAGCTTTAAAATTATGTTGCAGGACTACTTGGACACCTCCTTTGCAGCTGGGTCTAGTCACACACCTTTCCACCTCTCTCGCAGGTGTTTGAGCCGCACTTGCTTGACCCAGAGCGCCTGCAGCCACGACCTGGGGAGCTGCCATCAATCAGGAGGTGAATCAGTGAACGTAGACAAAAAAAGGTCTCAATTTGTTTAGTCCAACAGCTTTTGCCAACAGGACAGACTCCCCTTTCCCCAGCAGCAGGCAAGCGTCCGTCCTGCTCGTCAGGAAGCGCTGACGGAAGACGACCACCCCAGGCCTCCAAGAAGCGACGGGGGAAGGAAAATCCTCCTGAGCACCCCCACTGGCGCCTGGTCAAATCCGTTTCAGCTGGGATTTTCCACTACAAACAGCCCACTTAGGGCTCACCTGTTGCGAGGCTCTGGGGCATTAGCAGCTCTTAATGGTCCTTAACAGCCCTGACCGGCCACACCTGGACGCTGCCCGCCCCCAGCCGCCCTGCTCGGGGCCTCTAGCCCTTGTCTCCGAGTCGCGTTTGGCTGGATCTCTTACCTGTCTTGTCGCTTCACCATTGTGGACCGGAGCCGTCGCGCCGGTCAGCTAGGCCCGGGTGCCGCCGTCGGGGTGAACAAGTAGCCCGGCCTGCGCCGCTGCTGTGCCCGGTCAC
Source organism: Brachypteracias leptosomus (assembly GCA_013401335.1). NCBI lineage: Eukaryota > Metazoa > Chordata > Aves > Coraciiformes > Brachypteraciidae > Brachypteracias > Brachypteracias leptosomus. Next base: position 106,778 of record VYZX01033654.1, read on the forward strand.
CCTCAGGGGCCGCCCCGCGCCTGCGCCCCTGTCAGGTGCTGCCTCGCGCCTGCGCTCCTGTCAGGTGCTTCGTGTGCGCAGCGCTTCAGGCGAGGAAAGCGCTTTTTGTGGGACGAAACGTTGATTTCGGGCATAGCCGTTTATTTAAGAGCGGGGGGCTCACAGAGCTGCCCTTGGTCACCTTCGCTAATGCACGATCTGGGCCCCGCCACAGCCTCTCTGGCGAGGGCCCTCTCTAGGCGTCGCACCCGTACGGCCGTCCGCCGTCTTAGTCTCTCTGTGCCTCGCACTTCAGCTGCCGTCCACCATCTTGTGCCGCGCACCCCGCTGAACTCATGGAGCCTGCCCGACCCTCTCGGCAGGAAAGGTTTCCACTGGTGACAGGGACAACTACCAGGAATTTCATCAGACAACAAGCAAGCGTGCTGCCACCTGAACCCAGGTTTAAGGTCTGTGTTTTGTTTTTTTGTTTTTTAAATGGAATGCTGTGGTGTTTCTTCCCAGACTCCTTTTGAGCCTCAGTGTGGCACCTGCTGAAGGTGGTGGGAAAGGCCTTGTTGAGCTGGAAGGGACCTTGTAAAAAATGAAGTCTAAATTCTCCCTTGAAACCTCAACACTTTCATTTTAACCTTTTGCACAAAACATATGCAAATCCCTAACTAAGCCCAAACCAAAAACTCCAGGAAGTGTATATATCCTATGAAAAATATTGTATAATCTGAAGGTTAACTTTTGTCTCTCAATTCGTTGACTGGATGCATCTCGGGGAGACTTGTTGTTTACCATTTTACAGCCCATTTCATTTTAATCTGTTTAATTAGCTTCACCTCTGGCATCTCAGGCTGCCATCAATAGGTAGCTGTACTCTGCTACAAGCATAGATGCAAATGCAAGGGAAAAAATTACTCTGGTCAGGGTTTGTTTTTTTTTAAATGTGGTGCATAGACCATCTCCTCCCCCTTGTGATCTCTTTACATTCTATAGCAAGTGCAACAATTACAAAGGAGTATAAGGTAAGTCTTAATGCATTTAGGTTGTCTTCTGATGTAGCTTGGCAATGAAAATATTAAAAGATTGCTAGTACTAGGGAATTTAAACGTGTTTTGCAACTGGTGATCAGAGTTTATGGTCGGGACACCTCTTTCCTTATGATTGTAAACTGAGTTACTGATTTCATTTTTGTGCTTCTCTACTGATGGCTTTACTGACTAAGTCTTGATAACAGTTCTAAAATGAATGTAGCTTATTGAATAGGAAGTACTGAGGATGTGTGATATGTTTAAGCACAAAAGGGGTGAAGTTGCAGTAGAAGTATCAACTTGCATGTTTGTTTTCAAAACTTCTGATCCATGTATTCAGAAATACTCTGTGCAATTGGAAAAATATATGTTTATTGCTTGTCTGCAGTATATACACTGCATTACTATGCTTTCCCCTTTGTTGTAAGGAGTGGGGAACAACAACCTGCTGCCATTAAGGAAAAAAATAGCTACTTCTGAAGATCTCATCAGGTCATTGGCAAGATAATTTGACATTCTGATCACATCTTCCAGTGTAATCATGTACTTCTATTAATAAGGTGACTCTCCATGTTGAGTAGAAAAATGTTCTGTTATAGAATAAATATGTTCTATCATTCAGGACGTGTGGAAGAAGTGGCTTGCAATAAAAGGAGTTTTCACCCTGTAAACTACCCATGCTGCTTTTGCTGAACCTAGAAAGTACACACTAGTATAGATTGTGAGAGTCCAAACAGGTTAAAATCCAATGGTAAAGGAGGAAGAGTTGAGGATTTTTATAGGATTGTATAAAATCTCGTGGTTCTCTGTGCTCTGTGTGTAGGTGCATGAGTGATGTAGATCATAATAAAAGACTACAGGGGCATCCAACGGTGTAAGTGTGTTTATTTTCATTTGGTATGCCTAGATCCTGTTGATGAGCTGCAGCATTAGTAGTGGACTCAGTAGTTTTGATTCTCTGAAGAATCGGTGGCTAATGCATCACTTATCAAGTGGTGGAAGTCATTTGGGACTCTTACAGACATGCTGTGCTGCAGTGATGTTCTTGGGAGTTCTCAATGTCAGAGAATTGTTTGGATTTCTCAAAGGAGTTGTTTCAGGATGGCATTGAACTCTGGCAGACCTCAGGACCGCCTGTGTTTTTCTGTTCTATTTGAGGCTTACGTAGTAAGAAGACATAGTTTAAGTCCTAATTCATAACTCCTATCTTAAGGATATGTGGTGGTGCCAGTAGCAAGTATGCCGTGGAAGTTGGATGGTTCCTCAGCCCACAATCCATATGCCGGATGCTATAGCTCAGTGTCTGATGTGTACACTTATGTAAGAACACTGGCAGTGAGACACATTTGGCAAGAATCTTCTTGAAAGTCAAACAAAGGAGGTGGAGGAAGGTGTGGAAGTACAGAAGGATTTCTGCCAGCAGTTATGTGGCCCAGCAAGGATCAATTAGATTTTTCTTACTCTAAAGGTTTTTTTTGATTTTTTTTTTAGGCTGATTAGAGTGCAAAATGCGTAAGGCGTGTGAGGCTTTAGCTCTGGCTTATTGTAATAATCCCTAATCCCATGATGCAAACTAGATACTTTAAAATAATGTTAGGGTATGAGGAAGAGCATTATTTAAGGAATCAAACTGTCCTAATTGCAGCCCAGCTTACAGAGCATAGAATATGAGGTGTATTATTACTGTTGTCCTTTTTACGGAGTATTCGGGCTCTTTTCTGTGTGTGAAATTAGCTCAGTCTTGTCCTGCAGACTCTATATCCAAGCTCAGGATGGCAAACCAAACAGCTAGCTTATGGGATCCTGCATTTTAACTAGAGACCAAAGGAAAACACTTGCTGTGCCTGTAGGATGTGCTGTCTGTCTCTCCTGTTGACAATGTTCCACTTTTATACAGATAAATGCACATTCACTGGAGCGATGAGCTAAATGAATTTGTGAATAGTATCAGTTGACCAGAAACTGGATAACTTCTTTTGGAAACAAGGTTGTCCAACCTCACTAGGAATATGGCCGTGATAGACCCGGACAGCTAGAGCTTCCCATGCCTACTGTTTCCTTTGGAATTTCTCTTGTGATTAATTGCCATAAAATGGGGATTAAAAGTAGGAGAGTGGGGGGTATTTTTTATTTACCCTAGTGCAAGAATTAACTCGAACTTAATCCTAAATCTCATGATTTGCCATATGCTACAGATTGAGTCTCTGCAGAACCCCGTGGACTTCAGTGAGTCGCTCTGCAGGAGAACTGCTGTCTGCCTTTGCAGGACCTTAGATCTAGGTGCTCTTCTGGGGATGCTCCTGCTGTCTCAGAGGGTGAATCACTTCCTCCCCCTGCCCTAACTTTTCATGGATCTGAAGAGGGCTCCCATGGAGATCAGGAATGGTCTCCTATGTGATGCCAGAAATATAAAACCTGGGGAGAGATTGAAGAGGTGGGATTCAAATGGAGTTCTTATTACAGACGCTGTAGGAGAACCTTCTGTTTCCTTCTTTCTTTGTGTCCCATGGCATCTCCTTAAAAAGTGCATACATGGTATTTGCATGCTTGCTGATAGGACTGTCCACAGAAGGAACATACCAGCTTGCACCTCATCAGGTGCCAATGCATCTTTGTGACTTCAGACTGGCTTTTGCTCATCCAGTTAGCTCAAACAGCAAAGAACTACCTGGGGTTGATCTGCACCCAGCCTGAGACACCTTTTTGAGTATATTTTATTACACAGCTGCACGTGTCATATCTTACACAGCTTAAGTAATTTTTGGCTGTAAAAACATCTCAAGGGAGAGGAGGCCAGTGCAAGCCCATTATTTATTATTATTGCTCTTGCAATCTTGTCCTTGCTGGATTCTCTCTGAACTTGCAAGCTCTCTAACCTGTCAGGTAAAACAAACCACAAATGAAGAAAGGTTAGAATGTAAAATCCCCAGGTCTGTGTTAAAGTGCTGTTTTATCTACTACCAAAATTGTACGTTGCAAAGGTGAAGGGAACCATTAGAGAACAGGTGCCCTGAATGAGAAAAGATTTCAGACCCTGGACCTGGAAGCCTCCTTGTTGATTTATTTGAGAAAACTACAGTAGTTAGTACTTGATTCAGAGCAAAAATGGAGTTTCTCCACTCTTCATCTTCAAGTAAAGACGAATGAGCTTTCATAATGGACCTTGCCCTGCCAATAGGAATAAATGACTGTGATTTCTGAACACTTTCAAGGAGACCTGGAGACTCAATATGCAAAATCTCTCATTCTGTCATTGAAAGTGCAGCCTTGGATTATTACTGACAGCCAAGATGCAGTTAAAGTAAAGGTCATGCAGACTATTGACAATAATAAATTCTAAGATTTGCTATCTTTTTGCTGAGGCCTGTGTTAGGCCATGCATCAAAAACCTGTATAAAAAAAGTGGTTTGCCCTCACCCGATTAAAAAAATGCAATGTACATTTTTCAAGCTTCCTTTTTGAAGGAGCTAGAATAGATCTCTCATTTCATATTTTTATCTTTTAAATTAACACACCGGGAGAACTGCCCACCAAACAATCAGTTTAATCCTCTGTGCCCACCCATAATGTATAATTGAAGTTGCATAAAATGATCTCTTGCTAGTAGGTGTAGAAATCAGCATGACAGTGTATTTGAATAAAGGCCAATTGTAAACACTAGTGAGTTAATTCAGTTTTCAGCATGTAAGCCTGAGGTGGAAAAAAATTAAAAATCTTAAATATTGCAGGTTAAGTAATTGCCTGTTCCTAATTGGGAAACAAAAATGCATTGCTTTGAAACTCGGGGCACATGGTAGTTTTTTCTTTGCAACCTTTTCATGATTAAGTGGGTTAAAAAAAGCATGGAATGAAGAAAACCAGTAGCTAACAAATAGGGCTGCTCAAGGTTTCAGTTATTGATGCTTAAAAATGCACGTAAGAGCAACTCTCAGAAATTAAGTAAGGCTTGATGAATGAGTTACAATTTTAGCAGTGAAATTAAGATAGGAAACTTTGCTTTTTGATTTATTTTTTTTTACTTTTTGACATGGAAGCACCATTTCAGTCTCTTTCTTTGAATATAATGAATGAATTTGCTTCTTACATAGAGCAGATTGAGAACCCAGGATGTTCATTGCAGTTCTGTGATTTATTCAGAGAGCAGCTAGTCCATAGGGAGCTACAGTATAACTTGCCATATTTAAAATTACAACCGAACCCTGACATGGGAAAAATAATCTTTAGAATGAGAGAGAGCAGAAAAGTGCAGCTTTTGACCCTTTGTTCTGGGGCTAACAAAACCCATGCATATTAAGTGCCAACTGTCGTGGGCAGTTTTGCTACAGGAGCATTTGCCCAGTGGAGAGTGGACAGACACCGCCAAGTAACACAGTTTTCAGCAGATGGTAACAACTTGCAGTCACTGGTAACTCAAAGTCTCAAACTGACAGCCTAGCAATGAAAGATGCCATTTTCTATTATCAGTCCCATGGGTTAGCCCCCATACTTGGTTTGAGAGCAGCGAGATTTACATAACATATGCCAGTCAGGTTTTAAGATACAGCTCAAGTGTCTGAATTTGCTCATGGACTTGTCACAAAGATTCTTGATAGTTGTATTTAATTGTAGCTGGAGTGGAGAAGCAGCAGGAAGAGAATAATATTTTTGAACCTATGGCTCCAGTATCACCTATTAGGTAAACACATAATTAAGTACTTCAAGCACACAGAACAATAAGAATACATAAGGGACACTCTATCTCACACACTGTTAACTTAAGCCTCTTCACTGTATTGTGTTTAATTGTTGAGATGTCCCCAAATACATCAATTACACTGACATTTGTTATTAAATAAGCAAAACTTGAAAGGCACATACAATTCCAAAATCTTTTTTCCCCTTTGTGTTAGAAACATGTAAAGCTTCTATTAGACTGTTTACTGTGACTGTGAAATCATTGTACTAAATTTCTATTTTAATAGTCTGTAAAATAAATTTATATTTTTAACTGCATGTCTTTAAAATTAAACTTAAATTATGCAATTACCAGTTAGTTCAGTGGGAGTCAGTTTGTACTGGCACAGGAGCGTAGACTTTGGCTTGTAGATAAAGTATCTATAGAAGCTGCAGGATATTTCCTATGATTTAAACTATTCCAGGATTATTTCAACAGTTACCTGTTGAGGTAAAGAAGGTTTATCTAGTGCCACTTGTATGATTTCAAATACCTAAAATAAACAGTGTGCACAGTGAACATTTCACAAACTGGTGTGAAAATACTGAACAAAATCTGTCTACTCTCTCAGACGTAATACCTTCATTTGCATGATGTGTTGATCTAGTATATGTTAAAATGAAAGCTAAAACATAACTTATTTTTCAAGTCCTTTTAATTTCTAGACTTGAAATAGTGTGATATTTCTTAAATTCCTAAAGTTTGGTTTAGAAATTGCTGAAGTATTAATATGCATTACTAAGCAATCCATTATTCAGACCTAAAACTTAATATGACAGCTGTAATTGCAATGGGCTACGAAAGAAAGATCCACCTGCCAAGGCAGTATCGGGACGTTCAGGGCTTATCTGTCTTAAGCTATTTTAAAATTCACTTTTTCACAGAATATTAGAATTTAGGGCTCTCTCATGTTATTCTGTCCACCCTCAGTTTTCACTGTTACTTCAAGACAAGCCCCTGTTTTTTTCCACTTTAGATTTGTTAACGATACAGGGGACAATAAGGATTTAAAAAGGTGTGTAGGAGTGAACATGGGAGAATATAATCTTAGTGCATGTTGTATACTACATACTGCTTTGAGTAATAGGATAGAAAGTTTCATCGCTAAAGAGGGACAAAAGGAAAGTTTTCTTCAGATAGCAGTTGTTGGTTTGGATTATGTGATTAGGATTTTAACCTTTTGGATTGCTTTTGTATCAAGAGAAAAATTATGTGTCTAGTTTATAGTACCAAACACTAACTTTGAGAAATCATGCTGAAGAATTCAATTCAACTGAAGATGATTTTTCTTACAGTCTTACCCTCACTGAGCTCACCTGAGTAAAGAGTGTTAAGCTATGCCTAGGCACACTGTCTTCCAGTAGTATGTGAAAACCTGTAGCTGAGAGAGAATAAATGGTTTAAACTCATCCCAGAAAGGTTGCTTGTGTGTCTGGGTGAGAGAGTGCAGAACCAGTATGTGATCGTATGTAATGCTGTAAAATATTCATTGCCTGGAATCTGTAGTTTCAAATGCCGATACAAGTTAGGTCGGCATGGCAATAACATTTTTACTGTACCTCCCTGTGTTTGTTTATGCCACATTTTGTTTAGATTATCTCTTTTTGTCAGTCTCTTGCTAGTAGTATTGCCCCTTCCAAATGAGTGGTTCCTATGGTAACAGCGATGCAATTCTTCTGGACCAAGCTTAGTGAGTTCTGCAAGTGCAGTAGCGAGGCTTGTTTGTGTGTTGAACTGATACCATGTCACTTGGACCCCAAGTTAATGCATTTCTTTTCTTTTGCTTTTAACCAGCTCTTAAACAGGGCAGTTCTAAGGAGCTGAACTGAGGCCCTGCACAAAGCCCATCTTAACCACCACACCAGATTATAGAAGGAAACACCTAATTCCCCCTGAAAAGCTCACCGAAATAAGTTTCTATTGCCAAACTCCCCAAGGTAGCTGCAGTGAGCTCGTATCCCCTCAGAGCTCTCCATTTACATTACTTAGCTTTAATAAATTATACAACTTGACACCATGCTATCATCCTGTTCCTGAAAAAATGTGTGCCCAGAAGTAGGCCATTAGGGCAAAAAAGATCTTTTAACACTCCCCATTACTGCAGCAGAAAATCCTGCCAATCTGAAGGGTGGATGAGTGATGGTGCTGGTCCTTGTCCCTTGTTGGCTGCTAGAGCAGTGTTTGGAGGCAGCTCAGGAGGGTGAGGTTGCTGCGTGGCCCTGCAATGGCTATCTCAACACATTATTGCTGTTCTCAGGCAATTAGGCTTAGGGAACAATGTGTGCTCAAAATGATGTGTGTTGGAACGGAGTCTTGGAACTGTCTTTCGTCTTATTTAATGGGTCTCTTTATTCTGAATGTACCACGGAGGCCTGTCAGCTGACCTGTGCTTTGAACCTTACCAAATGAGTTCAGAAAGTTCTGATATATTGGAGGCTTGGAGTCTAAACATAATAGTTTTATTTTACTTCTGGGATTTGTCTGGGGGTGAAGGGGAAGTAGAGCTTTGTATGTGTGCATTTTGTTTTTCCTTCAATTTAAATTTTCCACCTTTATGCCAATTAGTGCCCTAAAATGCCTAGCTTGAGTCATGCAGGAATTGATTGAAATGTGACTGTGTACACGATAGTCTGTTTAGGATTCTTTGTGAATTCAAAGTGAACCACAGTAACATTTTTATTGTAAATTTTTTTTAAGCTTATTACAATGAATCCATCTTTAGGCAGGTTATATCCTTTTTGTATCATTAAGGATAAATCGCTGCTATTTCTTACCATATCCTTCTACTGCAACTATGTATCTTTTTTTTCTGTGAAAGAGATACATGATAGAAACTAATTTATATCACTTGTTAAGTCTTAAATATTGCACAAATCATCTAACAGTGGATAAAAGTCTTGCTTCCTTGTGTTTTTTGCCTCCAGTCCTAGCACCTCCCTTGTGGAATATTGTGCCTGCTCTTGTGAAGAGGGGCTCTGAGTTTGTTTAGATTGGAATCCAGAACCATTAATGTTAATTTGCAGTCCATGATCAAGAATATTGAGTATGGCATTTCCAATGATGTCGCTTTTTGTGTGTATTTGGGTTTTTCAGAGTAGTTCTGCTGTAGCAAGAAAGCTGCCAATTTCATCCTGCCAGTGGTTCCAATATGTCGGTACCTGCAGTCTGCTGTATGAATTCTTTAATTTGTGAATGCTCTCCTGCTATCCAGGAGGGCAGCCTTGGAAAGCAGGTCAGGATTGTTCTAAGAGTAAGGTGTCTAGTAATGCATCTACAGCTCGCAGTCACCATGGTGCTTAACTCCTCATGTGCAAATCTTTCCCATGTTTGACATGGCATAAAAAGGTGCAGAATTCAGAGCGCAGGTGCAGGGACTTGTGATACCTTTGGAACAGCTACTTAAGACCTGTGTAAACTTCTCTAACATACTATTCAGGAATCCAGTATCATCCTTTTCTCTGGGGTGCATATAAAGCAAAGAAATGTCCCTTTGAATGAACAAGAATCTAATGGTGAGTGAGTTGTGTCCTACTCCAGATTGACAGAGTTGCCTGCTGGATTTGTGGTTTGACAGTTAAAAAAGTCTTGTAGTTGAACTTGATGTATAATGGAGTTTAAGATTTTGAATATAGTACACTAATAAAGGGATCCAGTTGGTAAATGTTGGCCACTTGTGTGGATGCTGAATACTAAAGATAAGCCATCCACCTGCAGTGTGCTGGTTTCCTGCTACTGGCACTTCCTTACAGACACAGAGCCAAGTTGCTGATAGAGGTGGTATCAGTAGCACTATGTAGTGATCTTTTGTCACACAAGATGTTGAAACAAAATGCTTCCAAGGGATTCTGGGTCAGATGCTACTGAAGATCATTGATGTTACCAGCTTTTCAATTCTGTTTTCAGTGTGCTGAATGTTGAGCAGCATGTGGCTGGTACCAGACTTCTTCTGGAAGAATGCAGCCTGTTGTGAGCTGGGGGCTACTCCACAACTGAAAATACGCAGAGTAAAACCAGGCCTGAGCCTTTTTTTTGAGAGATCCTTCCTTGCTGTGGAGAATGACACAGCTAGAGCTGGTTGCTGTGTTTTAGTGTCCGCTTATAGGAAACTGCTTTAATATGTTGCCAGCTTCATAGGTTATTGCTCTAAAGAGTTGTCTGTAAGATATGTCACCAAGATTAGCGTCTTGAAAAACAAGAATTCCCAAATTTTTACAGTTATCTGTTGCAGTGGAATGGGTTTACTTGTTTTGAAGTTTTACACCCCTTTCTGATATTCATCCTGTTCAACAGTATTGTGCTATTTTTACTTTGGACCATTAAGTTCTGAATTATCCTTTGCTATTTTGGAGTTGTAAGATTCTCCAAGGTATTTAATTTTTCCAGTCCTATATTCAGTATAAATGCTAAAGAAGCTTCTCTGCCAGATAAAGATGTAGCTTCTTTAAGTTTGTGCCCTTTTGACAGGGGAAGGGAACTTGAATGCTAATATTTGAAGCAAACAAAGAGTAAAACTAAAATTCACTTCTACAACAATTCTTTATGACCAGGTACAAAATTAAATTTACAGTTGAACAATCTAGCTCATAGTTGAAGCTGTATTTTTGTTTAAATTCAGACATAATACAATTTTCCAAGGGAAAGTGAAAAAGGAAGAAGATATGTAGAGGGGCTGGAAACACCTGCACTGAAAGAACCACAAAAATTCTAGAGTCTGGAGAGTTAGGAACTATTTCTGGCTTCTTTTTTGATCTGCACTATAGACTGTAGTATATATTAAAGGTTACATTATGTATTACACTGTGTAATGTATATGTGTTCATATAAAATACATTAATAAATAGTGTCTATATATAAAACACTATTAGCATATCAAAGTACATAGTTACTTTTTTTTCTTTATACTCTAAAGAAAAGACCAGGGTGATGTGTGAGTCCCTAAAAATAGAATAAATGGAGCTAGTTATGCTTTCAGCATAATCAGATATTTGTATACATACCTGACTCAAAATGACAGTAAGGTCCATCCAGAAGCCAATTGTTATAGTTAATACTTTAGTAACTTAAGTATAGTAGAACATCAAAACTTAATTCTGCTTGATGTCTATAACATTTTAGAAGAAAATAATATTGGTCTGCTTTTGTTCTAATCAGCTACTGAAAATGTATGCCTGTATTTCATTTTTAAATGCAACACTTTATACACTTCTCCAAGCAGGTGATGTGAACAAAGCCAACAATTTGGGATTTACATAAATCAAATGCAAACTTTGTGAAGGGTGTGACCAAATGCTATCAAAGTAATAGTATGTGGGTGGGAGATAAACTGCTTTTAAGCCTCACAGTAGAGATTAGTTGTGGACTTATTTTCAAAAGAAAGTAGAGAAGCTGCAAATTAACTGTTGTATATCCTTTCAGGAGTTCAACCGCTAACATTTAAACTGTCATTTGCAGGTTGGTGCTGGCTTTTAAAAACAGCTGCTTTGCTGCTTTCCCCCCCCCCATTGGATAAAACTAGTGCATCTGTATGTTCCTGGAGTCAGTTTGGTCTCATTCTTCCCTTTTCCTGTAAGGGGAGGGCTTTACATAGGAATCAATTAAAACTGTGTTAAGAAGAGATGCTGATTCAGCCACAGGAATACTGGAAATCTCTTTAAGAACAGAACATGCTGACATTGTACTGAGTAATTCTTTAGACTTTGCTGTAAAAAAGTTCTCCTGAAGAAGTTTTACATCTTTGTTTGGGGTCTGGGTTTGTTCTCTTTCCTCTGGGCAGGATGACTTCCTAGCCTAGCAAAGGGGGGATCCTGACTAGAAACTGCAGGTTTTGCTTTGAGGAGTAGGCTTTTTCAGGACTGGTTATGCATGTTAATAAAAAGCTGCCGGGTGACAATCAGAAATACTCTTGAAATCAGGGTCCTGTACACCTGGCTTATTTCATAGTCCAGTAACTGGGCTGGGTAGAGAAATTCACTCTGCTGCTGGCTCATCTCCTACACGACCTGAGCACTGCTACATGATGTACGCTTCCAGGGTCAGGCCTTGGAGCCCTCCTCAGCTCTCCATCCAGAAGCATGTCCCAGGTGCTTCCCAGATCCATACTGAGGAAAGACCTGGGCACAAGGAAAGAAAATCTAGGCAAACAAGCTGGTGGGAGCTGCAAAGAACAGCATTGGCATTTTGGCTGAGGCATTTCCGAAATGGGCAAAAAGGCAGTTAAAAAAGGAGAGATGTTCTTCTGTGTTAAGAAAGATGCAGAGTCTGTTCTCAGATGGAAGCAGTTCAGCCAGTCTTGTTCTTTAGGTGATGTCTTATGTGGACAGCTAATGTTTGGACATTTTCAGAAAATAGTATTCTGGGATAATCATATAAACATGTATATAAAAAAAAGAGCCTCATTAAAAGAGAATAGGCTTCAGAAATGAGAGCCAAAACATCAATCCTTTCTCACCAAAGGACAATTAATTCCCCTTACAAAATTTGGATTCTAACTGATTATAAATGCATTTTACTCTAAGGACTAATTTAACAATTGGGTCAGCGGCTACAATACCGTCCTCATCAGTTATATGATGGATAGAGGCATCTGACACTACCTTTGCTCTTTGAAAGGTTTCCAACACATTCCTCTGTCATCTTGTGACTGCATTCGATCCTTAGCTTTCAAAAACAATAAAACATATGAAGACTTTGTAGTTGTTAATGCTGCATATTTATCAAGAACAAGAAAATAGTCTGCCCTGAAGCATAATACTTTCATTTATTGTTATTCAGAAGAGTAATAGTATTTTCTCGTAATAATTTATTAAAGTTAGTTTAAATGAAGAATGACCTATATGTAGGAAATCTGGGGTGAGTGGAGCATCTAATTGCTTCTTAGCAATGCAGATAATAGCGTGTTCCTTTTGTTTCTTCAGCCATTTTGAGGGCAGAATAGTGTAGTATGCAATTTCAGAAAGAATACTAAACTGATTATCTTTTCATGTTGATAAAGAATATTTTTTACATGTTTAATGATTTCCAAAACCTAACTGTAATACCTGAGCAATGAGAATCTGTTCATGGTTGAGCCAGGTATAAACAGACATTTTACTGGCTTTCTACATGCAGTTGTCAGTGTAGGTTAATCCAGACCTGACACAATCCTTGGGTTGACTCTAGGGCCTCTCAGCACAGACTACCCTTGTTATGAGCAGTGTCAGGCAGTGTGATGACTTTGTGTTGGTGATGTAACACCACCACTGCATCTGGCAGAAGCTGCCACTTATTTTATTCTAGCTTGTGAACCAGAAGCACATTAAAAAAAAAAAAAACAAACAGCAAAAACCCACAACCAAACAACAGAAAAACAAAGATAAGCATGTTTACCTTTTTTAAATAGGTATGCCAGTCATCATTGATAAGTTAAAGCTCAGACTGTCCAGGTTCACAGATTTGTAGATAAAAACTAGTGTTTGCAAAACTAGTTGTCAATGAGCTACTTGTATCGTGCTAAAGTACAGCCTTTAAACAATGGTACAGTATTGGAGGCACCTAAATACATTTCAGAAAAGCTCCTAAGATTTCTTTTTTCTTGCAGGTACTGATTTCTTTTATGATTATTTTATTTGGGAGAGTAGTTCTGTGATTTCAACTGTATAATATTTGTGTATAGACAGAATATAGCACAAGGCTATATAACATATCTTGGAATGTTGCAACTTATTTCTTCTTGCTGCAAAGATTACACAATAGTAACATTGCTGAGTTGACATACTTGACTGAACAAATATTACAGCATACACTTTTCTGGAAAGTATGGAATTTTTGGTATATTTTCAGAATTTAGTTTTTCAGTTTGAAAGTCATTTTAAGTTCCTACCCTTGAGCCAAATAATGTAAGTTAAGTAGCTGTTAACAGGGATGCAATGTATAATTTTAACTGTCTAATAATTTTCCACCTACACTGCTTGCATGCCACTTCTTATAGTGGAATTTGGACAAGGAGTGCATGAGGATTGTATAATGCTTGTGTTGAACTCAAGGGGAGATTCTCAGTCTGTAGCTAGATATGAGGCTCAAATGAGAAAAATCATGGCCATTGGTGTTCCCAGTTGTGTGTGGGTTTGGTTTTTGTTTTTTTTTTTTTTTTTTTTTTTCTTAATAAAAAAACATGTCTCTTAAATACCTGTATCTCTCTTTTAATTTGACTAAATTGTCCTACTTGAGTATACAGAGTTTTTTACATCAGAGACTTCTAGAATGAAACTGGTTGCCAAAACTCCTTGGACCACTGGGAAAAATCTTAGGCCCATACCATGGTATCAGTCATTTTCCTTATATGAGACATTTCTTCTGTGATTAAATGAAACATGATGTAGTCTTCTCTCTCCTCTTTTGACTATAAAGAGAACATGGGGTGATGGCCTAAGATGTGTATATCTACAGTCTGAAGCAAGGTGTAGACCTTATCTTCAGTACCATCCAAGCTCCTTGGTGTAAGGCTTGTCATTGAGTTTCAGATTCTGTGCATTGTTTCTAATGGATCATCTGGATGAGTCTTAAAGACTATTTAGCAAAATGTTTCTTCCTGGGTTAGGAAAAAAGTCTTAAGTATAGGATATAAAAGATTAGTGGTGTTAGAAAATATTTTCTCCCAAAGCAAAATATTATTGCAGTTTAGGATGATTAGTGATAACAATATATGTCAAACGATAACATGGAGCTTTGATTTATTTTTATGTATCTGAACTTGTACATCAGCTCTGGAAAATAACATTTTATGAAAATCCGTTGTGTTCTATAAGATACAAAGCAAGAACATTTGATGAGCTGAGCAAATGGATTTTTTTGAGGTATCTTAAGGGAAGAATTATGCTTTATGTTCTTTGTTTCTTACCACAATAAACAAAAAATGATGCTATAGAGGCAGACTGCTTTTAATTACTCTGAGACAAAATGGGGCAGATGATATGGCAGTATAAAACTAAAGCCCTTGGCTTCCACAGGAGTACAGCCAGGAGAAATGGGTCGAATGTGAAAAGGGTGCCCTAGAATACAGTTCTGTTCACATTAGTATGGGTTATTCTAACTTCTGAGCTCTTCAAATTAAACTTCATGCTTTGTCATTTACAGTATGGTGTTACACAGATAATCTAAAAGGAGAGGGATTTATATATTTATCATTTGAACCTACCTATGAAAAGATACACTTCTGTTTTAGTCTTAGAAAGCTTCCTTTAAAAAGTTCAAGACAGCTAAAATTCTAGCATATGACTCTTATGAACTGTGTATGTGCATGTACATACATGATGCAAAATATACATGGTAAATTATGACCGCTGTTATAATCCCAATTGACCTTTAACTACTTTGCCTAGTGCCCTGAAGTCACTGGTCCCACTCATTATTGCTATTTGACATTTTAAAAATAGCCTGAGAACTGAATAGTTAAATGCCAATTAGATGGCTGATGAAATAAAAATCAAATCTTGTGATTCATTGAGTAATAAACTTGAATTTCTAGGATTTTTTTTAAAGGAAAACAACGAACAGGTTTCTGTAAGATAAAATTGTCACTTATGTATCTGACAAAAGCTGATATACTTTTAAAAAAAAGAGATCACTGGAGAATTATTTTGGATAATTCAGGAAACTCTGAACTGACTTATAAATGATATTCCTAATAATTGCAGCTTGATTGTGATACAGTT
>VYZX01033664.1:677-25968 GCA_013401335.1 Brachypteracias leptosomus
GGAAGGGGCTGTCAGCAGGTGAGAATCTGTTTCGTTATGTATTTTGCTTATAGTAAGACTTTTGCACTGTGTTTTCCATTATGTTCTCACAGGGAAGCTAAGGAATTGTACTTGTAAGAACATCACACCTGCTCCTGCATCACTGCTGGCAACCACTTTGTGAATATCTGACCCGGTACAAGCCTTCTTCCTGGGAGGATCTTCCAAATCAGGAGATGATTGTTTCTCTAAAGTTCCTTTCTCCCTCTCACGAAACATGGAATTTGGATTTTGGTTGGCTGAGCAGAAAAAAAAAAGTTAAGCAAGGTTGTTGTTTTATTTACCTTTGGCAAAGCTGAAATTCCAGTCTTCATTTCCTACTGTACATATTTATAGTACTGGGTATTTTCACCTCTGAATCTGCCAGCCAACTGCTAAAATCCTGCTATGCCACCAGGGCTAAAAGCACAAGTATTTGACTAATGACACTGTGAATATGCTGGTACAAATTCAAAGATGCTGAAGTGATTGCTGGAGTTTTGAGTATGATAAATAAATTTGGAGCTATAGGAATGATCCTCCTGTACTTGGTGTGTGTGCCTTAAAGACTACTTCTGCTTTAGGATCTTCTAAGTTGCAACTTGCATCTGTAAGGCAAATACATTCTTACTTGGGGTACAGCTAATAAAGTATTTCTTTGGAAGTTTGAAAAATCAATTCAGACTCCTTTTCAGCATCAGGAGACATAGTTTTGAATGCCTTCAGGTTTTTGTATGAGACATTTCCCTAAAATGTAGGGGTAAACCACCACAACACAACTCTCCATAGAGGAGAAGATAAGAAAGCATTAAACTACCAGAAGAGCAAAATTCTTGTCAACAGGTGCTATATGAGGAATAAATTTTAAAGAGGTGAAATAAAATATATTTCTTCAGTAATATTCAGAATCCAAGCACCATCATGATGTTTCATCATCTATTTGTGTCTTTTATAAAGAACTTGAAAAATCTTTCCAGCCTCTCTTCCAAGATAAGCTTTTTGGGATGACTTATGATGATAATCCACCTAAGGATGTAAATTACTGGGGAGAACAGAAGAGAATTCTAACTGATTTCAGATTCAAATATGTTTGACAGACTTATTTATAAGGTCTGTCATTTCTATGCATTTCTCCACTTTTCTTCTAAGCTTACCTAATAATAAAATAATCTGTGATTTAAATGTCATGGCATCCTCCTCTAAAGCAAGAATGCCCTTTAACGAGATGGGTAAGCAGATTAAATAATTCATCTGAAGGCAAATAAAGACCACAAACTTGTGAATAGATTCAACTAATGAAAGGTCTCTAGTTAAAATATTAAGCACTAGACAATACTATCTAACAGCTTCAGCAAGATATGGTCTATGCCAATAGGAATGTTTCTTCTGGCAAAATTTGCATTTTCGTTCCATAACCATCTGTCAGTAACCTTGGTTAGTCCCGAGGTATTTTTGTGTACTTCTTCTTTTGTCTTATGAATTGCAACTGTTGTTCTGGCAAATTGACTTATTGATTTAGTAGACACAACTGGCCTGCAATGTAATAGCACTTTGATGAACTTCACAAACATCTATGGAGACCTTTGATTTCTTAATAATCTTCATTGTGCAGGAAAAATGTGGTTCCTGTAAGTGAAGTTGAAACAAGTTACAAGGATGGGGTTTTGCTTTAGAGATTAATGAGCAACATTAAAAAATCCTTAATATTACCAACTATTCAAGACTAAACATAGGGAGAAATTATCTTCAGATTGTTTATATCACAGTTGCCACTACACTGAGGTTAAGTATGTTCAGTAACAAGAGTCTAGATGCTACTTTTCTATATTTGTTTCTTTAATTAAAAATAAAATTTTTAAAAAATCAACTGAAAGTTCACTTGTGTCACCAATAAAACATATCTTGTGTATAACTTAATTCACTTTGACCGCTTAGAAAATCTTACCTTGCAGGTACTGCAGCATTCCCCAAAACACAAAGGCTCCTTATCTTGGCCCAGAAACTTTAAGGCCCGAAGGGATTTTACTAACAATTTCCTCTGGTTTTGAGAGAAATACCAAATAAGGACCCCTATTCCCATATTTGACTTCATACCTGCTGTGTATTTTTTTTAGAAAGTTATTCAGTTTGGATCAAAAGAGGTCTTAATTCTAGACCACATTTCTAACCTAACAAACCAGACCTTGGAGTGTGTTTTCTTACGGTGCAGTTGCACAACAACAAAGAAAAATTGTCCATAATGAAAAGAACAATTTTTTTAAAATAAGTTCTCTGAAACCTATTCAATTTTCTGGATGCATCCTCACCTTCCCAGTAAGTTGTATATAGACCTTTCCAGTATATGGTATATAGTAAATAGACCTTTCCAGTCTCAGCATTTGTCACCATAAAGAACAGACCTATCCCATTTACAATGGAAGATGAAAGATAGAGTACAGCTAGTGATGATAATCAGTGAAAAACATGCTTTTCTAGATCTGTTAGGTTATGGAAAGATCTGTGGAAGTTATTCAGGATTCTTGTTCATCAGTGTTGTTGAACAAGTTTGGACACATTAAGCATCACCTATCAAAAGCATTGCTGAAAATCATGAGAAACTTGTGGACTAAAGGGAAAAAAATTATTATATTTATGGAAAATTTTGTCTAATTCCCCTGGAAAAACCCCTCAAGTGCTAGTGCATTTACAGTGTTATACTGAAAGATATTTATAGCTACTATCAAACAGGACTTTGACGTATAAACAATTATCATGAGAAACATGTTTCTTTCAAACCCAGCTGAAGGAACAACTATGTTCTCTCTTGTATACTGATAGTTCAAACGAAACTTATGGTATTGGGTTGCATGATAAAGACACATACCTAATCCCCTGAAAAAAAATCTCAAAGACTGATGAGGAGACTGGTGAATTCATTCTGTTTTAACTGCAATTATCTGAGCATGTGAGGGAAAGTCAGTGAGAAATAGTCAGCAGAAGAAGCAGGTACAAGGATTGTCTGAGGAGGGAGCAGAGAGACAACGTTCCTTAGACTTTGGAATCCATGAGAAAGACAGGTTTACAGGTCTCTGATAAAGCAAATTCCCTTCTGTTGATGGTTGTTTTGCATTTGAGGAGACAGAATTTTGATACTATCCCTGTAAAGGAGACTGCATAAAAGAAGAGTAGCTTTGCTTCATTTTTTTTTTTGCAAGGAAAGAATCCTGCTTATTTGGTTCAGTAGCAATCTACTGGGAGGAAGATGATGTTGCAGAGAGCTTGCCATCCACTTTCTCTCAAGCCACCATTTTGTGACTGAGACCATAAGGAAACAAGGAATCCCATTATCTGTTTGCATTGGTGCTAGGTCATGGAAAGATCACCTGAGAACTGTAGAGGCAACATGTACTATTCCAAGAGGGCGCAAGATTATGGTGGGTACAATACACCAGATAAGAGTGTTGGTATAATGCTTTAGGTGCCAAATTGTGCTGTTGTCTCTCCCCTTCAAGGAGACACAGATTGTGCTTGCCCAGGTTGAGTTTTACTAGGAGCCTTTTGCAGACTTCACTTCTAAAGTGAGCCAGGTGGGCCTAAGAGTTATCTCAAGAACTTCCATTTTTTTTGCTTGGTCAGTCTTTGGAATAAGAACCTCCAATACAGACTTTGCAATAGCCAATTCAGATAAACTGGGGTGTCAGCAACTTACTAACAGGCCTTTCCTCTGAGTTTTACACAAATTTATAAGCTTTATTTCTGCATCTGGATTGCTGCTGTCAACTCCTCTCTCTTCTCTTTCTCCTCAGTAATGTCTCTTGCTGGTTCATGTGACCCTGGGCAAGCAACAGATTCCTTACTACTTGTTAACAAGAGTTAGCAAATGACATATTTTCTGAGTGAAGTCGATGGAAATCCCCTGTCAGCTGTGAATTGTACTATTTAAATTATACTACTGTGCTGACAGATTCAGATTTGCTACTAACCATGTTTGCAAGAAAGATCCAGGTATGGTAGAAAATTATTTCTTACGAGTAATGCTTTATCTTGGAACAACTATAGAGAAAGGCTTTTGGCTCTATAAATTACCGATTTCAGTGGCATTTCACTTAATCTTTATTATTATTAATTTGTGTAAACTTTGAGTGGGTTTAAACTTTCCACGCTGCCCACAAACTAGCCAGATGAACTTCTTAAGGTTCACGTTCTAGCCTTCCATTTTCCTTTATGTGCTTCATGCAATGATTAGGCACCAGGTTCTTCTCACATGTCTATATATTTCTCCCCAGGTAGAAGGGCAGCCCAGTACAGGGTGGTGGTTGCTGCCTGCCCATTGGTGGTGGCAGGACCCAGTTTGGTATCCACAGCCTGAGGTGTTGAAACAAAACTCACTAGCCTGAGTGGTTACCAGGTGCCTGGGCAACTGTTCCAACCACTGGCTTTAGGGTAGGCGACAAAATATCCCATGCATCTAAAAAAAATTGTAGATCAGGAGATATGGAAATTGGTGCTAGCAGGATCTTTAGGGACATAAAATCCAGCCTTGCATCGGCAGTTTACACATGGATGAACTTTGGTTCTTCTTTAAGATGCCCTTTCCCAGGAGTAAGCGTAACACAGCAGAAAGCTGCATTGTACATAGAAGCCAAGACACCATCCATTCCAAACTGCTCCGTGATGGTTGCTCACTTATGAAGGGATATGGCCACAGCCCAGGTGAAAGGAAGGTGCCATGAGTTCCATGTGTCCAGATCACTATGTGATCACCAATGAGTTAAGCAGGAAGACCATCAGGAAGAGGCTGTGGCAAGACTGCCCCTCACATCTAAACCCCAGTCAAGAGCTGAGTACAGCTCTGTCTGGAGTCGAGGACCAAATATGGCTTCCATTACACACAGAAGCTGTGCGAACAACAGAGTTTATGGAACCTGGTTTCCTTTAGATCCTTCCGTGTGTCTTCTCTGGTGTCTGATAATGCCGTCATGTCCATGCCAAAAGACATCCCTCTGAGAGGGGCACACTTCTGTCTCTGTCTCTCTCCTGTCTATTCACACCTTCTCCTTCAACTCATGGATAGTTAACATCTGATAAAGCAAATTGCCTTCTGTTGATGGTTCTTATCCATTTGAGAGGACAGAATTTTGATACTATTCCTGTAAAGGAGACTGCATAAGAGAAGAGTAGTTTTGTTTCTTTCTTTTTTTTTTTTTTTCCAAGGAAAGAATCCTGTTTATTCGGTTCAGTAGCAATCCACTGGGAGGAAGATGATGTAACAGAGAGCTTGCCAACCACTTTCTCTCAAGCTACCATTTTGTGACTGAGAGTCAAAAAATGAGTCCCCTCTGGCCATGTCAGAGGAGGTGGA
The DNA here is from genome assembly GCA_013401335.1 of Brachypteracias leptosomus. Lineage (NCBI taxonomy): Eukaryota > Metazoa > Chordata > Aves > Coraciiformes > Brachypteraciidae > Brachypteracias > Brachypteracias leptosomus. The sequence continues at coordinate 6,037 of VYZX01033664.1, forward strand.
GGCTGGCTAGCAGGGCCTGAAGCTAGGGGTGGGGTGGGTACTGACGAGCAGATGGTGGATGCTGTTATCTAAAGTTTGGTCCTGTAAGAACCAGGGTTAAAAACCAGCATGAAACTGGAAGTCTTTTCCAGATGATAACAGCCTGATCCTCACACCAATGTCGTTAATTACAATTTGCCCATTTACTTTGGTGTCAAATTTTGTTTCTCAGTACACTGAGAGAGCAGTGCTTAAGTTATGCATGTGCATGGTGCTTAAGTTATGCCTGTACATTGGGGACGTCATGACTCCTCCTCACCACTGAGAGTGCAGGAGCCAGGACCTGGCAGCTGCAGACACTAGGTGGTCTGAATTGCTCCTTACCCTCTTGAACTTAGGTGAGATAGCAGGCTCTTAATCTTGGATGCTATAATTGGCAGTCTGTATAGGGCCCTTATATCCTGCAGCTTAAGAAAAATCTATAACTATTAAAAGTGGTATAATGTAATCCACAAAGAGGGAATAGGAACAAATATTTAGGAATCAATCTTCTTTATTTCATAAGCAGTATCAGGTAACCAAGAAGAGCTCCACAGAAACTGACCATGGAAGCACTGGAGAAATGATCAGTATTCGGCTGTAATTTAATTAGCTTTCAATAGCTTCCAGAAAAAAAGACTCTAAACCTGCATATATTTAAGATAAACCTTTTGTTCCATTTGTAACCCATAAACTGACAAGGAATCTAGGTCCCTTCCCCCTTCTCAGACTCCATCCTCTTTTTATTTTGTTCCCCAAGTCACAGAACTTGATGCTTCTTTTTTTTTCTTTCCCTGCAGTACTTTTCTTTGACCTCATTCCCCCCTCCAAGTAACTCTATCCTGTGCTGTTATGTTCATGCCCAGCCAAAGCTTTATAGATGGCTTAATTATTTTCTTTTCTCAAAGAAAATTCAATCTGATCCCCAATACACATAGGATAAAATAAAATGAATCAGCTGGGAAGCTGCATTATAAAGGGGGAGGGGTAAAAGGAGTTATGTAAAATTTCATGTCGCTGTCAGACTGTTTTCATAGAATTTGTGTTTGAGATTAAATTAAATCTCTAAAACTGCTTTGATAGCTTCATACTTAGGGTGAAACGAAGCAGATGCATTTTACCCCAATACCATGCTTCTCATCTCCCCTTGCAGAGAGAGAATGAACTGCTTTGTGGAACAGTTCTATATACTTACAGTATTAAGCAATTCTTCTTTTCCCCTGGCATTGGTATTCTTTTATTCAATTTATCTGTACTATAGCTTGGATAATATTTACCAGATGTTAAATAAATAATTTAAGATAACACAGTCCTGCATGACAGTTGTAACATTTTGGGTCACCTTTTTATTCAATTTTTTTAAAAAATCACTTCAGTTCAAGATTTCAATATAGTTCAACTCAGTGGTGACACTTAATACTTTTTCCTCTCCTTTAATTTGAAAGTAGTGTTCCCCAAATAGTTCATTTGCCATATTGTTTTTATCTTTAACAAGATAAAATAGACGTAGCGGGTTTACTATTTCAGCCTGATGCCGACAAATATGAAACCAAAGAATATGAAGAGCCAATGTTTTGTAAAAGCCAGTGTTATATAATGAAACCAAATGCATGGCTTGGAATTTAGAAAGAAATCCTAGTGTGAAGATAAAAGGACATGAAAGATAGTAAATGCTGAAATGATACACCACATAATGGTATACTGTCAAGAAAGAAAGATAACATGATAACTTACAGAGCCATCTCAAAGCCTACATAGGTACTTGACCTATAGTTTGCAAGGAAACAATCTTTTTGTTTCATCTGGCTCATATTAAAAATAGGAAAAACAAAACCCTTATTTTTTTCCACTCTCACACATATGGTTTAAAATCCATGCAATTTTTAACTGTCTAAAATTCTTTTAAGCAATTTAAGACAGAAAGAATTGTTAAATCACTTTTCCATTTCATTTAATGAAAAACTGCACCACCACTGTTGGTCTATGAACTATCAATTTTAAAGCTAGTAGGGCTCCAATTGGTCCTATGTACAATCCATCACGAGTGGCATCAGACTTGTATTGCCCAAGTTGGATGCTGCTGAAGATAGAACTGAATAAAACCTAACCCAAGGTGTAAGTTAACTCTGAGCAAAGCTTAAAATACTTCCCTTCTCCATGTCTTTCCAGGTTTTGAAATATGACTGTTTCCCAATCTTATCTGAAAGTTTCCAAAGCCTAAGGAGCCTTGCTGTCTTCAGTCCACCTGCATACAAGCATTTGCCCTCCTCCTCTCTTCTGCAGGACTGAGGGGCTAAGAATCTAAGAAATTCACTTTGTTATAAGTAGAAAAGAAGCAACCTACCAACCCGAATAATCTGGCTTCCAGAAACTACAGGTTAAAATATCATTTGATTGAAGTCAACCTTTCATCTATCCCACATATACAGCTTTAAATAGCTGTGGTCTGCATATAAATGCTCACAAGTCTGCATTGCAGCTGAGACTGCTTGAAAATCTTCTGTCAATAGGGGTTTTTTTATAACAAATTGGGGTTTATACTTAACTCAAGTTCTTCTGGATGTTCTTCTCGATATTTTAGGAAGTGTCCACAAAGCACAAGAAAATCTTCTCAAACCTTTCTACCAGTTATGCTGAACTTACCCAGGTCTAACACACTTTTGGTTTTCAGCTGAAAAAAAAGATTTTCATTTTCTGAAAGCAGAAAATCTTTGTCTGTGGTTATCAATTAAGGATCTTTAATCTTCGACTAAAATCTCCCTTACTATGTTTTTTTAAGAAAAGGCCTTATCTGTCCTACAATTAAAGTGTATTGAACAAGCAGTCTTGGAAGATGAACTTGTCCCAGTTTCCTTCGCTATAATGCTCATTTTCACTCTAACTATTTAGGAGGTTGTTTCTCAGAGGCATTGCATTTTTTTTTCCCTGTTCTAAAGCCTAGACCTACCAAATTTTATACTCTTATCTCCCACTCTTCACAACAGCAAAAAGCAGCCATATTACTTTGTAGTAGACACTGTCGAACAAGTAGGTAGCTAGAAGAAAAGGAAAAAAACCTGTGACTTCTGGAAACATACACTCTCTACAGAGGGAGCTGAAGGTGCTCAAAGCCTTCTGAAGCTTTCAAAGTTTACCTGTGAATCCTATTTCAAAGTGCTATTAGTGACCCTACTACCAGAGAATATAAATCTGTACCCTAAAGAGATGACTTGCTTTTTCGCTGGGAATGTTGCCAGGGAATAGATTCAGTATGATGCATTTCAAGGGCTAAACAATAATGGGTAATTGCTCAGTTAATTGAGAATTATGTGTTTAGCTGGCAAACATGATACCTGAAGGTCCACTCACAGCTGTTCACAGGTGTGCTTTAGTATTTATGTGCAGATATTTCTTGCTGTGGGGCCCCAGTTAGTTTCTGGCTGCTGTCTTGTCTTGCAGCTCAGGGTACTTGGGAGGGAGGGAGCAGGGAAGTGTTGCTCAGTGCTCATCGTTAAAGCAATTCAGGAAATAAAAGTGAATGTCTCTCAGCACAATATATTCCTGGGAGCCTAATCTGAATGAGCAATTCATTGGCATGTTTCTATTTCCAGCAGGGGCTGTGCCAATTAAGAGGGCTGCATATAAACCCTTTTAGTGATGTACACAGGGAGGTAAAAATGATGATAAAATATGGATTTATTTTTTTAGCTATTCCTTTAGTAATAGTGGGAATGAAGCAAAGTGAGTCTCCTGTCCTCTCCTTTCATAGGTTATTTCTGTAAGTATCTGTCTAAGAGGTATGTTCTCATTTGGAAGTGCAAAAAAACTTGTCTCTTCTTGTGCATCCACATGGGAAAATAAATGTTCCATTACAGCCAAGATTTGTTCTTGTATTTGGAGAATTAAAGGAAACCCTTTATAAAGATACAATCTTTATAGTAAGACTGTCCTTTTAGCTAAGTATCTATTGCTGGCTGTGAGACAGGTAGGGGATTTGGAATTAATTTTAGCTAGAAAGAGTTAAGTCCTTTTGTTCTTTCAAAATGAAGATGGGATGGGAGAAGAGGACACACCTGAGGGAGTCAAGCCTGTGGGATTCTGCTCTATTGAGCAGGAAGGAAATAAAGAAAACAGCTGAAAAGGCTCCAGCAACTTTCAGAGATGAGCAAGTTTGGGATCCTTGCTGCATCGTCTCAGTGAGAGCTGCAGAACCACTGTTTTATACATCCACTTGTGGGTTTAAGCTTTTTTCTTTTCTATCTCATGGCGACAATGATGCCTTCACAGTAGCTCTGCTGTGAATCCATGGGCCTTGGAGGGAGGATTTCACAAAGTGGGGAGAAGTTTCTCTTGTCCTGGGAGAAGGAATTTGCCCTCCCGCTGAGCAAGAGATAGAAGTTTAAAAACCAACACCTCTCACATAAGACAGAACAAGCAGTCAAGGTACTTGGAGCTTTCCAAAGAGCTCACCCTGGGAGGCACCAATTGCTCCCAAACCCCTGTGACCTGCTGTGTTGTTGGCAGCATGGAATCACTGGGCAGTGGGCACTGTGCAAACATGGCATGATCATTTCTCAAGCCAAAAGTTGCCCAGAAAAAATGAATGCATTTCCAATTTGCTGAAAAATTTGAAGTTCCAGCTCTTGTTTTCTGCAGTGCAGAATGAACCTGAGACTTTTAGAAATTTTCAGTATAGGAAAAGTCAGACGGTTTTTGCACTACTTGAGTACAGTAGGTGACCCTCATTCAAAACCTTGCTCTAAGGACTTAATCTGAAGTTTCTTCTGCACAAAGGCAGGTGCCAAACCTCAAAACTGTTGGGTGTCTAACAACAGGAGAGCAGTGGAAAGGAGCAGAAAAAAATCTCTCTTTCTCTATTCTCCTAACAGGAATTGTGTCAAAAAAATTACAGCTCTGGCCAACTAGGATGTCACAAAAGCTTCTTTAGACACAAACCTCAAAATAGGAGAGCTCCTTGATGCTGGTGTGTATCACAGATTAACTGGCAAGTGTGGCTCTTAGAGCACTGAATAGGCCTGCATTAGAAGTATTTAAAGAAACATTTTTTTTAAAGTACCAAAAGAGCAAACAAAGTAGTCTTTGGATGACCTCTTGTTTCCCTTGACTAGCAGTAGCATTCATTAATCTACAGCATATGATAAAGTCAACTGTTCAGCTGGCTCCCAGTAAACTAGACTCCTTTAATTGATAAAGCCCCTGCCATCTAAGAATTTGGTTCACTTTTTCATATCATGCTAAAAGACTAAATAAAATCCAATCTTCTGGAGCAATATTGAGATATTACATCCATATGAAGGGTGGGTGTCATAAGAGAACAGGCTGCTAGCAATATTCTCTAGGCTTCTTGCCATCAGCTTGGGTTAAACTAGTGAAGCTGAGGTAAAAAGTAAAGCAGTTTTTATTCCTGCTGACATATTAAAAAAAAGGAGTAGCCGACACTTCATCAAGTTTTTTTTTTATATAATTATTGGCCTGAGAGTAAAATGTTTATTGCATTCTTTGCTTCCTAATACAACACTTGTTTCGTCTTAGAAAATACTGTGCTTTGTATAGTAAATATCCATGCTTTAAGATGAGGGGGGAGAAAAAAAATAATTCAGATTCGTACTTGTATCAGATTCCAAATGTCCATGAACGTATGTAATGAAAGGTGGAAATTTCATATTTCTCCCCTGCTAATTTCATCAGGATGAGACTGCACTATCTGTTCTGCTTTTCAGAGTGTGTCAGTCCTGCCTGGAAAAGCTTTTTATTGTGTAATGGCAGAATGTTGTCCCTACTGTGCTGGGTTATTGAAATAAGAAGCAGAGTTACTACAGTCAAACAAATGCAAACCTTTGTACCAAACTGACAATAGCATTTACAGTTCTCTTCAACTGATGCAAAACCATTTACACCATATGAAAGCTATAAGGCATTAAATGAAGAGCACATTTAAATGATGAACTGCACAAAGAAGTCCACCTAACGACAACCTGATCAGATAGCAGGCAGTGGCTGCAGGGTTTTTGCAAAGATGGGACAGCTTACACTGCACAGCTGGTCAAACAAAACACAAAAATCCACTTTAAAATGAATCTTTCCTGATCAGTCCTGGAACTACACAAAGCTATGGCTTGGGTGAGTGCTCAGGGTTCTCTGGCCATGTAGGTTTTATGATCACTAAAACATACACACTATACAGTGTGGCTCAGGGAGTTGCTTTCCTGATTTATGAACCCAGTTTCATGAATAACCGTCCAGTTTTTGTTCCTCTCCTCCCATTGTTATTCTATTTTCTATTCTGCTCTTCCCCTCCCCACAGTGGAGAGAAGACTTTCATAACACCAGAGATACCCAGGGAATACTGAAGCAATGGTAACTAAGGCACACCAGGGAAGTTGAAGGCAAACACTGTGCTGATGGCTATGTGCAGCAGAAATATTCTGTATATTGTTAGCTCCATCTTGTCCTGACCTTAATATTCCCTCCAGGGCTTTCTTCCCTGGCATACAGTGCAGCAAATACCTAGGGAATATTGCAAAAAACCAAGGGAACATTATCTAGTTACCTAAGGCAACTGAAAAGTTTTAAAACTGACCAGCGTAGTTTTGTTTCACAACTCCCACTTAACAGAAATGCCTGTCTCTCAAAATATCCACATGGAAATGCCCAGCCAACAGGGAAGTTTGAGTGCTCTGTCTGTGTGTCCTGCCTGCATCCAATTAACAGCCAAACTATTTGAAAGGAAAGTGATCAAATGGAATGAATTAAATTAAAAAATATAAATGGGCATGTTTTTACAACAGAGATTTATGTATTTGATGAAATGGGGCGGTTTCTAAGCTTTTGAAAGCTAAGCCCATTCTCTTGGGAAAACAGTGTCTTCTATTTGTTGTTTGTATTAGATTTGGGCCTTCTAGACGCAGTGAGGGATATTTTGTCATGTGTTGTACAAGCTCAGAACAAAAAATCCTTCTCAGAAAGAACTTAGATCCCAAGTGCAAGACATAAAGCAGGGACTTAAAGCTAGCTACAAAGGAACAGTGAGACGCTCAACATGTTCAACCTAATGTCTCCAGCTTCACCTTCTGTCTTCAGTTCTACTTGTCATGCACTGCTCTCCAACAGAAGCTCCATCTGGTCTGAAAATGATGAGATCCTCAGAACATGATTGCGTTCCTTACACGCTGTAATGAATGACACATTAGTTAGTGATGTCTCTGTGTGAAACAGCATGCTTCTTACTGGCTTCAGGATATACAGAACTTGGTAGAGAAATTCATGTGTCATGGACGTGGTTTCAGGCTCTCTGCAAACCCAAACCAACATTGCTGAGCTGGTTACATTTAGGCCGTGTCTCCAAGGGTGGTTTTTATTTGTTTATCCCTGGAACTGAAACAGCTGTATTTTAAATGAAAGACTAAGCTTCAGGAAAATTAATTAAGAAGTTGAGTCTTTACAGTCAACTGCATTGTATGTGTTTTCTTCATGCCAGTTACAGATACTGTATCTGGCAATAATTTGCACTCTCAACAATTCTATTTAATTTTAATTTAGCAAAATGATTCTTTTTAGCTACTAAAGTCATAAAACCAGATTAAAACATCAATCCAATGAAATATATTGAAGTGTGTATTTAATTTTACACATACAATTGCTTCTATTGACTTCCATTTCTGTGTTTCATAATAAGGAAATGCTTAAGTATTATAGCACTCTATGATTTTAGTACTGACAACACGGCCAATGGAATTTCATCAGCAATGAATTTGACCCACTGCGTTGAAAAAAGGTGAGAAAAGCTTTTAAGAATTCAAGAAGATTCAAGAGTTTCCAGCTCAGTCAAAAGATTGCCCAACATACGCCCCTAAGCAAACTTCTCTTGAATACTACTGTTCATTTTCTTTGTCCTGTTTTGCATGTTTCATCCTTTCAGGATGACCCAGACATCTTTCTGCTTGCAACAGAAATAAATAATAATGAAAACCATAAGGGAATAAGGGATATTTAAACATATACAGTCACAATGGGGACAAGCCACACTTTGCTTTGGAGAAATGGCAACTCAGATGGAGCTATTCAGACAAAAATAAAAACCCAAGACTCTTCCAAATTTTCAGAACTTATTTTTCTTGAGGTAGTCAGCAAAAGTCTAGCTCCTGTGATGTTTCTTTCCATAGCCTATATAGTTATTGGAGAAGAAGTCATAATTAAATATGTATAATAGGAAAACATCATGTTACATACATATTCAAGAGCAAATGTTAATTGATGGGCATAAGGGAATTTCTAGTGCAGAACCTGACCCTCAGAGATGCTGTCTTTGAGAACTAGCTATCTAGATACTTATATTACTCCCAGCACTATGATATCTGGGGGCCTTGCAAACGTTAATGAACTTATCCTCACAACCACCTTGTGAGGCTGGGAAGTTTTAGTATCGACTTTAAGGGAGTACAACCAGGCCCTAGGCATGCAGTAGCAGCCACAGAGGAGCTCAGAAGGAATCATGCTTGCTTCAAACAACATTAACTACTTGTTGGATAATAGCTGGGGATAATGGCGCATACAGCGTCTGGTGGGTTGCCCCTCTCCCATAAATAATTTGGAGGAGAGAGCCTATGAAACTCCAGTGAGAGGGGTTTTGCAAGGAAGTAGGGGAAATGATACTGCTGAGCTATGGATTCCCTTCTCCCTTCCCATCATGAAAGCCTGCTGGCTTTCAGTCATTTGCAGCTGTAGAAATACGCATGTGTGTGTGTGTGTGCGCGCATGTGCTGAGAAATGAGGAATGATGTCAAGCAAGGCAAAAGGAGCATTAGACACGTTTCCTATGGGTTCAGACAGATATGCAATGAAAATACAATATTTATATTTTTTACTTACTTTGTGTCCAGTTTCAGTCATATTGCCCACTGCAATATCCATCAAAATGAAGCCTTCTGTCAACTCCAGCATGCAAAAGGGCTCAGCCCATACATGTGCAATAAGCAGCCACCTGAAATTCCTGAGTGCAGGAACTCAGGTGGGAATTGCACAGGCACCTTTGGTCATTTTTCTCCATCGGAAGGTCACATATCCTATACAGGTGTGGCATACTGTTTGAAGGAGAAATTACTTTTGCACATATCTGGTTCACCTTTCGGGATGTAATTTAAGAAGGGACTTTTTGTAAGACATGGTGCGTATTTGGGCACAAAGGAAGAAGCAGCCTGACAAACTGAACAAAGCAAAGACGTTTTCTCTCTCTCCTGAATGTAAAAATAGGGAACTTGCAAAGCACAAGCATGCTCCATAAATTCCAGCTGCTGTCACTCAGCGGTGGAGAGGAATACAGGGGAATATCTGTTACAAACAGGCACCACAACAGTGAGTTTTTTTTCCCCTTTCTGGCAGTCCAAGGCAGGTTTGTGTTTAATCCTACTTGCTGTGAAAAGCCAGTGGCCAAATTCACTTTGGCTGCTCTGGGGACGAGAAGTGAATATGCAGTAAACAGTCTCAAAGTATGTTGAGGGGAGGAATCTTCCAGAGCTCTGCTTCTGCAAAGCGGAGGCCTGGAGAGCTCTGCAAGGGAGCCTCCAAAATCAAGGGTACACGTGCACAGCTATTCCCCCCATACCCAGTGGGGTTACATCAGCCTCCAAGGACATCTGGTATTGGCCTTGCACTGCAGAGGACCTCTCAGTGACTATTCCTGCTAAACTGCAAGTGTTTGTCCCCAGAAATATGGTTGTAGGATTGGAGCACTCAGTGTTATAACCATTGTCTAATCAGCAGTTTCATTTCTACTCTGCAAAACCACCATCTAAACAAATTATTTCTGCATTTTTGCAGTCAGACCTTCTAAGCTATTTTTTCCCTTGCCTTTCTAGAATGGGAGCTGTTTTAAGTGTGCTCCTAAGATACACTTAATACATTGTACATGTGGCACAGAAAAGGGGGAAGAGGAAGCTACTACTCCCCCTGAGCAGCTAGAAAATACACTGAGGTTCAACAGAAAGCGAGACATGACATTGACATTTGAGTTTTTCTTGTCAGGGAGGAGAAAGTTGCAGATAACACATAGGGCAGGCGTCATTCTTCTGTGAGCTGTGTTGTACAATTCCTTAAGGCTTTTTTGTTTTGTTTTTAGTGAATATACCACTCCTTTCACCACCCCCTCCACCCCACTTCGCCCAACTGCTGTTGGAGTTGCATGTGTGGAAAAATGTCAGGACGAGCAAACAGCAGGAAATTCGACAAGCCAGCTTGATTAAGATTTCGTTGAGCTTTGCAGCACCTGCTCCTCATGAAGCCATTCCCTAAGTGAGGAGGAATTATTCCTTGCTCTTCCCTATGTGCTTATCTAGGCATGAGGACAACAGCCCCTGTGCTGGGGTATGAGGAAAGGGCTAGTTAGAAAATATGCTATTTACATGAATTTTTAAATACAAGGATAAACACTGCTTTTTCTGGGAATATTTTCGTAAAACAGCTTTTAACTTTGTCCCTACTGATGGTTAGAGAATATTACTTTAATTTTTAATCTTGCTGGGACAGGAGTTTCTCTTCTTGCCTTTTGATGACTGCACAGCAGCTTGCAAAATAGAGTGTCTGCTTTCCAGGTGAAGGAAAAAACCCAATGCAAATGAACGGGAAAAAATAAGACAACATTGGTAACTCTGAAGTCAGAGAAAGAAATACACAAAATGAAATCCTATGTCCTCATATTAAAAATTTGGGAAATTTACCTAAAGAATAACTTAAAAAATTGGTTCAATATTTAGAAAGTGTTTTGGGATGGTACTACATAGGCATTTTGTGTATATTTAAAGAGAAACCTTAATTAACATGATTTTTTATTCTTTGATGGGAGCCAAAATTTTGTCCTTTGTTATTACATAGTTCCATTTCCCTGAATCAAAGATTTTTGCCACTGTTTAGCATGTCACAAATAGCAGCCTGTGTTAGATTGGGGCTTCAGTCTGGAAGTCTATTTATTGGAGGCACATTGTTAAAACAAAATCTGAGTGAAGGTCAGATGGTTTCAACATCGGATTAAATCAACCATTAGCTCCTAAATAAGTGGAAAGGCAAACTCTTGTCTCAGTTAAATACATGAAAGCATATGAAACTATTGCCATATTGTGCTGCAATGAATTTGTGATTTATTGTACTCTTTTTGGAGTTGAGAGGAAGAAGGTTTTAGTTCACACAGGCTTAAACCTCTAGAGTCTAAAATCTTAATGAACATGCAAACAAGTTTTGCTTACAAAACTGTATTGTGTTAGGTGGTTTGAAATGAAACTAAATCTCTACTCAGATTAATATGGTAAAAGTGAGCTTGCTCAAAACATAGCACAGATTCATTTAATTCATAACAAAGGGTTCACATTAACTCCAACCATTTTTTGTTTTCTTTGAAAAAAAATTGCAGATTTAGCAATACTGAAGTGCTTTCTAAACTCATTGTAGCTTTGCCAAATTGTCTGGAACAAAAACATAATGTTGAAAATGCTGTAACGTTTTATTTCATCATTTTAAAAACAGAATGCTTGAAATCTAAATTACTTTTTGTTTTGAAATTTCCTTTAATACACTTAAAAAGTAAAGCTGCTTTAAAAAACTTCTTAAATTTGGAAGGACTTGTTCTGTGTGAAACGCTTCTTTTGATTCTGAAAAGCCATTGGCAAACCACAAAACTGTGTTTTCAGAGAGCTTCAATCTTCTGGCTTTAATGAAAAATGAATTCTCTATTTAGAGCATAAAAGGTGTCTTTCTTACTAGTGTTATAAAAAGCCCTAACAAAGATAAGCCATTTCCTAGGCACAGCTGTCAGCAGGTCCAAATAAAGACAATGTGAGAACCTAGGATTCATCCTGACCTGCAAGTCTACATGAAAACTATCCTCACTGGGATTTTAACTTACATCTTTTATAGCTCTTTTTGCCTTCACAGGGACTAGGCTACATGAATGAATTTTATTTATTTTTTGTTTTCTTTTCAAGGACTGGGCTAAATTTAAAAATTCAGCTTTAGATCCAGACATTGAATCTTTAAACTCTGAGGACAGAGGTAGATTATTGTTATTAACTAAACCCTTCCATGCTTATTCAAGCCCTCTTTGGCTCTCCCCCTCTGTCAATCGAACATTATCAGCAGTTTTATAAGCCCCAGTCTCCTCTTCTTTATCATGTTGTGCTTTTCCTCTTCATTTACTGCATGGCAGCATTTCGTTTTCTAGGTAGGGCATGACTTCATCTCCCTCTCCATCTTTGTTCTCCACTTGGAGTATTATTGAACCTAATAATGTTTGTCTATAAGCATGGTAAGATGCATAACCTGGTAGAGCACTCCTACTTTCAGGTAACAGCATCTCCTAATTCTTCTATTATCTTCACAGAAGTGAAAATGTATTGATAAGGCATCCTAGGGGTATGCTTATCTTTTGTGCATACCACAAATATGTCGGCTTAACCACAGAGGAATTGACAATTATAAATCTTTTATCTGTTCTATAAAGGGAAGGAATGGGACTAAAAGCTGGGAGAAAGAGACCAAGGCAAGGCAAAGTTTTGAAGACTACAGTTGCAAAAATAATCTACAGACAAGGGCTATAATTACAATATCAGAAAAACCAAGAGACACTCAGCCAGATCTTTGGCTGATGTAAATCTGCACAACGTACAAAAATCATTAACACAGGGAAGGAGCTGGCCAAGTGTCTTCTGCTTGAGGCATAATATTCATGATTTAGCAACCTCTGCTCTCAGTAGTGGAGCTGGGCTGATATTCACCAGGTGAGAATCCAAGCCCTCATTTTAAAATCAGGGTGGTTATTGCATACCTCAGGTAAATTCTGTGCAACTATTGCTCAGAAAAGAAACCCCACCCAGTTATTGATTGTTATTATTCCATTTTTGCCTCAAATTGAAGTGTATAAATCTAACTGCTTCTCCTGAGCTCAGCTTTCAGAAGGCATAGTGTACTTGCTTATAGGAGGATATCTGTTGCCTTCTTGAATTGCTGTTTGGTATTTTATTGGCCACCCAGAAGGGTAATAGAGCAAATGATGCACTGATGTTAAAATGTAACTCTGGAACAGCATTTTGGTGTGTGTATGTGTCTGGCTGTGCACACATGTGTTTGCTTACAGGAAAACCTTTGCAGTGAGAATATTAAGCACAATTGGACTTGAAAGACAGAACTGTGAATTCAGTCAAAGTTTTGTTATTTTCATCTGCGTTTTGGATTTATGCTGAATTAGTCCAAAGCAAAAATTCCTTCCTTGGAAAAAGACTGCTAAAATTTCCTTTCAGAAGCTCAAATCCCAATATTTTCAAACCGTCCAGTCTCCATGTAATCTTCAGATGCTCAGCAAAACTGACACTAGTGTCACCTGTACAAAGCAGCACCAGGCTCCACTCTTGCTGTGCCCCGAACCTGGGTCTCACCTGAGACCAGATCTGAATCCTGTTCTGCAGCAGAGCTGGTGAAATTCTCAGCATTTCTTGGGTCCTGGAGCTGCAAAAATACATTTATTTTTTTTGTGTGACCATGGGCTGAGTAGAATTCTGCCTTGGTTTGAGCAAAATTTCTTTGAACCTAACAAGCACGGCGAACTTCGCCATTTCCATTAGATTTCATTACTTGTGCTGAAACTTTTTCTCATTGGAAGGTTTCTGACCAGTGTTTCTTACAGTCAAATTCCAAATTTGACTAATTTTGTCTGTTTACTCACAGCACATTTTAAGTTTCTTTGCCCCTACAAGATGCAACATCATCTTCAAATATACTTTGCTTAGCAATATTTCCAGCAAAACATCATGTTCTAGCAATGGCTTAATTCTCACACAAATTTGTATAAAACATCATATTGAAAATAGCACAAATTTTAGCGTATGTAGACAAGTGCTAAGTGCATATAGGAGGCATATGAAAGCATTCTGATTTAATTTGAAATTTGCTCTGTTCAGGATCAGCTGGACTTTAAAATCTGGGATCACTTTGGGTGTTCCTCAGCTGAACCAGAGCCATGGGGAGCATAAAATAGTAGAGGCTGCTAATATAGAGCTTGTGAATATTCAGTGCACTTTAGCCTATGTCAGTGGATTTAAAGGCAGTTTGTAAATCAACTTCCCTTTCTGTGACTTTCATTGCTGAGTCCAGAAGTTTAGTCCGGGCAAAACTTCCAAAACCAACAGATACCAATGACTTTTTCTGGATATTTCAATGCTAAATAAGAGATGAAAATGAAATCTAAATGTTGTTTTAGAAAAATTTGCAGTGTATCTCAATGTACAGGCTGTGAATGAAAGAGAACAAGGGAGGCAAAATCAGACATTCAATGTATCAAATGTAATAAATCCTCTGAGGCTAATCAGCTCTCCTTCCCCCACTAACCTCAGGCTCACGCTATGCCAAATAGTGAAAGCAGATGTCTTATGAACAGGTAAAAAACAATCTGAATTCCCATTCCCCACAACTGAAACAAAATGTAGGGTTTGGGGTTTTGATTTGGGAAGGTTCCAAACTGAACTGCACGAGACATTTTATCCAAAGCTCTTCAAAGAAACAGCCCAAAAAGAGGAATTCAATTTAGCTGACACAAGGAGAGAAGATCTATGGTAATATGGAAGAAATTCAAACACTATAGGAGCAAAATGAAATCTCAAATTGCTGTGATTTATCTTGCCTTGCTTACCTATATTTCTTCAAAATAGCAAGCTAACAAACCCAGTTGTAATACTTAACACACAGAAATCCTCCCCTTTGCCTGTCCTTTTTTTTCCCCTCTGATTTTCTTTAAGGAATTGCAACCAAAAATGCTCCATCTTTGGGCTTAGAAAACACAATCTTCCCTCTAAAGTACACTAACATCTTCAAATTATTGCTCTTGGCATCAATCCGTGTGTGAAGAATATATTTCTAAGGTGCTTCACTCCTTGAGAGAATGTAAATGAAATAAGAAAAATGTTATATTAGAATAGCTGAGACACGAATTTTTCAGGTCTGTATGTGTGTGTTACAGGTTCATTTTCCTGACTAAATACTTCAGAAGCCTACCAGTGGGATTTATGTCCATCACAGAGACAGGCTGGGGTAACACAATATCATTCTCTGACTCAGAGCCTGGTTACCTAGTTTGGGATGAGTCAAATTCACCATGCATAAGTTTATACTTCATAGCATTACGTCTATTTATACACACAATGAAACTGGATGGGAAGAGTTGTTTCCATCTAGTGGCTTTTTAGCAACCAGGATGAAATTCAATGATCTCAATTCACTACCAGTTAGCCAGATACTTATGTCCAGTGTCCCCTAGCCTGCTTTCAGTCAGACATGGTCAGCTCTTTGCTTTGAGCAGACCCTGGCCAGGCTTCAGTGTGCCAGACAGGCAACTTTTTGTCCAGCTCTTGCCAGGCTCTACTGTCCAATTCACTGCTCATCACTGTGCTTGGCACCCATCCTGACAGTATGCATTTGTGGGCAACCCATCCCTCCAGTGCAGAAGGGCAATATGTGTGTAAACTGCTGCTAGCATCCCTCCTCTTGGAGTACCTAGAAGAGCAAAACCACCAGGTGAAGCTGCTTTTCTCCATCCAAATTTTATATCTACTTGAAGGCACTTCTGGATCAAAATAATGCTTCCAGGGAAATGATGTATTAGTTATAGTAACCATTTATGGCTCTTCACAGGGCTGTGGAGCCTTGATATGTTATTAATAGAGTTTTGAAAAGGGATGTTGGAGACATTTTCAGAAAATGGCTGAGGAGAAGGCCTTTTTTTCCTTCCTTTTTCTTCTAATACTTGTACCACTGAAACAGCCCTCATCACTGGAGCAGGTCTCATACCTGCATCTGTACAATTGTCTCTACAATGCCTTCTGTTGTTTGGGGATCTGTGGGGGAGATAACTAGCAGGAAAGGAATCTGATCTCAGTGGGTCTTTGTGAGAGTTTTGATGCAACCTTTAGCTAATTAGTTTCATTTAATATAAATTCTCATGGCTGAAGTTCTCAAGAGACAGGAGGACTATTCTATGAAAGGAAAAAAGCTCTTATCCCTAGCAGTACTTTTGTATGTTCTATCTTCTTGGGGGAAAAGGGGTAAGAGGTTGTGAAAAGCCACTGTTGCCAGAATATAGTTGGAGGATTGGGTTCCGTACAGACGTTATTGTGTGGTATAAGAAACTAGTTTGCAAAATGTGTAGCCATAAAATTCCCATTGATTCATAGAACAAAATCAAATTACCCAAATCGCTGTAGAGACTCCACCTAGTTGAATTGATGCTGTATTGTAGTAAACTTTTAAAGTTGTATTGACCATAACATTGCTATGAAAAGTTTGCATGTTGTAGCTTCCCTTGACCACAGCCTTTGCTATCAAGAAACAGGTCCAGAAATGGAGGCAAGACTTGGACTGAAACCTTGAGAAGTTAGATCTGCTGCAATAGTCAGAGAGAGCTCGGGAGCTCAGGCATATTTCTGTAGGTAGCTGTACGGCTGAGATCCTCTGTGCTGGCTGTTTCATATGAGCCCTACAAGCAATAACCCGGACATGTTTATGTAGTATAGGTAAAGGAAAAACAGAGAACCACATTCCTGTCTGATGCTCAGAATATAAATCTGTCAGAGGAGCCTTCGGAAGAGATTTTGGCCGGGGAGTAATGAAGTGAAGGATCTGTAGGTGAGTACAGATGACTTAGTAAACTAATGTAATGGCTGATTGGGGAATTAGCGGCACTGGGGAAATGTGGAGTGAAACATACCCTGAACTTTCTCTGTGACTATGCCACTTGAGTTCACTGAATGTATTTTCTTAGAATTGATGAAGATACCATAGAGAAAATTATTTGTTGCATTTTGTCTTTTTGGGTTTTTTTTTCCCCGTCACTTGAAAAGCTTCTTCCTCTTGCCTCTCCTCAGCTTTGGGTGAACTGAGCTGTGCTTGCTGAATGTTTGCACAGTGCCCCATATGCAATCATGGTGGGGTGAGCGTGGGAAAGGGCCAGAAAAAGAGCCAGGCTCTTCTTTCTGTGTTGAAATTCAGTCTGCCTTAGAGGAGGGCTGGCACATGGCAAGCAATACTCAACAAAACTTGTGGCAGCTTGGAAAGCCGGGGCTTGAAATGCAGGAACAGGTTCCACCGCTATTGTGAGTTCTTTGCTCCAGAGAAGAACCAGAATGTAATTGATTTAAAGTAAGGCTGGATTTACTGAGTTAAAACGGATGTTGATTTGTAGCTGGTCGAGATGCTAATCTTTATGATCTTAAGATATATTTTAAAAGAGGTGGCAAAGGTGTCATTCTACCTTATGAAGCCTGAGCTTCCTAAGCTAATAGACAAAGCAATGCAGAGGAAAATATTCTGCCTTTTGTAGTGCACTGCTTCAAGATTTTCCAATAATCAAACACAACAAGGAAATGGACAATGCCTTTGTGAAAACTGACACTGTGCTATAATTTTGGTTTGTGTGGCTGTTTATCCCTCTTTCTTCCCTCCACTTTTAAAATCTCATCTCCATATCTTTTCATTCCTCTTTCCCCACCTTTTCACTCATTTCCTTAATCCTATGCCCACTGAGTCCCTCTGTTCATTTTCCTGCTCTTTTATCATTATTAATTCTCCCCGTCCAACTGTTGCCTAGGTTAACTGTTCTGGTTAAGCAGTAGGATTGGAAAAGCCAGTACTTATTTTGAGAAGACCTTATGGGGAAAGAGGTTTCATACTGTAATCTCAGGTGAAGGTCTAAACATTTCCCAAATTCTCTGACCCCTAAATATGAATATCATTTGACTTTGAATAATGAGCTATTCGTTCATCTCTATATAAAACCTCATGTATCCTGACAGTTCCCTATTGCCTTCCTGTCTGAAGTGGCTCAGGAGTATAAATTATTCTAGCGAAGGTTGGCAGTAATTTATGCTCAATAAATTGACTATAGATCTGCTTGTTTCAGTAGGTAGCATGGGAAGGACTTATACATTTTGTTAAATTCCCTCATTTGTTCTCGGACAGACACTTGCTGTCCTGGGGCTGTTCATGAGTCCCAAACCGCTGTGATAGGCAGGTACTCATATGCCTTCAGTAAAACTACTCCTGTGAGTAGCAAGTTACTGGTGTAAGGAAGAGGTAGCCAGACTGATCTTTGAAAAGTCACTGGCACAACAATGCGGAAACATTTTGCAAAATTGCAAAACATGTAAAGGACAAATGATGAAATGGAGATTAGCTATGATTGTTCTTAAAAACATCCCCCTCACTTTAACTGGCAGAAATTTACTGTATCTCTTTAGACCGATTTTTCCCCAAAGAGTGTGAAACAGATAGGCTATTTAGAGGTTTTTTTTTTTATGGTTTGGTTTTATTTAAATGTAAAATGGACTAGTTCCTTTGTAGGACTTCTGCAAAAAAGGGTGCTACAATCTTTTTGTCCAAGATGCAAAAGACAGAAAGTAATTCATCACCCTTCAAGTACAATTTATTATGGGTCAGGGAGAAAGGTTTCACTCATGATCATTAGGTTTCAGTGGTGCAGATGCTGGACATGATGAACCAATGAGGCTTATCAGGTGTGATAATCAAAACAGATTTTCTTTTGTATCTGCTGTCATTTCCTCTCTCTTGTAGAGAAATCTAGGTTTTGGACTCCGACCACCATTTCATAAATATAGACATATTCCTTTATTGTTCTGTGTGGAAGTGATCACCCGATATTTTAAATTAGAGTGATGGGAATGAAGTTTGATGCAAGTTTTAAACCTGCATTCCTGGGCCACATGGGAGCAGCAAGGGCAGCTCCACCTGCCTGGGCACAAGCCCTGCTCTTCTCCTCCCTCTGGTGCCTGTAGCCGTGACAGCTGAGCTACCACAAAACAGTGGGCCAGGCAGACCCATCCCATGGTCCACGTGTGATCAGTGGGCCCCAGGCTAATTACCTTGTGTTGGACATATGCACAGAAATTTAAGGCCAGATCCTACTGTGGACACTGCACTGGCAGATCCCTATGCAGTCTCAGTGTAGACAAAAGTCTTTGTGTGGCTGCAGGGATCTGTGTGCAAGTAAAATTATGGTTTACAGTAATTAACATAATTAAAGGGACAACCTTACATTGTGGTGTAATTCTGGCTCCATTGAGTCAACAAAAATGTGGCTGTTCAAATCAATGAATCCACAAGATCACCTCTTCCATCAGTCCAGCTACCCCCATAATTCAGCTTTGCAGTTTTATAAACTTGGCACCTGAATTTCTCATCCATTAATGGAGCTGCAGCGTGGTGAGATGCTCACAGTGAGCCTCACGGAGAGAAATGGAAAACCAAAATACATCGCTGAGGGGGTTTACTGGCAGTGTGTTTTCAATACCTGTCAGTCATTTAAACTGAGTCACCCTCAGCTCCAGGTACCTCAACTAGCCCAGATCACTGGGGGGCAAAGGCAGAAACAGACTCCCTGATACCTAAGAGCTAAACTTTACAGGTTAATATTTAAACCTTTGAGTTTCACCAAAGGCAAAGAGAAGGACAGACTTTGCTGCACTAGATGCTTCTGTGCATCTGTATCACTAAACCTGTTAAACAATTTTTCAAAGGAGACTGAATTTATATGTCTTTACACATATAATATATGTATATGCACACCCCCATATATATATACAGCCATATCCATATATGCATATATATAATAATCTGTATTTCATAGAGCTGCCTGCAGTTGCAGTGACAACTAAGGATTCAGAATTAGTGCTCCAAACACTGACAAAATCTTGGATTTATGCGAAATCAGAGAATTTGTGAATGCAAAGCTTGTTAGGAAAACAACAATATTGGTCTCATTTTCCCATAATATCAATTAATATTTATAACAAAATTATAACAAGTTTGTTGTACGCAAAATCAGTTGTTGTGGGTTTTTGTCAGGGGAGAGCTCTCCTCTCCTCTCCTCTC
>VYZX01033672.1:0-21597 GCA_013401335.1 Brachypteracias leptosomus
GGAAGCAGAGAGTTAGCAGCACACAGACACCACTGAGGGCAGCTTGTGGTTGGGCTCTTGCTCCATCCTGCCTGTCTCTACAGCAGCTGGTCCCCTTTGCTGGGTCCCTGGGAGCAGGTTCTGCAGTGCTTTGAGTTCACCTCCCTGCACTGCTCCCATGTCTCTTCTGCAGACCCCCCTGAATCATCATTTCACACCCACACTGATGCATCTGACCTCTGTCTTGTATCCCACTTCTTGCAAGGTGGGGATGGTGCTGGAGCCTCTCCCTAGGTTGTTTCTTCTCCCCCAGCCTGTGTTTGGCTGGTCCAGGCGACCCTGGAGTAGGGACAGGACTTGAGGCATTATAGGACTGCTCTTCTGGTGGCTTTTCAGGAGTTAAGGGGCCTGTAGAGGAAGATGGGGGCAGACTTAGCAGGGCCTGTTGGGACAGGACAAGGGGTGATCCTTTTAAACTGAAAGAGGGAGGTTTAGGCTAGAAAGAAGAAATTGTTGGTGCTGAGGGTGGTGAGAGCCTGTCCCAGGTTGCCCAGAGAGGCAGCTGATGCCCCATCCCTGGAACCATTGCAGGGGAGGGTGGCTGGGGCTCTGAGCAACCTGCTCTAGCTGCAGATGTCTCTGCTCAGTGCAGGGTGTTTGGACTAGATGTCCTTGAAAGGTCCCTTCCAGCTCCAATCATTCTGTGACTCCTGTGTTGGCAGAGGATGAAAGCTCCTGCTGATGGCACTGCATGGCCATGACTTGTGACCAAGGCAGAAGACAACCCCAGGCTCTTGCTCCAGTGCAGCAGACAGGAATCCTCCCCCTCAGGTAGCTGCCACAAAGAAATGAGGTGGGATAGGTTGTTTCTCCTTCACCCCTCACCATCCACGAGGTCCTAGAGGCAGAGCTTGCTTCTTGCTGATGGACATGGACCCTTCCTGTCCCCATTGCTCAATGGTTCACTAATAGTTACCTCCTTCAACAGACAGGCTTGTGTCCTCCTGAAATGACTCTGTCCTGAGGAGCATCTTCCCCTGCATGATGAAAGCTCAGCCCCTGAGGAAACAAAACATCCCCCAGCAGAGGAGGAGTTTGGAGCCAGGTTTGAGAGATTTATGTTTACATGTAGATAAGGGGATGTGTGTTTGTGTTGTGCAGGACTCCTCTACCTGCTCCTGGAGATGCAGTTATTTGATGTAAGAGTATTTTTTTAGGTATCACTTATTCCACCACTGGTCCCTGCCCTGCTTCCAAGGCTGGAAATCCTCATGTCCTTCCCCAGCATGGTTAAAAAAACCCAAGGAGAAGTGACAACTATAAATATACAACTTTAAAAAAAAGTTACTGTTAAAGATTTATTGCAATAATACAATAAAATTTAGAAAAACAAACAAACAAAACAAACCCATTTGTGTTCAGTTACATCTAGTTCGGAAGTCGCAGAGAGAGGCCCCGAGTTTTTGCAGGTGCCAAGTGACCCTTGGGTGGCCCATCTGAGACCATTTGAAGATTTTTCAGTGGAGAGCTGGGATTTCACCATCAGGCTCTTCCTCAGCAGCTCCCATTGGCCACCTTGGATCTCCTGTCATGGCCTGAACTGAAATTCCTGCATTCCTGCTACACAAAGTGTTTTGTAAACTCTCTGCTGGCCATCTTCCAATCTCTAGAGTTACAGATATTCCTGCCCTCCCTCCCCACCCACCCCCAAACCAACCTGGAAAACTCATTGCACTCGAGGTTTGGACACGCACCCTTCTTCCATAGCTACACATGTGCAAAACACTTTAAAAATAAAACAAAACAAAACCCACCACGATCTAGTTCTGTTACAAAAAAGGTCTTGTGAGAAGACCCGTCCCGATGCGTTTTAACACCCTGGCAGTGCTGCTGTGCACCTGCAGAATGTGACACATGGCTGCAAATAAATTATTTGGAGAACATGATGAAATATATGGCTTAAAAAGGTCTTTTTTTGTGTGTATTGGGTTGTCTTTCCCTAAGGAAATGATGGTGGATGAAGCTGAATCGTGGCCTGACCTTCAGGGGTTCTAAGTAGCAATGAAAAAGTGACTGAAACACGGATTATAAACAAAAAAAGAGGATATTTATATGGTGGGGGCCAGTGCAAAACTAAAGGGGGAAGCAGAAGGGGCTGCGTGACTCTGAGCCCAATATACAGTACTGGTGAGTGTGCTGGTTGCTCTGGTAGCTGCAGGGGAGTAAAGTGCTGTGAGCCTTGGCTGTTCTCTTACAATGAACCCGACTAGTGGATTTGGAGCTAAAGAATGGCAGAAGGGAAGTGGCTTCATCTAACAACGTGGGTGTTAGTGGGGAGTTAAGGGTCTTTGGTTTAAAAAAAAAGAGAGAAAAATTAAAAGAAAACAAGAGCTGCCCATCCCCGAGGCCAGAGAGGAAGAGCTGCCGTGGGAGAGGGTGGGGGATGCATCCAGCATGGAGCTCAGTAACACCACCACTTTTCCACCCTCTCCTCAGTGGGGACAGGAGGCAGCACAGAAAAACCACCGCCAAGGCCTCCCGAGGTGGCCAGGTCAGCCAGCCCCAGAGCTGGGGCTTCAAACATGCAGGAGGACACTGCCCAAGGACAGGGATAGGGCTTGGGCATCACTTGCTGTGACCCCACAGGGAAGAGAGGCAGGAATCTTCTCCCTGGGAGGGATGGGAGGATGGTTCCCCGTGGAGAAATACAACATCCCAGCTGTATAAAATGTAAACCATACATTGGAAGCCTCACTGAGCAAACCCATCTTGAAGTGACAGATCCTGGAGCACTTGTTAAGGAAGGCATCCATCAGCATCCCACCTCCTGGGGCTTTACAAGCCGGGCAGCTGTGCTATGAGCATCTCTGCAGTGAAATGAAATCAGCTTCTTGGCATCCTGTAAACAAGACAGGAAAAAAAAACCCCAAACCAACCCCAAACCAACCCCACCATGAACACAGAACAGGGTTTAAAACGTGTGTAGTGTGGAGACCATGTGACTTCACTGAACTAGCTGGAAATGAGGTGGTTGTGATATTAAAAAAGTGGCAACGTGGTGTTGGAGCTGATGAGTATTATTGCAACAATGCAATCCTGTATCAGCATCAGTTGTGGGCCTGGCTGAGAGAACGTCCAGTGTTTCTTTGGTGTATGAAGAGTAAAGAGCCCCCTGTGCTTTGGGCAGCACAACACGAACCCTCTCAACTACCGACCAGTGGAAGCAGCATGAAACGAGCCAGTTTCCTACAGGAAAACCCAGTAAAAATCCACCAATCTAACCCAAGAGCAATTTGCTGGGTGAGCTCCCGCCCGTGCCGACTCCTCGGATTAAAAATATGGCAACAGAGATTAGAAAACATGTTAAAAATGCATCATTGTCATGTCCTGAATGCAAAAAAATTTAGAAACACGCATCGTCCCGTTCACGCCAGACAGGTTTGAAACACACACAAACACCCACCCTGCCGGGGAGCTGAGTGAGCTGCACTCACACCCCTGGAGCAGCCTTCCCACTGAACCCACCCCGATCCAAACCCTCCAAAATCTGGTTTTTCTCCAGAAAGCAGAGCTGGAGGCTGCCGGGTCCTTGCTCTTCCATTCTCACTGCAGACAGAACCCGGACACCGAGTGTCGGCGCAGGATCCGTGGCGAGCTAATTTACAAAAGTGGGACCATCACAGTCATCTTGGGGAAATAAAAAGGGTGTTTTTCTGCTTTACAAAACGAAGGTCTGACCTCTCCTCTGTTCCAGGCACTACTTAACTGAATACAGGTTGACTACAGCGTTGTCAGGGAGGGGGCTCCTTCCACAGCTCCTGTTAGCGATGTCCAGTGTACGCCTTCAGCCAGGAGGTGACCGAGGCGGCGGCGGAGGAGATCATCCCCCCGGCGCTGCTGCTGGCGATGGGCTGGGACACCTGCGTGCTCTGGCTCTGCAGCATCTCCACCTGCTGAGAGGGGATGTCGCAGAACCTGGGGCTCGGCAGGTTCTCCCAGTCTGTCCCCAGGTCCGTCTCCTCGTCGCTGACGTGCTCGTCGCCGCTCTCGTCGGTCTCGCCGGCGGCGCTGGGGTCCACGAACTCCATGGAGTCTTCCAGATCGGCGCTGATTTCGAAAGGGCCAGACCTGTGAATGTGGACACAGAGCATCTTTGGTGCCAGGCTTGAGAGGGACCTGTCCCTGGGCTGGGGTGAGTCCTGGGCACGCCAAAGCAGCCTGCTCTGTCATGGCTACAGCAGAGAAACTCATAGAATGCAAGCTTAGGATCCTTTTGGGTGGAAGAGACCTTCAAGATCATGGAGTCCAACCATTAACCCGGCACTGCCAGGGCACCACTAACCCATGTCACTCAGCACCACATCTCCATGGCTTGGAAACCCCTCCAGGGATGGGGACTCCACCACTGCCCTGCCTACCTGGCACAGGCCTTGACAACCCTGCCCAGCAAGAAATTGTTCCTCATGTCCAACCTAAACCTCCCCTGGTGCAACTTGAGGCCTTCTCCTCTTGTCCTATCGCTCATTCCTTGGGAGAAGAGCCCGACCCCACATGGCTGCAACCTCCTTTCAGGGAGTTGTAGAGAGTGAGAAGGTCTCCCCGAGCCTCCTTTGCTCCAGGCTCAAACCCCCCAGCTCCCCCAGCTGCTCCTCACCACACTCCTGCTCTAGACCCTTCACCAGCTTCTCTGGCCATGCTCCAGCCCCTCAATGTCCTTCTTGGAGTGATGGGCCCCAAACTGAGCCCAATATATCTCTGTGTTTATCAGCTGTCAGAGAGAAACTCCCTGGCTACAGAGAGAACTGGATGGTGAAATGAAAACAGTTGGCCAAGGAAGCCATAGCTGGGTTCCAACCCATGGAGCAGGAACAGCAGAAGAGCCGTTCTGCTTTGGCAGTGGAGAGTGAAACTCACACACAGGGAAGAAAAAACTGTTGATAATAACTCAGAGCTCCACTGGGGGAAATCTCAGCTTGATGTGGAACAGCTTTTATTTCTGACACTATCCCCTGGCCAGGCCACAATGGCTGCAGCTCCATCAGCAAGAAGAAGGGTGTAGTTTAAAACTGGCAGAACTGGGTTGGCACAACTCACTAGTGGAGACTCCCCATGGTAGCACTTCATCCTGAGCAACATCTCAAGATCTTTTTAACTATGAGGCCACTCACACACTAGAACGGGTTGCCCAGAGAGGCTGTGGGGTCTCCACTGGAGATACTCAAAACCCCACCAGCCACTGGTCCTGACTAACTTGCTCTTGTTTGCTGTGCAATGAGATGGATCCCCAGAGGTCCTGGACAAACCTAGGAGGGCCTGTTGGGACAGGACAAGGGGTGATGGTTTTAAACTAAAAGAGGGAGATTTAGACTAGAGAGAAGGAAGAAACTGTTGATGCTGAAGGTGGTGAGAGCCTGGCCCAGGTTGCCCCATCCCTGGAAACCTTCCAAGTGAGGTTTGCTAGGGCTCTGAGCAACCTGTTCTAGTTGCAGATGTCCCTGCTCAGGGCAGGGGGGCTGGACTAGATGACCTTGAAAGGTCCCTTCCGACCCAAATCATTCCATGATTCCATGAAACCCACCTGCACTGTGACTCCTGAGTTCCCTGCTGCCACTGCCTGGTGGGAGAAGCAATTACATCCCACCCCATCCCTCTGCCTTGCACTAGATCATGGGCAGCCAACATCTGACACATCTTTGCAGTTTCAGAGGCCTGTGACCCATGGTCAGAGGTTTTCATGGAGGCAGTGAGAGGTGGGTTCCTCTTAGTGGCACTACAAGTTTTTAAATAAAACTAGATCTGTGCAGGAGGACAAACTGGAAGAGCTGATTTCAAAACACAACTGTCTTTAAAAGGGAATAATGCACTAGTCACATTAAACAAATATTTACAGACTGCCTCAGGCACAAGTGATTTGTGACTGGATTATCCCAACAGGGAATCAGTGCTGTTGGCTTTCTTATATTTGAGTTGTTAAAAAAAGATTATGGTGCAGTCCACAGGAACTGGGTTTCTTTTCATCATGGAAAAAAGTTAGCAGAAAAATTGTCTTTAATTTTAGTTTATATTAATCAGCATTATTTAAAGTGTTGACTTTGGTCTAGGGTGTTCATTGCCAAGGAGTATTTTGGAAAAGGTTTATCTAGTGTTTGTTTTAGGGTTTACATTGCTGGATGCTCTTAGGTATTTGTATATTGTAAGGTGTGAGTAGGGTGATATTTGGAGCACAGTGAGTCTGCTTGACATGTGTGCTGCTGTCCCCTGGAGGGAAACAAGTCCACAATCACCTCCAAAGCCTCCAGCTGAACCTCCCATACACAGAAGCACAGGATACACACATCCCTGAAATCTGAATTCCTACTCAGGACCCCCTTTTTCTGTCCTCTCCTCTCCTCCTTGTAACCACCCTGATTTCTGATATGACTCGTAGGTTCAGCAGAAGAATTTCCCTCAAAAGCAACAAGACAAAAGCACAACTTCCAAAGAGATTCAGTCATAGGTGAGTTGAGAAACTGCTTTTCTTACCTGCCCAAGTTCTCAGTGTCTGGGCTGACCAGGTACATGAGGTTCCTGAGCGTATGCAGTGGGTGCAACAGGTCTAGATTGACATGCTGCAGTGGGGAGGGGAAGAAAGAGACAAGATCAGCTCCTGGAGGAGACCTGCAGGCACAGCTGGTACTGTCAAAGCTATTTCAAGCATCCCCAAGAGCATCCCCCCTACCTGAGAGAAGCAAAGGTGGAGGATATTAGCATTGAGCTTCTTCACTGCCCGTGTGAACCTGTGCCTGCTGAGGTTCTCTCCGCAGAACTCGCTGTTGGGACACCACAGACACATAAATACACACACAGAAAGCAAAACCCAGGTGTATTTTCACAGCAGACATCAGCATCCTGCATCTTGGCTTCCTAACAAAGCCCAGAGTAAATATCCATCATGGTGAGCACTTGTTTAGACTGAACAGCCTGGTTTAGAGTGCTCAGGTGATTCATTTTTCACCCAGCAAGACTCTCAGCATTCCATCACCAAGCTCTGCTTGCCCCAGTCTCACTGGTTTCAGCTGGACAGGTGATGTCAAGGGTGTGAAACCCAAAGATCTACTGCAGCCAAGCTATTCCAGCTCATCAGCTACTTCAGCCCCATCCCTGGAGTCATTCAGGTCAGGCTTGATGGGGCTCTGAGCAGCCTGCCCTAGGTAGAGATGTCCCTACTTGTGTAGGGAGGTTGGACCAGATGACCTCTAGAGGTCCCTTCCAGCCTAAAACATTCTAAGATTCTATCTTTTATACCTTGCACCATTTCCCACTCACAAGCTTTTCCTTTAGTGAAGACTGAGCACCCAAATAACAGTATAAAAAAACCCCACACAACTTTTGTGCCCTTACTTTGGCACTATTTTAAATGCTTAGAAGCATATTTGAGAGCCCTGAAAGGCTGCCCAGGTCTACAGCTCCCTCAGTATTTCTTCTGTACAGATCCCATCTGCTCCACATGGACATTAAAAAGCTTTTTTTTAAGTCACAAATGGGGTTTATGCAGCACACTCCCAGATGTCTGGTATGCTCCCCATTGGTGTTTTATCCTAAAGAGAATTAAATTGCTGTCGTGCCATTTTCCACAGCATTTAATGGAGTGGAGCTGTTCAAGATGACTAAGAGTTGGGCTGAGGTTTTGTAAAGCCCAGTAGGGTCTCATAAAATGAAAAGTGCTATTTGAGGACTGTCATATTTCACTTCCAATCTGAGGATGGTGAATACGTCAATTAGAAAGCTGGTATTTTTAATCACAAGGGTTGGTCTGCACTCTCAGGAGGTAAAAAAGGAGGGAGGGACTTTTAGCTGAGGTGTAAAAATCCTACCAGCCCTCCACCCAAAATTTAACAGCACAAAAATCCATGAGCCATCACCCAGTAAAAGCTGATCCAAGTCATGACTTCATTCCCCAAACCAAAGTGAATTAAGCCCAGTCAAAACCAGCCATGGATTCACCTCCTGAGGCCTGTGGTTACTTGCCTGTTGCAGAGCTTCTTGGGAAGGTTGACATCAAGTATGAGAGACAAAGTGTTGACGAGCTGGGTTGCATAGCACAGGGCAGCACTGATGGTGTAAGCAGGGTTATTATGTTCCATATCTAGAAGGAATGAGAACATCATGGAAGCCTCCTCTGAAATAAAGCCTCAGTGGGTGTGTTAATGGGTGACTTGAGTCTACTCTGGGAAATGTCAGTTCTCAGCATTGAGAACAGCCTGAATCCAGCAATCACTGACAGTGAAATCTGTCAGGAGTCAGGAGAAAATAGTAATTCTTGGAATCCCTGTGAAAATGATGCCATGTGAACCATGTCAAAACTGTGAATAATTAACTTTATCTCTCCCTTACATTGTGCAGCATTTCCTGCAGCAGAGGATTTGGGTGGGCTAATTTGGGGTATTTATTTCTGACTCCAGTTTGGGTGAGAACAACCAGACCAGGCCACTGCTCCTCAGTGTCTTCTGCTGCCATCATCTCCATGGCTTCTGGAGTACCAGACCTTGCTCCTTACCTGGTCCTTGTGTGGTCTTCTTCTCTTCCACCCAGTTGTAATAGGCTGAATAGTCTCCATTGTTAGGAAGGGTTATCCAAGGCCCTGTGATACTGATGCTGGTGTCCCCATTGTGGTCATCACAGACCCACCTCCCAGAGAGATACGTGGTTCTCCGGGCTTCTGCAAGCTTGCTCACAGTGCTGGAGGTCATGGCATTGTCACTCTCAGAAGAGACATCTGCAGGATCTCTGTAGCACCCAAGGAGGAACAGAAGGGTTTTAAAAATAAAAATCAGAGATGTACTTGGCAGGCACTCAGCCAGACCTCACAGAGAGCAAAACCCTTGTAGAAAGACTTCTGCAAAACTCCTTATTCCCAAAATTACTCTCCTTTGTTCTGGGATTTTTAATTATCTATTTTAAGACAGTTTAACACTGGACATGTACCTCAGGTCTCTCAGTGGGGAGATGTTAGTACCTCCAGATCCTTCTGTTCTGGGCCTCTACCTTTAGAATCATTCAGGTTGGAAAAGACTCTTGGGATCATCAAATCCAACCATCAACCCTACTCTACAAAGTTCTCCCCTAAACCATCTCCCCCACCACCACATCTAAACGACCCTTGAACACCTCCAGGGATGGTGACTCCACCACCTCCCTGGGCAGCCTGGGCCAGGGTCTGAACACTCTTTCTGTGAAAAATTTTCTCCTAATGTCCAGTCTAAACCTCCCCTGTTGCAGCTTGAAGCCATTCCCTCTTTCCTATCACTAATTACTTGTGAGAAGAGACCAGCACCAACCTCTCTACAACATCCTTTCAGGTAGCTGTAGAGAGTGATGAGGTCTCCCCTTAGCCTCCTTTTCCTCAAACTAAACAGTCCCACCTCCTTCAATCTCTTCATAAGATTTATTCTCCAGATCTTTAGATGAGATGTTTTGCCTTTGGGCAACACCTTCTCCCCATGGATGTGAAGGGAGCCAGAGTGTCTACCTTAGACTTCCATGACTCACTCCTGGGTGCCAGAGCCCTGGAAGAGGCTGCCCAGAGAAGTTGTGGAGCCTTCTTCCTCTCTGGAGATGATAAAAATCTGCCTGGACGTGATCCTGGGCAACCTGCTCTAGATCAACCTCCTTTAGCAGGACTAGATGTCCTCCAGAGCTCCCTTCCAACCCCTACCACATGTCTAAAACTAAGCAAAATGACCCCAAAAGGATAAACCTTCTGTACCTCATGCTTGTCTTCACTTCCTCAATGGGAAATATGACTGATGTCAGCTCCAGGATGTGCGTCCGACGGAGCTTTGCCAGGTGCTCATACTGGGTTTTCAAGTCATAGGTTTTCTTCTCCACCAGGTCCCCCAGCTTGCGGTTATGCCTCTGGATCTTNAGGCACCCCCAAAGAGTGGGTACAACTTTTTAACCTGCTCTGAAGGATCTCCAAAGAGTGGGTACAACTTTTTAACCTGCTCTGAAGGATCTCCAAAGAGACTGAACTGGGGATGAGTCTTTCCCTGTCTTCTCCCCAGCTATTTTGGGATTTGGAGCTGAAAAGCCAAGGTTTCCCAGTTTAATTAAACTCCTGAGGTAATCACCAAACCAGAAATAGCCTGACTGCACACGTTTGCATGGCAGTGGCCAAGAAGACTTGCAGCCAAGATGAAGTGCAGATAGCACCTTCACTCACCCTTCCTGCCACTAGTGCTGCTATTAAGTGTCTGCTACTTGGGCTTTGTGTCCATGAAGGTGCTCTTGAAGCACCTGGATCCCAACGGTGCAGATTTCTCCTTGCCACAAGGGAACCTGCCTCCCTTCCCAGCCACAAAATGAGCCATGTGCTTGTGTGCTGAAGGGCTGGGGCTGCCTGAATTTACTGCCTGTGTCAGGCACACTGAGGCGTGGAGAAACATCCCTCAAGAGCAGCTGCTGGTTCTCCTCCAGAAGAATTGCCTGCAGTAAGGCTACCACAAACATATGGTGCTGGAGATGGTGGGTTAACCACCTCTGTCTTGCAAAGGCAGAGGAAAATATTTCTTCTATGCACTCTACATATCTAAAACTCCTAATGCACCCTGCTTTGAATGAGAGCCTCCATCTACAGTCACTCACTTTGCATTTTTATGGCTGAAAAACCCAGTATTAGTCAGCTTCTCATAGAGCAAGGCATTGCTTTGCTGTAATCAAGACATGGGGTAACTGCTCCTTGCACAGAAGGGAAGCACTGAGCCCTGACATCATTCTGCTGAGAGGTTTTGATTGCAAGGCACTGATGAGACCAGAATGCTCCGTGGCATCTGCTACTTGGAGAAGCTGCATTATACACTCCTAAAATCAATAAAAATTCTGAGCAGCTACAGCTACCCCAGATAACACACCCAGGCTGTCAGTCATCCCAACAGGGGAGCACAAAAATTAAAGAATGGGACTGCAGATCTGTGTCCAGCCATGCTTGGACAGCACATGGAACCCTCCTGCTAGTCCTGGTTTGTACCTAGAGCTGGAAATGCTGGTATGGTGGAGACTAGGACTGGTGGTAGCCTTCAGAGTGTGCCTGACCCCCCCCCCAGACACAGACTCTGCTTTCTCTGAACACCAGGAATTATTTCTAGTCCTCTAACTGACCTGATGTGTTTGGTAGGAAGGAAGATCTGATGCATGGGAGATGTGAAGTCCCAATTTAAAGAAGGTGAGAATAATTTCCCCCACGTAAGCAAGAACTAGTAATCCTCAGGTTTATAAGATGAGTGACCCTCTGTTAGAGAGCTGTAGAAAAATCAACTTTTCTCTGAGCAACACAAGAATCCCTGGGTGTCAGCTCCTAATTCCATCCCCTTCAAGCATTCCCATAACATCAACAAAAAAATCAATTACTGCTCACATTCATATTCCCAAACCCTCCCTCTGCACAAAGAAGAGACAGAGGAGGAGCAAAATGTCCATCTGCTCAATTTCCACATTCATGTTGGACTTGAAAAACTGCAACTCCCTTTTCTGCAGGTCCAACAGCAATTACTTGAGAAGCTGGGGAGAACCCTGCACACAGGTTTCCTCTTTAGCAGGCCCAGTGCAGAAAAAAATGGCCCTTTTTTTGCCACAGTCCCTCTGCTTTATGACCCAGAAGCATTTCAGGCCACCACTATGCCCCACACACCTGCACTGCCTGATAAATGCAAGCAGAGGCAGAGTGATCTCTGCCCAGCACAGAGCTCTGCCAGATACTTGCAAAATGGTCTCCTTGAACTCTTCTCCACAGACAGAAGACAAACAGACATATTTTATAATGTTATTTTAAGCAGCACCAGCTATTGAGATATCCAGGAGGCTCAACTCCAAAAGCAGGAACCCAATGTCCTAGAAATAATCTGTATTTCAGAGAACTCAACTGTGCCACATCCAAGAGAAGAGGAACAACCTATTTACACTTCCCAATGTGGTCCAAGAGTGAACCAAGTTCCTCATCTACTGGTTAATTATAGCAAGGGTTCATCTTGGGTCTACCTCCAAGAGCAAGAGCACTAACAGGTCAGTGGGGCAATAGTTAGGTCAGCTCATGGGTTAAATCTAATCAAGCTCCCTGTGAGTCAGGGAAGCTGCAGATAATGTCACTGCAGAGCTGCATTTGGAGAAAAGGTGACCAGGTTCCTCAAAGCCACGTTGGCTTCTCCTTTCCTCTCAGGCTAAAGAGAAAAACTCATTCTTATCTTCTTCAGAATCACCTTCTACCTACTTCTACCCTCACTTTGCCTCACCCTCCTCTTCTCTAAACCAAACCAATTTTCTTGGCTATTCCTGGTGGTTTATTCCTAGTAGTATTCTCCAGAATTTCCTCAGTTGATTGGTATCTTTCCTTAAATTCCTCAAATTGGACACCAGACTTCCACTAAGGCAGCACCAATGAGAGGCACAGCAGGATAATTGCTCCCATCTTAAATAAAATGCTTATATTACTACAACCCAGAATGAGGTCTGAACTTTCCTGGAGCAGCATTAGATTGATAATTTTATTTAATTTACAATTCCCCAGCTCCTTTCCTGTCAAATCTCACCACTTTGGGTTTAATGTTTCTCTTCCCTAAAAAACATGCTCTTAACTTTGTTCTTTCTGGTTGATATTGTCAATTTATCTGCATGAGTTTGAATTTCATCCTGTTCTCCACAGAAGTCACATTGTTATCCACCCTGGCTTCCTCCATCAAGCTATCATGGAAAATATTGAACAAAACTGGGCCAGAAACTGGTTCCTGCTGAGCTCCACCTGTCTCACCTCCTTGTTTGACAAGTGTCACCACTCTTTGAACGCAGCCTTTCTGGCCCAGGGATTCCACCCAGAGCAAATGTCACCAGTTTAAGGTTCTCCCTTCCTCCACCCTTTGAAAATGGACATTGTTTTCACTCCTGTTTCCTGAGGAAACTTCCCTCAAGTGTTCTCAAGTGCTCCACAGACCACTTCAGTTTGTTCCTTAAGGTGAATCTTGTGAGGCCATAATGACATAACCAAAAGAATATTTAGCTGCCTGTTTTCTTTCCTTAGCCTGCAGTCCTCTCATGATGTAAAATTTCTTCTGGCTAAGCAGCTGATCACATTTCCATTGTGAGAAGACAAAGCAAAGAAGGTGCTGAATGCTCCAGACTTCTCTGCACTGTTACTTGCTCTCTTTCCTGTTAACTAACAGACCTGCCTACTCCATCTCTTCCTTAATATACATTTCTTATTGCTACTGTCCATCCTCCTTGTGTTCCCAGAGAAGGGCCACACAAATGATCCAAGGGCTGGAACAGTTCTTTTATATGAGGCCAGGCTGAGGAGTTGGGCTTGTTCAGCCTGGAGAAGAGAAAGCTCCAGGGAGACCTTCTGGTGGCCTTGCAGGACTTCAAGGGGCCTGTCAGAAAGATGGGGATGGACTTTTTATCAGGGCCTGTTGGGACAGGACAAGGGGGGATGGTTTTAAACTAAAAGAGGGAGATTTAGTCCAGAGAGAAGGAAGAAATTGTTGCTGCTGAGGGTGGTGAGAGCCTGTCCCAGGTTGCCCAGAGAGGTGGTTGATGCCCCATCCCTGGAACCATTGCAGGGGAGGGTTGGCCAGGGCTCTGAGCAACCTGAGATGGTTGCAGATGTCCCTGCTCAGTGCAGGGGGTTGGACTAGATGCCCTTGAAAGGTCCCTTCCAACCCAAACCAGTCTGTGGTTCTTCCTAAATGAAAATTATTTTGTATCTTTTTGATGTTATCACCACAAGCTCGTGCTACTCCTTTATAACTCCTCTCAGGTATATGCCTCTGCTTCCACCCTCTTCAATCTCAAGCCATGAGAACATTCCTGATTCAATCAATGTGCTTCTGAACACGCTTCCCATCTTCCCATTGCTTGTAGGTTGCAAGGAGTGCTGCTCATTCTTGTCTGAAAAACAACCCTACAAACCTTTCATGTGTAAAAACACTTAATGAGTTTCAAAACTGAAGCTGCTTAACTGTAGCTACTCACCAGCCCGTGCTGTATGTCAGTGCCTCTTGCTCAAGTGGGATTTTAGGATGCCTAGACAGGTGTGGGTTAAAATTCATCAGTTGTGTGAAATGAGTAACAGCTGCAGAGCTGTTTGCTGCTCTTTATCAAGAGGAAGTGATCAGAAACACTACACTGAATAAAGCCACCTCTAGGGACACAGCCCGAGTCACAGCCTGCTAAGCATTTACTGCCAGAGCTGCTGCAGAATGATCTCCATCCAGCTGAATAATAATGTCTCCTGTTTGCTAATTAAAACCCCAGCATAAAAAGGCCAACATCCACTCACCAACCTGCCTTCAAGTGCATTTAAGAAGTGATGGGTTTGCAAACTCACTGCTTTTTACAAGCTAACACTCCAATTCCCCACGATTGATTTTTCACTCCAAGGCACAGGGTTCTGCACATCACAAGAGCAGAGGAATTACTCACGTCTTGTCATCTCATCATTTTCTTTGCAAATGGTCTGTTTCAGCTGCTCGATCCTCATCTTGCAGGACATGATTTTCCATCTCTGAAAAAGAACATTCAGCAGCTCTAGGGCCCAAAACCGACTTCAAACACCCTGACTAGTGATTAACAACCAAGCCAGCAGCTTGAGTGCAAAAGTAGCAGGATGCTCTTAATTGGATCAGACAAATAAATATTTCACATGCTGTTTTGGGCACAGGAGAGTGCCACAAACAAGCAGAATGCTTAGTATAAAGTCCATCAATATAAGGAGGTATTGAACAAATATCTAGGAAGTCATGAAAAATATTGATGGTTTGGAACAGGCTGTGGCAGAGCCAATTTCAGATTTGCTTATCCAGGTTTTTTGGGAAAGCAACACAAAGCCCTCGAGGTAAATTGTAACTTCAAACTATGAGGTCTAGGAATTCAGAGAGGTTAAAATCCACAGGATGCTTTGAACAACTCACCAGCTGATCAGTTACCTCCTTCCCTTCCATGGCCTTCAAAACACTAGAGGAAAAAACATGAGTGAAAGTTTTATGGCTATCTGGACTATGCCTGTCTCCAGCAACAGTGCATTAGAGAGACTGAGAGTTCTTGGAGTTTATTTTCATTTAATAATGACAACTTACTGTTTTTGGAATTCTCTCTGTTTGGTTTTGAGATGCATCAGCCTTTCCTTCTTGTCTGAAAACCTGGAAGAGATTAAATGTGTTTTTATTGGTATTTTGCACAATATGGGATTGTAAATTGAAAAGACAAAGGGACTGAAGCTTGTGGGAGTCTCTAAACCACAAGTATCTGCCTTAATCTTGGGAAGTGATGTCTAGATGTAGAAAACTCCTGCAGAATTCTAGAGCACGTGTCTCACAGGAATTACAGCAGAACCTCTCATCTGAGGAAACATCAGCTTGATGTATTACCCACCTTGTAAGCAAGTCACTTGCTGTTTCTAGAAGATGTAGAGCTTGGCAATATCAATATTTTGTGTATTAATAAAACCACAGAGTATTCTAAAAACCTTCAGTCACTGGGGAAATCTACAGTATTGTCTCAGCTATATATAACTGTGTTATTTCAAGTGGGAAATGCAGGTTTTCATACACTCTGCCTTGTATTTTCTCCCTTCTGACATGGAATTGTCTCACATTTTATTCATTAGTGGGTCTGGACAGTGCTCTATCAAGACTTCTACAAATCTTTCTTGTATTAATAACAGCAATAAGTTGCATTGTCTTCTCCTTATTCCTACTAAGCACTTGTAACCATCACAAGCCCATGACCCAAATGCCTGCTTGATGTTGGATGTCTGAGTTATAGGAACTGCAAAGAAGGGATTTTTTTTTAGGATTCATCATCCTGGGTTTTCACCCTTTGAATATGCAGCAACCACATTCCACTCCCCTCCATGCTCCACAATGTATTGAAAAATACATTTAAAGAGAAGAGTGTATGAACAATGCATACTGAGAAATTACAGTGGACCATGAAGTGACAGATTTAACAGTAAAGGCAAACAGCAAGAGATGGCAAAGAGACTGACATGGCAGAAAAAAAAAGTTTGCTGTGTCTTCTGCCAATATGTGGCTTCCCAACTTTCCTTTGTGCTTCCCATGTTACAGCACCATCCTGCTCCATGCCTCTAAAGTGTTAAGTCCATGTATGGAAAAATAATTCATTTTATTTCCCTCTGGAACAGGAAGAATTGACAATTTCATCCTAATAGAGGTCTAACATTTCATTTATAGAATCATTTAGGCTGGAAAGGACCTCTAGGATCATCAAGTCCAACCTTTGTCCAACATCTCCCTGATCCCTAGACCATGTTAGGAAGAAGTTCTTCCCCATGAGGGTGGGGAGACACTGGAACAGGTTGCCCAGAGAGGTGCTGGAAGCCCCATCCCTGGATATTTTTAAGGCCAGGTTGGACGGAGCTCTGAGTAACTTGATGTAGTGGGAGGTGTCCCTGCCCATGGCAGGGGGGTTGGAACTAGATGATCTTTAAGGTCCCTTCCAACCCTGATGATTCTATGATTCTATGTCTTGATTTAAACCCACCAAGTCCTTGATTTCAGGGACACCTCTGCTTTATTTAGAATTACACTGTAAGCCTCGACGAGATGGCATCTTGTGCTTCTCTCTGCTCAGCTCTGTGGGTTTGACTTCAGGTATAACTTCAAAATACTTCACTTCCTTCCTTGAAGTTAGGAAGAAGTTCTTCCCCATGAGGGTGGGGAGACACTGGCACAGGTTGCCCAGAGAGGTGCTGGAAGCCCCATCCCTGGACATTTTGAAGGCCAGGCTGGATGGGGCTCTGAGCAACCTGATCTAGTGAGAGGTGTCCCTGCCCATGGCAGGGGGGGTGGAACTAGATGATCTTTGAGGTCCCTTCCAACCCAAACCATTCTATGATTCTATGAAGTGCTGCAACCTGAGAGCTTGGTGACTAACCTGGGGTTCAGGAACTGTGTAATCACCCTCCCAGATGACACCAGCACTAGAACAACAACAAAACTACTGGCTGCCACCTTCGTGGTTCAACCAAAAATATCAGTTTTCCTTCCAAAACAAACCAAAACCAAAGGTGGGAACCTGGCACAAAGAGCCAGAGGCCACGCAGGAGGCAAAGGAATGTGGTGCAACTGGAGCCTGGCTGCTCAGCCCAGCGTGGTGGGTTGGTCCTGGGTGTTCTCACCCCAGTCAGCATGGAAATTACCCCAGTGCCCTGCACTGGAGTCCTGTTTACCACGGGGTGATGCACACCTACTGCACCCCTGACCTTTGCCTGCAGCCAAAAATAACCTGGCCCAGAACCAGGCTGCTGGGCAGGCACAGAGGGAGAGCACTGGGGTGAATCTGGAGGTTCTTGTTCTCAAAGCTGGATTAATGGGCACTGAGTCTGACTAAACACAATTACCCAAGTGACGTCCAGCCCATCTGAGAGGAGCTGGATGAGCTGGCAAGAATCTGGGACTAAATTAAGTTCTTACTTAGAGAAATAGTTGTGAAAGGCTGCAAAAATTACAGCTCGCACTTCAGCAGCTACCTCATAGAATCATGGAATGGTTTGGGATGGAAGGGACCTCCAAAGGTCATCTAGTCCAAACCCCATACAATAAGAAGGGATGTTTTTAACTAAATCAGGTTGCTCAGAGCCCCATCAAGCCTGACCTTGAATGTCTCCAGGGATGGGGCCTCCACCACCTCTCTGGGCAACCTGTTCCAGTGATCTATCAACCTCATATTAAAGAACTTTTCTCTAACATCCAACCTAAATCTACCCCTTTCTAGCTTAAAACCATTACCCCTCATCCTGTCACTACAAACCCTCATGAATAGCTCTTTCCCTGCCTTCTTATAGGCCCCTTTCAGGTATTAGAAAGTCAAACAGCTCCTACAAACTTCTTTGGCAAGTTTCCCCTAAGCAAATATTTCCACTTCCTCATATAGCCCTAATTTTAACTGCACTGCTGTAACTAATTTTTATATATATTTATCTATCTATACATATATAATCTACAGCCTTTAAGAAACAAAACTTTGGCTGAACTATCATAGGAAGCCCCATAAAACAAACAGAGAGGAGAGAACTCAACACCTCAAATTACCCATTAAAAGTTTCTCTTTCTTCAAGTCTCCTCACACGAAGCTGAGGTTTTCTAAGGTTACCTGGCTCAGTTCCACGTGTCCATGATTACAGAGAAGCACCCAGAAGGGAGGACTTCCTAATCCAGAGGGACAGATTAACCCTGAAGGAGTTGAGGGCAGCAATGGGTGCATCCATTACTGCACCTATTCCCTATAATAAAACTTCACTGCTGCAAAAAGCCACCATTCCTAATCACAACCCAGAACTTCCAGAAGTCAGACAGGCTCAGACATCACAATTATATTGTCTTTGCCATCTGCAGACACATAAAGCAAATAGACTCTGAGGATTTATGTACATGACAGGCTGGAGGAAACTCCTGGGAGCAAGAAGAGTCTCTGAGCTGTAACCACCACCAAGATCCTGGCTTAGCTCTGGAATATCCAGCACATCACTAATGAAAAGAAGAACGTCAGTGATTATTTTACTGGAGGACTTCCTGACTACTCATCCTTAATTGTAGCTGTACTTCAGTGATTAATCTCAACAGCTCCTCAGTTCTCTCCCCCTCACAGAAACAGGGGGTGAATTTTGCCAGACAGATGAACAACTTCAGTCTTACTGTAGCTTGTAGGAAAAATCAGCACCCAAATGAAGAGAAATCTGAGGTAATTCTCCCTGTTAGAACATGAAATCATCAATAGATGATAGATTCTTATAAGGGAAAATCACAAGAAAATTCTAAAAATCAACCACCACTGGATACAAGGAGTAAATTTTGCTTTCTTTACTTTTCACAAGAGGGAGAACAATCTTTTCCCCCACTCTGTAACCCATCAAAAAGACAAATGTGAGGCCTGAGTGACCCCCCCCCACACTTCACATTCTGAGCTTCTCATGCAGAGAAGCCCTTGTCCTGACCCTGCCTCCTCCAGCCCCAGCCAGAGCTGATCTAAAATTAACCCAGGTACTACTGGAAGGCATAAAATCAACAAATAAACAAGGATGGCAGTAAACACAACCTGAGACCCAGGCAGGGAACCCCACCTGGCCCTGTGTGACATGTTGCTCCCTCTCTCTGTGCTCTCATCACAAGAAATTCAGGACCCCCCTTGCTGCTTATGAAGAGGAAACAAAGAAAACTGACCCCTGAAGTGACAGGCTCCCACTTTTTCGAGGTATTCAGGATGGAACACAGACAAAATACTTCATGTACAGTTATAAAAATAAGTTAATTCTTTTATATTCAAAGGAACAAGAAGAAACTTGAGGTTTATGGGGCTTTGTCCCTCCACTGAGTGTTCCTGCTGCCATCAGCATGCTTGTGTTATTGAGGTGGTGTTATTCATACTCCTTTAATTCATGAACATGAAGCTGCTGTTCTCAGTGAACTGCACTATCACTTGGGAAGGGTTTGAGCAGCAGGAGAAAACAAAGCCTGGGGAAGCTGAAAGGATTGGGAGGCCCCCCAGAACAGGGGCTCTTGGAGAATGGAAAAGCAATGATCCCCACAGATGGAACCATGAGGGAAAAAAACCCAAAAGACAAAAAAAAACAACCCCAAAAGACAAAAAACAACCCCAAAAGACAAAAAAAAACCCCAAAAGACAAAAAAAACCCCCAAAAGACAAAAAAACCACCCCCAACTTAGTTCCTGCAGTTAAGAAACACAACATAAATATACAGAATATTTTCCAGACACGGACAAATCAACAGGATTTTTAGGAGGATGCAGAGAAAACTGTGACAGAAAAGCTGATCTTGTCTCAGGTAAGATATGAAGAAGATAAAGTGGTTTTATTTCCCAAGGAGCTGTTGCTTCTGGTTAAAGCTGCTTCTTTATAGTTTCATTTTTGTGATGGGTAGAGAAATGTCTTAATAGAGAACAACAGTGGTGCTGCTGTGAGGAAGGCTACAATTGAATTTCTATAATTAAGCCTGATATTTAGCCAAACTCTTACAGCTATAAAAGAAAAAAAAATTACTTGGTGTATGTTCCAACCTCCAAATTAAATAGTTTCTTGGAAGCTGAAGATAACTCTGAGCACACAAGTTTTCCAGCTATTTTAGAAAGACTAAATAGGGGTTGCAGTTCTGTGACACACTCTTTTACACACTAAAAAAATAAAATAAACCAAAGAAAGCTCATCCAGTGGCAGATTAAGGTCTCAATTTGGTCTCCCACCAATGTTAATGGTAGAAAGACACCATCACACCCTTGGCAGAAGGATGAAAAGAGCCTTTGGTGCGAGGACCCTACACACTGCTTTCCACCTTCCCAAAATAGTCCAAGAAATCACTCCCAGCAGCTGCT
Organism: Brachypteracias leptosomus; assembly: GCA_013401335.1. Lineage (NCBI taxonomy): Eukaryota > Metazoa > Chordata > Aves > Coraciiformes > Brachypteraciidae > Brachypteracias > Brachypteracias leptosomus. Next base: position 20,349 of record VYZX01033672.1, read on the forward strand.
AACGAGGCTACAAATGAAGGACCAAGAACAGAGCCAAAAATCAGAGCTATTCTGGAGACAGCGCTGGGCAGACTCCTGGAGAATCTGAGATGGCAGAGCTGGGAGGGACAGCGATGGAGGAGGGACCTGCACCAGAGTCCTGGAAAGGGAATATCTGCTCCCTGAGGGAACATCATCCACCTGCCCTCCTGCTGGGCCAACGCTTTGCAAACAGGAGCAGGGAGGTGCTCGATTAACTCAAGTGGAGCATTTTTTGTTATCCTAAAAGTGGGCCCATGATTAGGACCATCCGTGGCACTGGATGATCCTGAAGGTCCCTTCCAACCCANGCCCTGAGGGCAGCAGGGGCGGGGCCGCCCAACGTCGGCGGGTTAAGGGAAGGGAGAGGCCGCCCCGCTCCCCCCNAATGATACAGACAAAAAAACTAAAAAAAGGTGCTGATTTCTTACACACCTTCCTGATTTTGATGATTTAGAATCTAAGAGTTTAATGCATATTGATGAAAATAGATATAAATTTCCAATATCCTACCACACAACTCTCTTACTGCCCTGAACTGTCCCACAGCTCATTGGCTACATCAACATGGGCAAGGCTGGGGATGGCTACACCTAAGTGAAAGCTGGGGGACCATATTATTATTATTATTACTTAATAATTATTATTATTTTTACATTATTATTATTAAGCAGCACATTGTGGGCGTTGTTCTGCCAGTGCAGGGCAGCCCCCTAAGTGAGAGTCAGGGGACTATATTGTTATTTTATCTTATTATTATTAAGCTGCACATTGTGGGTGCTGCTCTGCCAGTGCGGGGCAGCCCCCTAAGTAAAAGTCAGGGGACTACATCTTAATTATTTTATATTATTATTATTTTAAGCAGGGTTCTGTGGGTCCTGCTCTGCCAGTGTGGGGCAGCCCCCCTAAGTGAAAGCTGGGGGACTATATTATTATAATAATCATTATTATTTAACTTAAATTATTACTGTTTTACTTTATTATTACTATTTGACTTTATTATTNCGTGTTTCCTTCCCTCCTCCCTGCCCCTTCCCTGCTCGCACAGGGCGGTGTTTGCGTGAGATGCGGGTACGGGCCCTGCCCCACAGCAGGCAGGTCAGGCAGCCCCCTCACCCCCACTGGGCCTGATGGGGAAATAATGCTTTTTTCTTATTTTTTTAATGAAGAAAACCCCACCATACAACAAAAACAACAAACAAGCGCTCCTCCCCACCCCCCCAAAAAAACT
>VYZX01033672.1:22139-45022 GCA_013401335.1 Brachypteracias leptosomus
CCCCCAAAATCCAACAAAACACCACCACAAGCCAACCCATGAGGCAGGCAGCCTCCCCTGCCTCTCTGCCATCGGATTACTGGACAGTATGGTTGTGTTCTGCTTCATGTCAGCCTCAGGCACTGCTCTGTAACCCTGGAGAAGGACTGCTTGACTTCAAGGTAGGAGACCCTCACCTCACTGGGGCTACCACCAGTTGTCCTCACTGTAGGTCTGAGGGGGGAAATCAGCACCATAGCCGGTCAGTAACGTGCTGACAGGCTACATGTACCAAAGTCAGCCCCTGAATTTACAGTAATGTCAAGAATTTGCATGAAATATGTAAAGAATTTGTGTGAAAGTGGCAAATATTGATACAAATCCTTAAGAGTGACTGATGAGGTTTCCTCACCCCAGCCTCAAGGCTGGAGCACAACTGGGAGTTAAACAGATATAATAAACTCCTATATAGAAGCAGAGCCAGTCCTCTGTATCAGAATATAGTGGAAAATACCAGGCAATTAGAAGGGAGACAGAGTCCACACAAGGCAGAATGATTTAAAGCAATATCCCCCTTCCAAAATAACCCAGAACATGTCCCAGTTAAGAAAAAAAAAACAACAACCCAGTCTGTATTGTTTCCCCTTCTAGTGTAAAGTGCTACAAAACACTCGCATGAGCAGCACTACATAGTTCGAACCAAGAGAGTTAAGACAAGTTACCATAGCAAACAAACTTAATCAGTAGCTCAGTGAAAAGGCACAGAGCCCATTTCTTATCTTTAAGACTTTATCCAGACTTTCAAAGAGCATTAACTTACGGAATTGTGGCAAGCTCTTAATTAAAATGCAATTTCTTGAAGAGGGCTCATCTTAGATAAACTTTTCCCATTGTCCCAATAAAAGTAGATTGTTTTTCTCTTGAAAGATTGTAGCTGGAGCTTATCAGCTACTACAGCTACAGTGCAAATAAAAGTCCAGCCCTTAGCTGTGGAAAGTCTGCTGTGCTAGAAAACAAACAGAAAAGTAAGCCTCTGTTTGGAATAGATTTGAGGGTGGAAATCCACAGTTTGACTGTGACAAAGGAACTGATAACATAGTTAAGACCCATTTATCCTAAGGAAGTACATGAAGTTTTCCAAACTTTTTTCCAGAGGAGCAGAGGGACAGTTATAAAAGCACTTGTAAGACATACTAGAGGCACAGAGGTTGACATCATATGCTCACCAAATCTGAAATAAACATGGGGCAGCAAAACTAAGCCCAGCAGGAGTATGACACCCTGTTCAGTATTAGCCATTGCCCATATGGTGTATTTCCATCAAGGACAGGGGTAGCTTTTGGCCTGGGTTACACTTAAGTCATCTAACAGCAACCTCTAGTGGCACAGGGAGTTTCCTGACAGATCTGTTTCATCCTCTGGAGGAAACGAGGGGAGGACACAAGAGAAGCCACAGACACACCAAAGCCCTGTTCTGGAAAAAATTGGTTTCCAGAGAATCCTGGGAGGTACCAGAAGAGTCCAGGGATAATCCTTACACTGGTCACAACACCCTGAGCTCACTTGGAGCTAAAACAAAAGTATGAGAATCCCATTTTTTACTACATTTGATGCAGTGCCATTGGCTTAACTGGTTAAATGACCCAGATAATTAAGTCTTGACCATCCAAATGTTTTCCTCAAGTCCATTTTAAAGGCATTTCCCAACCAACAACAAACTCCCATCATCTGAGGGGACTCCAGTAATACAAATGGGTACCACTGTTAAAACCTCTTTTGTGCCATGACAAATTAGATAATTTGCTTGGTTACTCCTCCACCCACAGACTTTCCAGGTATGTCCCAGCACTGTCAGGGCCTTGAATGTCTTCTCTGTAAAAGAGGTACCAACATCCTTACACAGAAGAGTTTATCTGGTAGGAGCAGAGGGATTCAGTATGTCCTCCAGAATCACTCTTCAAAGCACTGACATAACTCATGCTGGATTTTAGACTATATTGTAGACAAAAAGCTATTTTGAATTTCAACATGAAAACAACATTGCAGGAGCAAGGTTTCAGTGCAGGGTTTTGCCAAAGCTCATTTGAGGTGAGGTGTGGGATAGAGACATGTGGTTTCCTGTTACAAACTACTTTTCAGTGCCACCTTAATATGCATTCTATTAAAAGTACATTCTTTTGACAAATTCCTCAGCTTGACAGCAGCTGTCAGAACTCAAGTGGATTGCAGACAGCTAATCCAAAAGCAAAGAAAAAAAATCCATGTCACAAACTATACCAGCACTGGTAGCACTCAGAACAGCATCACTTGGGGAATAATCCACAGCTGGCTCCAGGAGCATCCCTGCTTCTGTTCCAGGCAGTTACACAAACCCAGGTGTTATTCTGAGTTGCTTTATGATTTCTTGAAACCTTTTAGGATGGGGTAGATGTTCTCAAATGCCTCATAGATTTCTGAACGCTCTTTTGCTCCTAGAAAGACATTGAGGAAAAGAATTAAGAGTGCCAAGAATAACTGAATGCAACTCAAACCTAACAGGATTACAAGCCATGAAGAAAGAGGAGTTTAAAAGCAACTTAGTAGTTTAAAGCAGAATTTCTGTTATATTCCACCACCTCAAAGAACAATTTCTAGCTTGCTTTGCTTTAAGACTAGAAATGTGTTTAAATCTGTGGAGCCAAACCAGCAGTTGGCTGCTCTTGAGGTACAAAACATTGGAAAAAAGCAACTGGGAGGAACCATGGTGTTATCTGCTTAACAGTAACAGCTCTGCCCATTGATAACAGGAGTGGAAAGATGGAATAAATGCAATTCCTTTCTTGTTTCCAATACTGAAAGTGTTGGAATCCACATTTTGAGAGCTCCCCTCCTCCATTTCCAAGCAGCTTTTTTATTTTTAAGCTTTAAGGCACCTTAACCAGCTTTTTCCATGTTCCTGCAAGGAAATCCTTAACTCCAAGTCTTGTTCACTAACTGTATCACAGTAGGCAGAAGCATTTCTTGCTGCTATCCTTTATATCCATCCACTTTTCCACTCTCAAGCTGCTACAACAAGCATTAGCTACAAGAAAACTGCATTTAGATGACCTAGCAGTTGGATTAAGTGCCACTCAGGATGAATGTGTAAATCTAACCTTAACGATTGCTATTTTTACTTTCAAAAGTAGTTACTTTCAAGTTACTTCTTTGGTTAAGGGAAAAAACCTCATAGGTCAGCAAATTGAGTTTTGTCATTAATTGGGCTCAGTGGTCACAGACAAGGAATTACCTCAGTGCTTCTGGGCCTGCTGCACACTTGAGGGTGTTGCAGCTCACACCCAACAATGCAAATATCAGTGGGATGAACTGACCAGTGTGATTTTACTGGACCTGAGAAGAACTTGGGGGGAAATTGGAAGGGGAAGCATTTAAGCTTTGTACCAAGTGCCCCATTCTTCAGTCAGTTGAGCTTACTTAGGATTTACAACAGTGAGAATCTCTGGCTGTGGTACAGCTCTTGTCTTTCACATGCCTCAAAGCTGTGTGGTGACTATACAGCATTCAGGTAAAGGATGCTTGTTCCTGAGGACTTTTATTTGGATGTACTGAAAGGTAATTTCAAGAGCTTTACAAAATGTTAGCAACATGCTCTCAGGAATTCAGGTTGACATGGGACCTGAGGTGCAGACATCTGCCAGGCTTTTGCCTTGTGAGTGTTTTGCCAAACAGTCTGGAACAAGTTCTCCCATCTCCACCCTTTCCTCTACTAATCCCTCCTAAATGTTGTCAGTGAAGTTTTTCAGAAGTTTGCTTCCTGTCCAAGCAATTTTAAATTGCTTATTGTGATCTTTGTCTCCAAGTGACTGAGTAGTTCCTAGCATGTCAGCATCCTGCTGGGATTCTGTACACTGACAGAATGATTTTATTCCTTTGAATAAAATAAAGATACTCAAGTTTAACAACCTGGAAATCTGAGGCACTATATGAAGCAATGGGATATTCCAGTGCAACCACACTGATATTGTTATCTGCAGAAAAAGCAGATAAGCAGCAGTAGGCATTAAAAAGAGTGGCTTTGCTGTGGTGAGATTAGTTCAGCTAATGTTCAATTTAAAAGCTTTCTCAGAAGATGTGGTAGCACTTGGCTAGAGATCTACAGAGGGATGTCACTCACCAGTCAGCACAACTTTTCCAGACACAAAGATGAGCAGCACTATCCTTGGTTTGACCATCCGATAGATGAGGCCAGGAAACAGCTCAGGTTCATAGCTGGGTCAGAGCAAGCAGGTGAGATGAGTAAAATGCAAATACTGCTTCAGTGTTGTCTGCACAAAGTGCTCTTTAATTACACCAGAGCAATTAAACCCACAGATTTCAGCTAGCTACCCAGAGGTCAGGTTTAGACATCTTCAAGAGACACCTGGTTGGGATTACCAGCTGGAGCTGGTAGGAGTTCTTCATGCTTCCTTCTAAAAGCTTCTGAGCCACTTATTGTGATTTTCCAGAGCATTGAAGCTGTTACTCTAAGTCTTCAAACAGTGCCCAAATCCCTCTTATCAGGGAGCATCTTGTGCAACTGAGATGACAGCCAAGTGAATCTAGAATATATATTTAGTCCCCAAATGAAATGCAAAATATTAAATGCAGTGCTAATAAAAGACACAACTAAATTGATTTTTCTCAGTGCTGAAATCTTCATCCTTTCCTCAGTGATGGCAATAACTAGTCCTGACCAAGCCCATCCTGGAGGCACAGCACACCCACCACAACTACTAGTTTACTTTAACTTGATGGCTCACAGACATCCCAAAGATCTGAAGCAATACTGGTTCCAGGGACGGGGCATCAACCCCTGGGCAACCTGGGCCAGGCTCTCATCACCCTCAGCAGCAAAAATGTCATCCTTCTTCCTAGTCTAAATCTTCCTCTTTTAGTTTCAAACCATCACCCCTTGTCCTGTCCCAACAGCCCTGCTCAAAAGTCCTTCCCCATCTTTCTAACGGGCCCCTTTAAGCACTGAAAGGCCACCAGGTCTCCCTGGAGCCTTCTCCAGGCTGAACAAGCCCAACTCTCTCAGCCTGGCCCCACAGCAGAGGACTTCTAACCCTTGCTTCAATTTTGTGGCCCTGAAGTAGCTTAAGAGCTGCTCCAATTAAATCTGAAGCATTTCATCAAGACTGGTTATTTTCCTATCGATAAGGTCTGCAGTGAAGAAAAATACCCACTAAGCTTTGATTCTGCACTTGGCAATAACAGGAGACTAATAAAACTGTCATCATCAGCACTGCCCAGATTAATGAGAGATCTCTGGTGCCCATTGCTGATACACAGCAACACCAACAATTGCATCAACAATATTCACAGTCAGAGAAAGCTTTTACCAAAGAGTATCTTCATTAACCAACTAAGAAAAGAACCCAGGAGCTTCTTGCAGTTCTTCAAACCTTCACCTTAACCAGATCTAACATGCATCCAGTGACTGAACAGCAAGCTCTCAGGGGCAAGGTTTTTAAAGCTGGTGTTTGTGGTGTCCCTGCAAGGAGAAAGCAGCAAACAACACACAGGAGAGCAGTTCAGGAGAGCCCTTCACTGTTGAATTGTGTTGGTCACGGTCTCCAGCACTGGAAGCTTTATTGCAAGCTGCTGCACTTCATCCTGGCAGTTAAGCAGAGGGTCATTTTAGCCTGTGCCCCACTCAGAACAGGAGTTATCACAGACAATAAACCTCACTATTGTAGCACATGGCATCTGCAGCCACTTCATGCTTGCTGAACCAGCAAACGTGTCTTTTGGTGAGCAACAGACATGGTTGATATGCAATATCTGGTTAATTATTACTTGCACAGCCTCAGGATTTGAGTCTGTTTGCAGCTTGCCCTGCTCCAAGTCATATGGGGTTGTAGCTCTGATGTTCACATACCTGCTGAACTGCTGGTGAGTGAGAACCAGGCCTTCCAGCCGGATGGGGAACCTCACATCACAGCTCCCAACCATATTCTGTATCTTGAAATCCAGGAACTTGGCAGGGAACCCAAGCTTCTGCACCACACGTGCATATTTCCTGGCTGCTAGCCTGGACTGCTCTTCACTGAGGGGAGAACAGAAGGGGAGAGCAGCTTTGATTAGTGCTTTCTTCTGCTTTCAAGCTGGAAGTCACTTTAGAGCCACCACTGTGCTAATCCACCCTCCAGAAAAAGACATGTTACTGCTTAAAACAGCAGCTATCCCAGGAATAAATGTCCAGGGAGGTGGTGGAGTCACCATCCCTGGAGGTGTTAAACAAATAGATGTGGCTCTTCTAGACATGGTCTAGTGGTCAGGGGAATGTTGGACAAAGGTTGGACTTGATGATCCTAGAGGTCTTTTCCAACCTAAATGATTCTAATAGGGGATATTCCATCTACCATCCTTTAGTGAGCTAAAAGGAAAAAGGTTCTTTGTGATTTGCTTTCCCATGGTCTATCTGAGCACACCAGAACATGTAGCATCACCCAGGGGTTCCCCTCTTCAGAGGTTTCTCTCTGAGGTAGACTGCAGACACCAGTACAATCATCTAACTAGTTTGGGATGGTGGTAGGGGCTGGAGATGACATTTAAGCTGGAAGTTAATGCATTGTCTCATTGGCAGCTGATGAGGAAAAGAGCTTCCAAAGACAGAAATAATCTGGTTTTCCCCATTCCTATTTCCTCTAGAGGCAGATGAGTTGACTAATGAACACAGACACCAAAGAGACTTGACAGACAAGTTATGCCCCAACTCACTTCAGAGTCAGGGAGAAATGCAAATAACCCCTTCACAATTCCTGGGCATTTTAGCAGCTTTTCTGCTCATGTCTGCTCAGCTCAATCTATAGAGTCAAGCACCAAGTCCAGTCATTACTAAACAGCCATCATGAAGAAAGCTCAACATTTTTCAATACCAGTGCTTCATTTTTTCCTTGCAGTTATGCAAGCCCTTTGCTACATAATTTAAACAAGATTTTCTGTCATTTTTTAATCAGAATATAGGCATAGCTGCAAGACCCAGACCTTAGAGGAATTAAAAAAAACCCCAAAATACCTTTTTGCTCCTGTGCAGACCATTTTTCCTGAGCTGAAGATGAGGGCTGTTGTTCGTGGTTCCCTGATCCTCATGATCACAGCAGCAAACCTCTACAAATTCAAAGGAAGACCTGACAGTCCAGCTGAGGAATTTAGCCAGTACCACGTTGCTGTTCATTCTTTCAAGGATCAGCACTTTCAAAGCTCAACACAACATGCATTTGCTTGGTAAAAGTGTTTATTTACCACTCTAAAGTTATTTTCCAACCTTACAAGACCAGGGGGCTTAAGGCTACAGTTCTAGTACCACAGTCTAATCACTTAGGCTTTGTTGAGTCACTTTTAGAAAGCCCATTATTCCCAGGGAGATTCTACAGTCTAGGCCACTTGCTAGAAATATATAATACCAGTTTGACTCCAGTAATTCACTTTCCTCCAAGCCAAGAGTTTCAGGGCAGATCTTTCCTCCCCCCAGTGAGGCTGCTTGAGCCATTTCAGCTGGAGGTAGCTGGCCACAGGTGGGAGAGTTCATCTCCTTCCTTAAAGAGCTTAGTGACACCTCATTGCTGGGGCTTTATTCAAAGAAAAAATAAATTGAAAGAAATACAGGGGACCACAAGGAGATTTAACAGGCCCAAGCTGCAGGTTTTGGACTTTTCCTTATGGGTCAAGACAGTGCTATTAGAAAAAGTACAAAGTCATGGTGAATTTGGGTATTAGAATCCATCAGTGCTGAGAAAAGGGAGGGTAAAGCTTTGAGATCAAGATTTACCTTTGGGTTATACTCTGCATTTCTGGCATGCAGAGCTATGTTCTTCAGATCTAGTTTACAAGCCAGGTTTACAGTCGACACTATATTCCTGAGGAACAAGAGAGGAATTTTCTTACTGCAAAACCCAAGGCACTGCAGAGCCAACCCCCACCATTATTAGCTCCATGTGAAGTCACACCCCAATTAATAATTGCCATCAATGGATTTCCTGCCTGCCTCTTTCCCACTCCAGCATTAAGCTGCTTTTGGCAAAACTTAAAAGAATTCAACACCAAAATTACAGTTTCTGAGCTATAACAAGGTACAAAATTATTAGCCCCTAAATACTATATTTTTGTGCCTTACAGTAACAACATCACTGAAGTCTTTTGAATTAAAGCATCACTGAGGTTTATAGAGTTACTACAGTATAAACTACTCCACAGTTGCTCTAACCTAGACTGGATCTTTTAACAAGGCTGGAATTTCTCACACTTTTATTGTGCCCCTTCCCCTTGCTCAGTTCAAACCATTTCTGCTCTCAGAGCAGCAGACTGACATCTTTGAACCCCAGGAGTCTGCATCATCCTCCACATTCTCCTTGCTGGAATAAATCCTTTTCAAGTAGTTTTATCTCCTTGTCCCTCAGGCTGAAGTAACCAGCAGGACATACTATACATAAATAATTTCTCCCAAACACTTCTGCCTTTGAGACACTTGTCTCCCAGGAGAGACTTTCCTCCCTTAACAAGTCAGAGGCATTTGGGGCACTCACTCACCCAGCATGTTTATCAACTCTCTCCTGTTTCACTAAGCTGGGTATTGTTCTCTCCATTTTTGTGTTCTAATCACCACAGTATCCAGTTGCCTCCAAATATTGTCAGTTCATTTGCTCTGCACCTCCTCAAAGAGGAATAACTCCCCCCTCCAAGGTTTTTAGGTGCTTATTTGAGACCAAACCACGCTTGCCACATTCTCTAAGTGAGAATTCAGAGCAGCATCATGCAGCTTAAGCAAAACCATGACTATTTTATAGGCTACATGACACAAACTTACTGTAACTGAGGAACTATGCCAGAGCTTTCTGGTGCAGGTGTCACTGGGGTCATGGGAGTTATTGGAGTCAGAGAAGACCACGCATCAGATGCTTCAGGAGGCAGCTGAGTGGCACCTGAATGGGACAAGCTGCTTTCATCCATGAAGACACCACTGTCCTCATCTCTTGATACTGACCCATCAAGCTTCTTTTGCATTTCACAGCCATCTTCAGATAGGTTTTGTTCTTTGTTATCTTGATTAATATCTGGGAGAAAGCTGAGATCCACAGAGGAGAAGTCTGTAGGAAGCTCTTTGGGCTGATTAAACTGAGACCCAAACAATGCATCTTCAGTTGTTTGGATTGGAAGGTCCACATCATAAAGGCCCATGGGCATAAACAGCTGGGGACCAGCCAAGACATCATCCTTGAATTAAGAGAAAAGTGTCATTAAGGATCTTGTATTAAAACATTAACTGGGAGAGTAAATCAAGATTAACCTTCTATTCAAAGAGGAAGTTTCAGTCTTTTTTTCCATACTATAGGAAAGAATAGTCTCAAGATTTGTGTGTCCTTTGTCTATCAGCATGAAAATCCAGATAACTTTATAGTGGAGATGTGTATTTTCCCCACCTCACTCCAAAGGCAGTCCAGAACACTCCTGCAATACCACAAACCAAGAAATACAATATACCTTTAGCAGCAACTGGAGGTAGCATCAGCCTTCACAGCCCTTGGCATGCACATCAACTGCTCAGGAACTTTTCCAAGGAGGATAGCTGAGATTTTCTGGCTGACTTTGACTCTCATTCAGTATTTTACTATTTCCTCTCCCTGGACAGTGTCAGTGCCATGTTGGATTTGTGCAACAGAGGGCAGCAGCTCCCAGAACCACGAGCAGTTCATTCTTTCAGCTGCTGGAGGTCACCAGACTGATGTAAGTGAGACCCAGGCAGCACAGCCAGCATCCTGTCTCAGATCAAGCATGCAAGCAAGTTCTTGCACACTAATGTCCTTCTTTAACTGCTATTTATTACTAAAAGCTATTTAAAATGCACCATAATACTGATGAGGCAAGAGTTTAGGAAATAATTTAGTCCTTTCTCATTATACCATAAGCCTCTAGTTACTGGAAAGCTTCTTCCAAGGAGGTGATTTCTGCCAACACCCACAACAAGTGACAGCTTGGACTAGATGATCCCTACAAGGGGGTTTGCATTCATTTAGGCTGTTCAAGAGCCCGAAGGAGTTGAAAAGTCCAAGCACAAATCAGAACAGGGAACATTGCACAAGACCAAGGCCCTTGAGTTGGCAGCAACTGCCTGAGCCCCAGTGGGAGCAGGGTTTCCAGATCACTGCTTCTCAGCCCTGAGCTAGTCCTGCTCTGTGCAAGTCAGCTCACTTAGCAACACTGCCATGAACACAGGGAGATCTCTGCTGCCACTTTGCAGCAGATTTGCCTGTGGACACTTGGAAAACACTTACTAAGTGACAGATCCTCCCAGAGAACCCTTCCTGGCTTGGATACAGATGTGATTGGGTCTAGCTCTGAAAGCTACATGAACATCTAGTTTCAAAACTCTTTCTAAACCAGACTTTTAGATGCAGAGCCCCTGAGATCAGTTGGGGCAGAGTGCTACTAAGACCAGGTACTGCTTAGCCCCTCAGAAAACAGGATCCAAGAACATGATCTTACAATTAAGATACAAACATATTAACAAATACAGGAGCTAAGAAAAAAGGAGGCTTGAGGTGACTCTCTACAACTCCCTGAAAGGAGGTTGGAGCCAGGTGGGGTCGGGCTCTTCTGCCAAGGAAGAAGCAACAGGACAAGAGGAAAAGGTCTCAAGTTGCACCAGGGAAGGTTTAGGTTGGAAATAAGGAACAATTTCTTCCTCCAGAGGTTTGTTAAGGCCTGGCCCTGGCTGTCCAGGGCAGTGGTGGAGTCCCCATCCCTGGAGGGGTTTCAAAGCTGTGGAGATGTGGTGCTGAGGGACATGGTTTAATAGTGACCTGACAGTGCTGGGTTAACAGTTGGATTCAATAATCTTAAAGGTCTCTTCCAACCAACACAAATCTAAGATTCTAATTAGGAAAGTTTTGTATAAACAGTAATGCAGAGAAGATAGTAAAAAAAGCCTCATCAGTGCAAGCCTGTAGGACTATTCACACATTGTACTAAGCAGCAGAGAATATAAATGTAACTTAAAAACCCCCCAAAGTTTGTGGCATAGCTTCAAAAACAAACCTCACAGAGAAATGAGTGACATATTAGGCTGGAAGTATTAAATAGCTGTAAAACAAGTAAGTAACAGAAACTAAACTGTATAGAGCAGGTAGAAACAAACAAAAATCTTCCTTTCTTATCAGGTTTCCATGTCAGTGGCCTGGGAAACAGCCCTTACAGGGTTAAGCACCAGGGAAGATTGGCTTCTTGTTAGCCAGATGGGAGGAGGCTGTGAAAGGGGGCACAAGACCATGTTTATATTGGGCTGGCTGCCAAGGGTTATTGCTATAGACTCAAGGTTAATTAACTGCACTGAAGGCCCCATCAACTGCATAGCTTTGGACATCTCCCAGCAGCTCTGGGAAGGAGATTTCACACATAGATCCTGTCTGAGATCACTGAGCTTGGGGCAGCTGGAGGGGAACTGGCCATTTTCACATCCACTGCAGGAATCCCTCAAGCCAGGTACACCTCAATCAAATCCAGCTGCTTGGAGCAACACACTTGGATTTATTTTTCCTTTCTGCAGTGATTTCTCACATATCTGCTGTTACCAAATATCCCAGCAAGCCTCAGTAGCATTTGTAAAACTCTGGTTACACCTCACCACATTATATACTTTATAGGGCTGTATTCAGAGGGCTTTACTGATCCCCACTCTGGATTTAAACAACCAGTCCTAAACCCATTTTCTGAGCTGAAAAGCAGTTTACCACAAGATGCATGTAAAGAAGTTGTGTTCCCTAGGTGAAACTGATGCTCAGCTGGGGAGTCCACCCCACTCCTTACCCCTCACCCTGTTATCTTCTAGAACAACCTGAGATCAGGAAGACTATTCCAGACACCAAAAAACCCCAGAAATTTTGGCAAGCATGAGAAGAACCAAGCCTCCTGTCCCCCTCAGTGCCAACACACCTCAGTACCCAGGCTGGTCCTCACCAACAGCACTCCAGAGGAACACTTTAAAGGCAGCAGCATTCTTGCAGCAGAGAAGAACGACCTCCCACAGCAGAGAGTCCCTCCAGGGCTCCTCCATGCTCCCAGCAGGTCTGCTACTCCTCTATGCAAGTCTAGGCTGGAGATGGTGACTCCTGGGCGGGGAGGAGCCCTGTAGAACATCGGAGCTCCCCAGACAGCCTGACCCAAGGCAGAAGGGACCCAACAAAACCCCCCAGAACAGCCCAGGAGAACGGTGGCGATGATGCAGCAGTTGGGATGCGAGTGGGACTCATTCCCCAGCGCGGCGTTGGTGGTATAGTGGTGAGCATAGCTGCCTTCCAAGCAGTTGACCCGGGTTCGATTCCCGGCCAACGCAGCCTACTAAGTTTTTAATTAATATTTTTTTTCTCCTCCTTTTTTACCTGCCCTCCGCAGTGCTCCAGGTACCGCTCCAGCAGCGCCGCGCCGTCCATGGGCGCAGCCGCCCCCCCTGGACCTCCCCATCATCCCCCGGGCCCGGTTTTAACCCCGGGGGGGCGGCACCGGGGGCAGGTGAGGCTCGTCAGGGAGCAGAGCCCAGCGCGGCTGGTCCTAAATACCCACATCAGGCAGCCTGAAGCCTCCCCCTGCCCCTTGGCAGAGCTTTGCTCCATCCCGAGGATGCGCTGGAGAAATGGGGGTGCTCTCATGTGCTCTACCTGAGCCTATAAACACGACCTGCTCCTGAGCCCCCCCCAGAAGATACTTGGGGAGCAGGAGCTGTGCCTTGCACCCCACAGAGGTCATGCTTTGCTTCTAGCTGGTGGTTTTTAATGAGCAAGTGCAACGTGCTCTTAATTTTTCCCACCTGCCTCGTTGAGTGCAACAAGGCACAGCTGGTCCTACTTGAGGGGAGCTCCCCTCTGAAGTGATAAATCTCCAGTTGAAGGCATTGCAATGAAAGAAGGGGCTGCAAGAGAGCTGGGAAGGGGCTTTCTACAAGGGTTTGTAGTGATGGGATGAGGGGAAATGGCTTCAAACTGGGAAGAGCAGAGATTTAGAGTAGAAGTTAGGAAGAAGCTCTTCACTGTGAGGGTGGTGAGACACTGGCACAGGTTGCCCAGGGAAGTTGTGGATTCTCCATCCCTGGATGTGTTCAAGACGAGGTTGGATGGGGCTTGGAGCAACCTGGTCTGGTGGGAGGTGTCCCTGCCCGTGGCAGGGGAGTTGGAACTAGATGATCTTGAAGGTCCCTTCCACCCCAAACCATTCTATGCACTGGCCTATTCTCAACTGGGCTGGTGTTGCTAATGCTGCTTAAGAGGAGGAACCCGTTACTGCCCTCCCCTTGCAGGCATCTTCCCCACTTGTGCCTGTTTCTGCCCCTGTGAGTGATGATTTAAGACCATTCCTCCTCCAAAAGACTCATGTGTGGAGAGCCTGGGTGTGAGGGAGGAGGGAGTTCATGTTGTGCCTTGCTGATGGATGTAGTGGGAACCTCACACAGCTCGGCTTGGGTGCTGCTTGACTCAATGCCAGCAGTTGCTGTTGGACTTGTTCCTTTTCCCCTCTCCTGTTGCTGCACAGTGATGGATGGATGGGTTTCTGTGAAGACACAACTGGGAACACATCCCTGCCCCTGGGCTGGTGGGTGCTCTGACTGCCATGATCAATGCAGCTGCCTCTCTGCTAGACAAGGCTTTGCTTTCTGCTGGAGGACTTGCTTGCAAACAGCTAGCTGGGCTGAAGAAACCCTTTGAAAGAAAATATCAAAGCCCAGGCATGCAGCAGGTCTTTGAGAGGTGCTGGCAGGCTCCTCTTGCTGCCCTGCAAAGGTTAGAGGAGTATCCTTTATCTGTGGGGCAGAGCATATGTGGCTGAGGAGTATCCTTGCCTCCTCAGCACAGCCTGCTGGGCTGGTTCTGTGGTATTTCTGGGACTCACCTTGCCCCAGTGCTTTACAGGTGCCAAATCCCCCTGGCCCCAGAAAAATCCAGCCTCAAGAAGGTTGATTTACTTCAAACAACCCATCCCTGAGCAGCCAGGAGGCAAGTTGAGCAGCAAAGCAAGGAGAGGACTCCCTGTGAGGTTGCACCTTGAATTACAGAGGCTGGTGGAGCTAGCTTGGACCAGTTCCTCATGGTTGAAACTAAAATGTCCTGGTTAGGGCTGGAGTGGTTGCAGACACCTCCACAGCCTTGGCCACTTTTGCCAGCACAATGGGATGGAGTCCCAAGGGCTGTGTTGGGCAGCCCTGCTCCCACCAGCAGCAGCAAGCCTGTAGCATTGCAGCTCTAGTGCTTTGAGTTTCCTTGGCTAATTAATCCTTCATTGCACTGCAGAACTCCCTGGAGATGAGAGATGTCCCTCCTGCAGCTCCCAGGGATGGATTTGTCTGCGTTTTGTGAACCTGAGATGGAGCCATGGTGTTGAAATGAGAGAGGGTGAGCATAAAATAAAAATCTCTTAATATTGGTGTTGCTTCTTGCCTTGGATAGGGGCATCCTGCAAATGGCACAGGCACCAGGGGGAAGTGATGTGATTTGGGGTAAGTCATGGGGTTTGGTACCTCTTCTGTTAAATGAGTGTAAGATTGTTTACCCATCTTAAGGCAGAGAAAAATAGAAGATGTTCAGAAAGCTGAGAGATCATCAGAAGAGGCAGGAGTCACATTGTGTGGGCAATTCCAGCTCTCAGGGTTGCTTTGATGTAGGGGAAGGGTCTTCTGGATGCTGCCTAAGGGAGGGCTCTGTGCTCACTGCCTCCTCCTCAAGGCTGGGCATCCACTCATGGTGCCCAGTGATGAGGAGCCCAAGTGAGTGGGATCCCAGGTACTGGGAGGTCCAGATGAAGCAATCCAGTGAGCAGGAAACACCAAGTCTCTGGGCTTCCCCTTTCTGGGTGTCCCAGCTTCTGGGTCTCCCCTTCTTAGTCACCAGAGACATCATCTCCTCTCTGCTGCAGGGTTGACCTGTGGGGGAGTCACAACCCAGCAGAATGTTTTGTTTCCCCCACTGGCTTCAGGTTCCAGAGGCAGAACCTGGNAAGCAGAAGATGATCACTTAGAGGAGCTTCTTGTTGAATGTGGTTTCTGTTGGGGTTGGTCACACCTTGCTGAGCTCTCTCGGTGGTGTCCTTCTATGTGAGGGGCCACTGAGGAGCCATCTCTGTCCCTTGTGTCCAGCAGGTGATGCTGGCACCACAGTGGGCAGTGGAGGAGCTGGGCCCACAGGGAACCTATTGCAGGAGGTTTGAAAGAAGACTTCTGAGGGGATGTTGGTGAGTTCAGTGTTGGCCTGTGTGACCAGGCAACTGATGGCAGCATAAAATGACAATAGCTGAACCATCACACCGCCATCCCAACTTAAAAAAAGATTATTTCTGTCTAAAGCTGCCTTCTTTTTATTTTTTCTCCTTTTTTTTCCCCCTTTGGGAAGCAGCAGCTGCCCAGAGCCAGGCCGAGGTGAGTCATGAGCAGCTCTGCTCAGAGCAGGGCAGGAGCCATTACACACATCCCTGAGCAGCCAGAGCCAGTTCCTGGCTGATGAATCATCTCGAGTGCATCGTTACTGTCATGATGAATGGTCAGGAGCCTTAATTAGCAAATGGGTTAATTTTACTTGGAAAGTTGATGATTAGTTCAACAAGAAGAGCTTTGTGTGTTCTTTGTAAGAGTCATTCAGTATCATTCTTCCTTGGGTAACTAATTGGAGAAGACTATTCCACAGAGCTGCTTCTAGCATTCCTCTATCTTTCTGGAGCAGATATTCCTGCATTCCCTGGGTGCTCTAATCTGGTTATGGCATGGGACTAATCACAGGAGACTTCCAAAGACCTGGAAGGGACAAGGAGCAAGTCAGTGAGGAAGCTCTACCTGTTTCCATTAGTCCCTTCAACAGCTGCCCTCTCTTCTGGCACACCAGTGCCTTGCTGCTTGCTTTGAGGTTGGTTAATCTGCCTTGGCTTTATCTTATCTTTTCCAGGAGCCAGTTTGAGAGTTAAAAGCTCGTGACTGACAACGTTCTGCTTGCTGCTCCCCTGAGCTTTATGCTAAACTTTTATAGCTGTAATTGTCTCAGAAGAGCACAGCTTGTCTCAGGTGGAGCTTGCATCTCCTGGTGCCCTTGCTGCCTGCAGGATTAAAGCCCTGCCTTTGGAGGAGGTAGAAGAGCAACTGAGAGCAGGATTGTGCTCCAAGAAAAGAGCGATACATTATGCACCCTCCAGTTACCCCAGGACTCTTCTCTATCAACAGCAGAATCCAAATCTTGTGAAGGTGATTCCTTCTGTTTGGTTTAACCCTGTTTGGGTCCTTGTGCCTTGATTCCTTTCTTGCTGGGGATGTGAGTGAGGTGGTGGGGAGGACCTCAAAGAGGGGTCAAGAAGAGGATGGGGATGAGATACAGTGAGGTCAGTGGGCTCTGCAGGAGGGAAGGACCTGCATGGAGCTGGCAGGGCTCTCAAGAACCAGCTGTAGCCCAGAAGACAACTCAGAGCTAGATGCTGGAGTGCCTGTGGTCTGACAAGTGTGACCATCACACTCTTTATTTGTCCCATAATGCTCCATTCTAGACCTGATCAATGCTTGTCAGTGTCAGCAGTTACTGGATTTATTACCAGGGAAGGAAAGAAGCTGCCATGACTGTTCACTGGGTAACTTGACTTTAATTGTGAATCAACCCACATCACTGGGTTATGCTGGTGTAAATACAAACAGAATCAGGTCCATCAGATTTGATATTTGGTTCTAACTTGCTTGTATGTAAATCAGGAGTAACCCCCTTACAGCAGCAAGGTTACAATGATTTGAAACTGGATGAGAACCTAGTTTAATTTTCCAGGTTTACTGGGTGATTTACCCCATCATGCCTTGTCCTCATCCCCCATATCAGATGGTGCATCCCAAGTCACACAGTGGTTAAGGCTGCCTCTTCTTTGTCCCAGTTAAACTGAGCTCTCTTACTCCCTGAAAAGGACAGGATTTGGTCCTCTGCAGACATTCATGGACTCTCAGCATTTGCTTATGCAGCACCTTCCAGTGTGCATTGACTTCTGGGCCAGGAAAGAGTCACTCCTGTCAGATGGGAAAGGGGTGACTGGTGAGAAAAGAGCCATTTCTTTGGCTTCTACAGCACTATTATGTGCAAGGAAGACAGTGACTGCCCCCGTGTCAGGGAATTGCTGAGAACCAGACCCAGAGGGGATTGCCAAATCCTCCCCTGAATGCCAGAGGAAGCTCTGGAAGGGAAAGTCATCTGTCTACCCTGAAAGGCTGAATGGTGACTTTAAAACTACACAGTTAACTTCATTCAGTTTCCCTAGCTCTGCAAAGCAGCAAACTGATTAAACTCAGGCATTCTGTGTGGTGTTCACATGGAAATCCACTCACCCTGGCCAAGCCATGCCCTTAAACCTTGTTCTGTGGTGTAGGGGAGAGCATATCACTCTATTTTTATTTTTCATTCTGTGTGGCATTTAAAATATGGCTGGAAAAAGGGGAAATGGAAGCAAGGGTGGAGCTTAAACATTGTCTGCCACCTTAATTGTGACCTAGCAATTAATAGCTGCAGGCTTTCTTGGGCAGCTCCTCCATGAATGTCACACACAAATATCTCTGACACCTGGGTTCAGAAGTGTCTGTCCATGCTTTTTTTTGTTCAGTCATCTCTCTAATTTTTTTGTGCCAAATGATCTGTCCAAATTAAATTGCATTTAAATGAGGTGAGCGTGCGATGGATCATCTGACTGGTGCTGTTTCCCCTCCAAGTTTTGTGACAAATGGCTCTAATGCAAACACTGTCTCATGCCTTGAACTCACTGCTGTGATTAAATACTGATCCTTTAAGCCTTATCTGGAAAAAACCCCAATATAGTAATAGCACTCATGGGTGTTTGCAGAGAAAATCAGAGTGGGGGGTGTGTAGCAGACACTAACAAACCTCTGCATTCATCTTGCAGTTGCAGTAACATTGAAGACATGGCCAGTGACATCTCTAGGACCTTCAGTGCAGCAATAGAGCAGGTACTGTGATGCCTTCACTGCTGTGTCACCTGAGGTATGCCACCACTAGAGTTTTACTGGCCTATTTTATAGGAGAGGACAACTAAATGCTGTGCAAAGTGAAGGAAGGGTGCTGCCCAGTCCCTGAAATCCCCATCAAGCTTAGTTTTGTCTGAGTGATCAGCAAGATGCAGTGAGTGACAGCAGAGTGAGTCTGCAGGCTGCACAGCTCAGCTCTCATGACCTCTTCCTCCAATTAACAGTGAGCAAATCAGTGCTCCTGAGTCAACGAGGGCTTCAGGAGAAACTAGACTTCCCCAAAGTGCTGCCAGACATCAGCAGGAGCTCCAATCCCCCCGCCTTGACCTTTGGGGACATGATTAACTGGTAACATCATCATGTTTCTGTCACTCAAGCCCTTCACCCATGGTCTGCCAATAAGCTCAGTTAGATTAGCCCTGATGAAGGAGCCCAGCCCAGCTCTGCCATCATGTGCTCCTGCACTTCACCTCCTCTCCATGCTCATCCCAGCCAAGCAGGAATCCAGCCTGAGCTCCCTTTTGTTACAGCCTCATCCCTCCATTCAGACCTTTCTCACTCCTTGCTCTCTTTGCAGTTTGTTGTTAATAAGTTTTCCCTTGAACAGGTTATGAAGTTAGATTTGGTCCTCACACTTTCTCATACCTCAGCTTTTATGGTTGGGGTGTAGAAGTGGAACGTGAGTTAATTTTCCTCATACAATCCAAGATACTATTATGGGATATATTTATGTATTTCTGGCTGTGGAAGAAGCTAACTTGTCACCGTGCCCTTCCTTATGAAGGTGTCATTTTTTTCCCCCTCTCTTTTTCTTCAATTCACTTACCTGCAACTTGTCAGAAATAATTAAAGGCTGTGATTGCTTTGGCCTCCCTTCAATGGCATTTACCCAACTCATAAATACAAAAGTAGCTCCCCTGAGCTCTGTTTCCACTCAGACCATTTAAAGGGGCTCAGGTAGAGTTGTTAAGGTGCAGCAATGCTGTGAGGAAAAGGAGGAACCCAGTTGGGCATGTTTGGGAGGCTCCTAAGTTGACTGTTGTTGAAAACCCAAATCGTGTGGCTCAGATCCATTAAGCTTTGCCTATTAACATTAAAAATACATTTATCCCCAGGTATTTTTACAGTCCCCTTTGCTCCCAAATTGGCATGGGCAAGGCTGTTATCCAAAATAAATGAAGTGTGTGAAGACAGGCAGTTTAAAGGCGTTGAGGAATGCAGCTGCTTCAGACCTTTTACATCTCACTCGACTCTCACCTAATTTGTTAATGGGTATGTTTTTCCCTGTAGGACAATAATGCTTTTCTCTGTGACGTTTTATAAAGGACTTTCTAAACCTCCTTTTGTCCCTTTGGGTAAAATCAGTTGAATTGGCTTCTTTTCTGGTGCCTTTCTATTTTCCCTAGAGAATCCGAGCTGGTTCTTAACCCTTTCTGTCCTCCAGGTCTTACGAAAGGTCTGATAGAAACTGGTTGATGCCTTGCAAGTCTAGACACAACATGGGCAGATGGTAGATTCACTAGGGAGAGGCTTGCCACCCTCTAAAAAGAGTGATATATAGGTGAAGAGAAGAATATTTGCTTATTCTAAGTATGAGGAGCTAAAATAGCAACTCTCTGGTGGATATTCGGTAAGTTTGTGGCACAGTTGGGAATTGGGCCACCACTGATCCATACATTGTTCACAGGATGTCTCCTCAGACCAAGGATTTGCCAACATCTCCAAATCTCCAGCCACCCTTGGGACACATTGGTGTCACCACCAATGGTGGCCAACTGGAGACCAGAGAACAAAGATCCCTTTGGATCTTTGAACAGGCTGCCCAGGGAGGTTGTGGATGCTGCATCCCTGGAGGGGTTCAAGACCAGGTTGGATGAGGTCCTGGGCAGCCTGGTCTAGTGGGAGGTGTCTCTGCTGTGGCTGTGGGGTGGGAACTAGATGATCTTTAAGGTCCCTTCCACCCCAAACCATTCTATGATTCTATGCACTGGCCTTTGCTACGTTGCAGGGTGAGTTGCAGGTCTGTGCTTAGAAGAGGCACCATGTTGGTGTTGCAAAGGAAAAGATCTTCATTGATCAAGGAGAGTATTAATTTAAAACCTGCTATAGGTGGGTGTAGAACAGCTTAAATAACAACCAGGTACTATGAATGATGAATGGGGGAAAGGATTTGAACTGTCACTGTGGTACCATCCAGGGAGTGTTTTACAGCAGACAAGGTGTTTTCTGTGTTTCTTCATTCACTTTGCTTAATGTTACCCCTTCAATCTTAAAAAATCACCTTCTGCCAGGATGCTCACAAGGAAGAATATTTGAAACCTGCTTTGAAACAGTGCTCCTAATGTGAATTCAAAGCATGGCTGCTACTGTGCTGTGTGAAAGCTGCTTTTCTGCCCAGGTTCCCTGTGATCCCTTCAGCTCTATCTGATAATGAACGCTTGAAAGCTCTAGATTAGAAATTAAATTCCACCTCTGTGGCCCAGACCTGATGACCCACTGGAGTCACAGCAAGTGGGTTTTACAGTGAGCTCTTCCAGCTAAAGCTTTTTGGTCAAGATTGAGCTCTTTTGGAAGCAAAGGTGGTTAAAGCCATGAGATAGAGGCAGAAGAATAATTAGTGACTTGAAAATGAGCAGGGATTATTCAGATTGATCACAGGCCTTGACCCTGCAAGGATTTAGGTGCTCCTTTTCTTCTGCTTGCATGTGTTAGTGTGGGCAGTGGGGTAGAGGGATCCTGCCCCTCTGCTCCTCACTTATGAGACCCTCCTGCAGTGCTGGGGCCAGCTCTGGAGCCCTCAACACAAGAAAGACATGGACCTGTCAGAGTGAGTCCAGAGGAGGCCACAACAATGCTCCAAGGGCTGGAACCCCTCTGCTGGGAGGCCAGGCTGAGAGAGTTGGGATTGTTGAGCCTGGAGAAAAGAAGGCTCCAGAAAGACCTTATTGCAGCCTTTCAATACTTAAAGGGGGTCTATAAGAAAGCTTTTATAAAGGTTTGTAGTGATAGGATGAGGGGTGGTGACTTCAAACTGGAAGAGGGGAGATTTAGATGAGAAATTAGGAAGAAATTCTTCATGATGAGGGTGGTGAGACACTGGCACAGGTTGCCCAGGGAAGTTGTGGATGCTCCATCCCTGGATGTGTTCAAGGCCAGGTTGGATGGGGCTTTGAGCAACCTGGTCTAGTGGGAGATGTCCCTGCCATGGCAGGAGATTGAAACTAGATGATCTTTAAGGTCCCTTTCAACCCAAACTATTCTATGAGTTTATGTTCAATCTGATCACTCTGGAAACATCAGTCACTGAGTTGTCTGGTGTCTTTAATTGTGCTGCTCACAGCTGGTCCTCCTTTGAACATGGTAGAATTGAAGAGCACAGTCTCAAACCCCATTTGTGGTTTTTTTAGTGCTCTATTATGATGGTGAAATCTAGAAATGGAAGGTGAATTTTTCATTTTATTCAGTGAGCTCTGAAACAGCTTCTAACAATTCCCTTTATTAGCTGGATTTTCAGCAGTACAAAATATGACCATGATCATCTTGGCTTAATTAAAAACGTATTTATGTTGTGATAACCTGTGGATTATGTGTTAGCCTGATGGATTTTCATATTGATCACATACAATATCATGGTTTAGACCATTGTGTTTTTTAATTATGAGCTTTTATTCCTCTTGCAAGAGTTTCCAGCATCATTCCTGCTGACAGATGCTGCTTAGGACAGATGTATTTTTATTCCCTAACAGTTGGATTGGCTCTTTTTCCATGTAGCTCAAGTTTCTGCAGTGCAGTTACTCCTAGTTTACTACTCTGAGAAGGAAATTGTAATAATTTTTGTGACCTTCTTTAGCAGCAGTTGAAATAATTTTTGGCACATGCGTGTGATCTATTAATTTCCACTTCCTACCAATTGTAGGGATTCAGTTTTGTAAATAGCATAAAAATTTTAATGTAAAGAAGGAGAAACAGAGAGAAAATCTGGCATTTGGTCATATTTTTTTTCCCCCTAAATCAGCGAGGCATTGAAACTCTGGATGTTTGTTTCTGGCATCAATAAGGATCTCTGATGTTCTTATATAAAAATGCTAAATTGACAATAATCAGCTTCTGTGACTTATAGCTCCTTGCTGGCCTTTCTCTGCAGCCTCCTCTGACTCCACAGCTCTGAAAGCTTTCTCCCTGTGATCTGAGAAACCCAAATTCCCCACAAAACTAATGACTCGGGGCTCCTGAGGCATTTGAAAACCTTTTCTTTTTTCCCCATGAGTGGCTGCCTAATGTGACAGGGATTTCAGTGGCTGTTTGCATTATTTCCTCCCTGTGGTTGGGGACATTCAGCATCATTAGCCTGGCTGGCTGAGCTGCACAGCAGTAGCTCTCCAGTCAAGGGTTTTTTTCCACCAGGTTTCTCAGTCCACATAATCTAGAGAGTTTATTGCTGTATATATTGGCCAGTGGAACACAATATATGATTTAAACGCATTTCCAGGTCTTTGTATCATGCCTTATGCTGTGATGTTGTGTAGATGTGAAGCACCAGGGATTTTTGAGCTGGTAGTAAAAGGTATGTTCTTGGCTGAGGCTCCTTCAGAGCAAGCAGTGACCAGACAGTGGGACAATTGCCTCTTAGTCCTTGAAGAAACATCTTCTGCAGCTGTAGCAGCTGGATTTGCACTCTCTGCTATTCCATTCCTGCAAAGCTCCCAGCAGGAGGGACAGCCCAGTCCCTCCCATCCTCTTCCCTGCCTCTTGGCCCCAGCTTTTGTCTCCCTGTTGGCAGGACCCCCCATCCCCTGTCCATGAGGCAACGACTCTGTTCCTGCTCCTGGGAAATGGTGATTTGGCTCTGATGCCAACTGAAAAGCTCTGCTGTGGACAAAAACAATGAAACATCCAGCTCTGGAGTCCTCAG
>VYZX01033681.1:0-20936 GCA_013401335.1 Brachypteracias leptosomus
GAGCCTTAAACGGAGACAATAGTATTGTCTTCCTTCAACAGTGCTCTGATGATATTATCAGTTTCTTGATACCTGCTTCTTGACTAGGTCTTACATCTGCTAAAGCCTGAAATGAGTGGAAACACAAGCTATTTCAAGTAAATGATATCCAGGAAGTATGCTATGGCCTTCAGTGAGACTTCAGATATTTTGTTAAAGTGAGATCTTGAAGATCCTCTGAATTGGATCCTGTGAAATTTGTGTAAAATTCTGAATTTCATAAATGTTTCATTCCTGTATCAGTTTCCATCTTGGCAGCCATTGGTTAAAGATACAAACAGTTGAACAGCTTTGACTGCTTCTGTGAACTGCTTTTGCTGCAGCAGTACAAGGAATTGCCCATCGCTCCCCTGAGGGATTACATTTTTGAGTCCTGTGTTTCAGCATTGTTTTTCTGAGTAAGTGCTAATAGAGCAAATAAAATACATGCAATGCTATGCTTTCATGGATTTGAGGCATTCTTTTCCCATGATCCCAAATTTCTAAGCAGTACATAAAGATTCAGCCACTCAGCTCTCATTAAAGTTAGTGAGTCAAAAGACACGCAACATTTTGGCAATCTTATCCCAAATAGCTCCAGGATAAATTTTATGCATGGAAGCTGCTCAGGTGTTTTTGAGACCAGGATAATCTTCATCCTTAAAAAAAAAAAATTAAAAATTAAAAATAATTCTTTGCTTCATATCTGATTTAATGAGACACAACATAGGTTGATTTAATTGTATATCTGACAGCTAATTGACTCTTCAACATAACAAGGCACAATTTCAAGTAATAGACGTTAGAACAACCTTTGATTGCCTTTTGGCCTGACTCACATCCCAAAGGACCCCTGGGTTCTAATGGGTAGGGTGAAGACTTCTGGGTGGAAGCCTTATAGAGGACATAGGTCTACTGAGGAAAGCTCTCTGGAGGGCAGAAACCAGAGGAGGATGGGAGAGATCCATAAGAAGCTGCCAAGAGTATAATCCAGCATCTGTAAATGTTCAAAGTCTAATACTACCCCAGTGAAATCAATAGGATTTTCTCGGGATGAATAATAGCCAGTCCGATGATATTATTATGCTGATTAAGGGAATAGTCCTAGGAAACAGAGTCAAAAGGATTGCTTGCATCAATGCACTAACACTGACGTTTTCAAATACAACAGCTATGAAAAGTTGCAGTAAAGCTAATAGTGCCTGAATCTCGTTAAGTTGGATTATGATACACAAAAAATCTCACAGGATTTCAGTAAAAAGAAAGTATCTGGTATCTAAAATGAGCTTTTTCACACCTGCTTGTAATGCTTGCATGCACTCTGCCCTCTATAAACCACAGATTTTCTTGCTTGTGTAACCATAAACACCTTTTTTTCACATTTGCGGTGGTGTTTTCTAATTTTCAAATCCACCAGTGAACTTCAGTAAACTACTTGTAGAACCTTACTTACTGCCTCCAGGAAGTTCAGAGGTAGATCACAGCATCTCCAATTTCTGAGGAAATTTGGGTTGATATTCTGTTTTTGTGAAACCTTGTGAAGATGAACCAAAACCACAAATGTCAGCCCACATCTATTTCCCCCCAAGTTCAAAGAGATTCAGATCCACTGCCTAGAACACATCTGCTCAAAATCCAGGCTGGTCTTTCATTCGTATCACACCCCATAAATGTAAGTCACAGCAGCAATTTCAATGTACTTAAGTTATGTATAATTGGTTCCTAAAGCTGCCTGCCACTGAAAACAAGCATATTAAATTCAGACTTACAAAATTCCTTATGTCCAATCCGGTTTAGGTGGTTTTTTTTTTTCCTCCCTTAGAAGCAATGCTGCTGGTGGTTTCCTTTCCAGCATAGCTAATAAAGAAAAAACATTTTTAAAAGTCCAGGTCATTAAGTTGTCAGGAAATCTATAAGAGACATCTCTTCTTGTAGTCCAGAAACCTTCATAATGACTCTTTAAGTCTCTGAGTAGTTAAAAAAAAAAAGACAAGAAAAGGAAAAAAGAGAAAGTGCAGGGAAGCAGTTTTTTTCATTCATAAGTATTTTTGCACTACTGTGTGGAATGCTGTAGTTGTAAAAATAAATAAAATCAAGTAGTAGAGGACATTAAAACTACCAGAAAACCTTATCAGAACAAATGCTTTACATGTTTGGTAAAAGATGTATTAATCTCATCTCACAGGAGCTGTCACTGATGCAACTAACCCTGGAGCTGTAAAATGAGCTGTAAAATGGATTTGATTCCAGAATATTATAAGTTCTGCCATTACGGGTAAGATTAACAACATAGCCTGATGGAGGTCTACTGCTCTTAGTGAAGCAAGGATCTCTAGGACAAGAAACAGCTTTGTAATTATAACTGTCTTAGTGGAAATAAAAGGGCAAAAGGGAGCACATTGAAATAATTATGGGTAATAGAGAGATGAATGCTCTGAGCAAGGGAGTAGTGAAATAATTTCATGGGGGCGGGTTATAGAAAGGGTTATATCTGAAGTAAGTGAGCAGTTTTAATGCTGGAATAAAGTTCTATTATATTTCTGTATGGCTGAATGGTATGATAGAGCATTGCATGATCTGTGAGATTTCACAGCTTTTAGCAGTACTATTGCACAGGATCCTGTATACATTCTATCAGGATCCTGAATATGTTCTGTTGTCATTTATGCCATTGGGATGTAAACACCAAAGTACTCACATGTGTAGACAATGGGAGGTGCATCACATGCTGGGACTTTGGGAGAAAAGTTATCTTCTGCCCATTTTCTTTGCTGGCTGAAGCCTAGTTGTCTGTACATTGCATACATGACACTTCCTGACATTTGAATTGGTTTATGTAGAATCATAGAACAGTTTGAGTTGGAAGGGACCTTAAAAATCATCTAGTTCTAACCTCCCTGCCATGGGCAGGGACATCTCCCACAAGATCAGGTTGCCCAAAGCCCCATCCAACCTGGTCCTGAACACATCCAGCGCTTGCATGTCTACAGCCTCCCTGGCCAACCTGCTCCGGTGACTCACCACTCTCAGAGTCAAAAACTTCTTCCTAATTTCTAATCTAAATCTACCCTGTTCCAGTTTGAAGCCCTCATCCTATCACTACAAGTCCTCATAGAAAGTCCCTCCCCAGCTTTCTTGTAGGCCCCCTTCAGATACTGGCAGGCCGCAATAAGGTCTCCCCAGTGTCTCCTCTGGGCTGAACAACCCCAACCCTCTCAGCCTGTCCTCATAAAAGAGGTGATCCAGCCCACTGATCATCTTTGTGGCCCTCCTCTGGACCTTCTTCAACAGGCCTATGCTCTTCTTGTGCTGGGGGCTCCAGAGCTGGTTGCAGTACTCCGGGTGTGGTCTCACCAGAGTGGAGTAGAGGGGCAGAATCACCTCCCTTGACCGGCTGGTCACACTTCTTTTGATGCAGCCCAGGACATGGTTGGCTTTCTGGGATGCACTCTAGCATTGCTGGCTCATGTTGAGTTTTTCATCAACCAGCACCCCCAAGTCTTTCTCCTCACAAGGACTCTCAATCCACATATATCATACTATTCAGTATTAGTTCATCTATTTTTGTAGGTCTACTATGGATAGGTTTCAACCAAGTGACTGAGTACATAGCTCTTCCTTCATTTACTGTGGTGTAAATCATGAATGCAGGTCTGGAAAACCAGTCTAGGCAGCTGGCAATTGGGGGTCAAGTTAAGTAGATACTGGATTCCAAGCCTTGAACTGGCACCCCCAAAATAGGTGTGAATTTTGTCTTCAACATCATCAGCAGCAATGACATTGCTGTGTTGCTTCTTGATGGGCATGGTCATGGATCATAGGGACATTACATGGGGCGTAGGAACTACCTCGGTTAACCAATAACCTCTATAAGATGGTGGGATCCCCAAATCCACATTTTTGCTTCCAGTTATGCAACTGTGCAGCACATTGACTGTCACAGGTGTGTTCAGCAGTATCATGTGAAAGCACTGTGCAACCAGGAGGTTAACATGTTGGGATGCTTTTTAGTGCCAGTCTCCATTCAGCCACCCATAGGAAGGACCAGGACAGGGAGGAAGTGCCCCAGGGTGAAAAGGTTTTGGGAGGAAAGAGGTGCTGAGAGGTTGGATTGGCCATGGTTTGGAGGAAGCAGAGGGAACAGGAACCACACAAGGTAAAGAATGAGATCAAGAACCAGAGGCAGAGGATTTCAGAACTGGATTTTGTATATGTTGGGACTGGGGAAAGAACAAAGCTGCAAACCAACCGAAAGCGTGGAAAATAATGTCTTGATAAAATGAAAGTGATCCTTAAGAAACATTATTTTCCTAAGAAATGCAATGTTCTTTTTCTCTTGCTGTTTTTTCCTCTTGTTAGCTTGTGTTCTTCTGGGATTAGGTCAGTGTGGATGTGATAAAGTGGTTCATTTGCCTCCATACGCTTGCATAAGTTACAACCCAGAAGCCACAAGTGTGTGGTGGGATGGAGAAACGTATTATCCTTAAGTCTGCCAAGATCAGGTCCAATGATGCAGTTTGGTTTTGCTTTGGAAGATGAAGAAACAATAGTACATGTGAGAATACAGCCACATTCCCACTCTATAATGTCCAAATCATAACAGGGAATTCTGGAGAGAGGTTCCTCCAAGACATATCCCCAGGTCATGGCTCTGTGAAAGAGCAATTCCCATCTAAGCAGCTGGTATTGTCTCAAAACACAGTAAGGTTTTTTGAATATAGGGCAGATCTAGGCCCCATTGGCTTCAGTGGCCTTTGTCCCTGGCTTCCATGGGTCTGGGTTAGCCTTTAAACAGCAAGTTCGTTAATACAGAAAGCCTGTTACTTTAAAATTACTCCTTAGGGGATCACATTTAGTTTCCAGTTTTCTTTAGACCAGTCAACACTACAAATAGTTGGGGAAACACAGAACTGTCAGGAGTGAAACAGAGAAAGAAAAGTCATTTAAATCTGCAGCTGGAGAGAAAGGCTGGTTTTTCCCAGGCACATTGTTTTATCACAAAGGACCAGAGAGAGAGAATATTGGGGTGAACCTGTATCTGAAAGCAGTGACTACTGGGAACACTTAATAACATTTTTGCTGTTGCTTGTTTCTGCAATCCATTCAGTTTGGTGTCTAGTAACAGTATGATCTCTAAGAGCTTGCAATCATTACATCTGAGTTCAGCTTCCCAATCTGTATTGGTGTTAACGGGGATCAGGCAGCTTAAGAGCCGACGCAGCATTTCAGAAATGAAGGAGTGTCAGATTGCTGAGTGCATCCCTTTCCAGTTCTCAACAGTAAGTTATGTTTTTAATTGTCAGCTGTGACACCACTGCTGCTGGAGGTTTGTCATGGCACTGGAATTAGGATGGACCACAAACTCAGTTGTATTTGTTGATCTGCCAGACCCAAGAACAGAAATAAAATGTGACATGTGAATACCAAGAAAACATGAGAATTAAGGAGAAACCTAGAAGTTCTTCATGTGTAGTACACATACATCCTACATACAGCATAGGATTAATTCTGTAGTGAAATAACTTCTTGTGTGATCTCAGGTTCATAATTCTTTATGATAATGTAAATAATTTCATTAATAGATGGGGCTTTTATGTGTTTGTGGTGAAGAATATTTCTTTCCTGGTACAAGAAATGCATAATGTGTCCTGCTATGAGATGTGGATGAAAGACAGGAGAATAAAACTGAGTTAAATTCTAATACCAAAAGTCTTAGTCAGACTACTAACTACTGCTAGGTCTTTTTGTCACATAAGAAGCTCCAACAAATATTAGTATGCATTGTGGGTTTTTCAGATATAGTGAAACCACTGATGCTGCCCTGCCGTGGTAATTTACACACAGTATATGCTGTAATGGACTTTGATTAGGTATACACCTAATTCCCTCCCTGTGATGGACTGTGATCTGATCTACATTCATAATCCTTTTGTAATGCAGTGTGTGATTGCTGAAGGTTAATTAATAGCAATTGATTAATAAGGTATTTTGCTTTTGGAAAGAGGTGGCATTTATTTGGAACAAAGACAATACAGAAGCGTCTGAAAACAGTGAAGCAAAGATATGGTTTATAATTGTAGATACATGACTTAAAGTGTATCTTCAGAGGCAACTTGTTATTATAAGGAGGGGCAGGACATCTTCAGAAATCTAGATGGCTTGGTTTTTTCTGCAGACCTTTTCAAGGCACTGCTTGTGTAAAGGACAATATTGTCTGAGAAAAAAATGTCACTAGTGACCACAGAAATGCAGAAAAGTAATAGGGACTAAATTAAATTGATATTAGGGAAACTAAATGAGCCAATGAATTGCATCAGTTAATTGTTCTTTTTCATTCTTCCCCTGCTACCCTGTCAGTATGTTGTGTGTGCAAATTGTAGTATTATCAGGAAAAAAAAGCGTGTATGTCCAATGAACATGCTCAGGCTGACTCTTGGATTGCTGTAGACCAAGCTAGTATTGCTGTTTAAAGCAACCCTTTCTAAACTACAATGAACACATAATTGTATCTTATCACCCTCATCATCAGTGTCTTAACCCTCTGCTTAATTTTTTAAGTCATGAGGTTTATTTTAGAATCAGATGTGCAATTAGTCTGAGTGTGTGATTATTGTAGCAAAGTGATATGTGTGCGCTAGCCGAATTACTTTAAAGCCTTAGTGCTTTTATTCATTAAAGTAATATTTGCTGTTGAATAATTATATGAATATACTTATCTTTTTGACATCATAATCTCTAGATTTTTGATTTTGTGATACTTTCTATTTTTGACTATACTTAATGTATACTGTTTAGATTACTTTAGTCAGTAATTCCTTAATTATTAGAAATGTCGATACAAACTTCAGTACTACATATATGTTTATGAGTGATTAATTCATATTTTGTAACTATAAGCAACTTCTGATTTTTAAACCCAAATAATAGTAATTTGAATAATTTAAAATCTTAAACCTAATTACTACAGAATCAAGAGACCATGTCTCTATGCAAGACAAAATATACAAATTAAAGAAGGGAGATCAGTAGAATACTGTTTTTACTTTTTGAGCTTTTTGTAACTCCTTCAGAGGATCTCACAGGATTGCTTGCTTCTTGAAAATATTCTCTGTAAAACATTTTAAAGCTTCAGTGTCAGCACCTACAATTTTGGGTGTAGCACCCAAAGTCTGACTTGCATAGGAAAGTAATCAGCCACTCTTCAACTGTAGTCCAAAGATGGACATTTATGTTGGAAACAATTTTGGGTTTACATGCTGGAAAAGAAATAGCAAAAATCACTGGGGATCGGTATCTATATGTAGGCATGCAAAGCAGGCTGGCTGAGACTCTTAAGAGAGTGCTTTGGGGAGATGGGAGTTTAATGTGGAAGATCATGGTATCGCAGCTTCTCATCTCACCCCATCACTGGCAAAGGATTTCCAAAGGCTGCTGTGCCTTTGCTGGGACCAGCGTGGTCTTCCCCTGCCCAGAGCACAGATACGGGAGATGATTCTTGAATTAAACCCCCAACAGAAAAGCAATCACATCACAAATAGAAATCACTCAAATATATTATGCATGGGCTAATTAAAACTGTGACCTGAAATTAACATTCAGAAGACTGGAGTATATCACATGCTGTACACTATCCACGAGTGGTATACAAGGGCAGATATTACTAGAGTAGCACCATATTAATCTTATTAATTCATACCTTGTTTAACTAAGGGAAGGGCCTCCACTCCACTCCACATTCTATAAAAATTCATGTGTATAACCAGTAAAGTATCTTAGAGTCATTGGGATGTTAAAATTTTGACAGTTTACATTTACATCTCTTTTAACATCATCGGCATCTGAGCAATTGATATTTAAGGTTTTATTAATGGGACAATTAAAACATGCCTTGTCTTGGGGAACCAGGCTGTGTATAAGATTTAGAGCTCTTCACAGGAAAATGTGCAACCTTCTTGTACAATAGACAATGTTACTGTAATGTTGGATGTGCCGGGGGTTTTTTGGCTAGGATCTGATCTGGAGTGGTCAGGATTCACTGCACCAGCACACACCTCATTGTATCTGTGCAGTCCCTGCAAGCACAGAGATTTGATCTGCCTGCACAAACAGAGCCTCATCTGGAAAGGCACGTGATTTTTCTTCCAACAGATCAAGATAGAGGGAGTCTTTGCATTGGAAAAAAGTGGTGAGTTTGTGTTTGTCTACCTATCACTGACCTGTTGTCTGCAGACACCCCAAAAACACTCTTCGGGTGGAGCTGCACCAGTGTGGCACCTCTGGCTGAAACCAATTCCTTTCGGGTAAGTGGGTAGCAGCACTGACATTTAGATGATTTTTTTTTTCTATAACTTGGCCTTATTTTATTCATTCTAGGCTGCCTGACTTTTTTTATTGCAAACATTGCTTTCATCATTTTTTTCCTCTGGATTTTGGGTTGCAAGAAATATCTGTAATACTCAAAGATTTTTCAAAGCAGAAATTTGCAAATTCTACCCTACCACTATGAGTCTCTGTAAGTAACTGAACACCTCATCACTCCAAATAAAACTAATTACTACTAAGCAATACTATACTGAAACATCACACTGTCATAAATTGATATGTAAACTTTAGTAGTGCCAACAACAGCTGCTTTATTAGAGTTATTGTGACTATCTATCAAGGCTCAACATCTAAACCATCTTCGTGGATCATTTTTCCCTGATCAATCCAGTCAAAAATCTGTCCTAGCATGCAGCAAATGCTTTGTATTTTAAAAAACTTAGGAGCATTTAAATTTCTTTTCTGTATGTCCAGATTTCTTTAGAGAAATGCTTTAAATATAGACTGTTTGAAGAGCTCTCTGGCCTTCCTGGTTCAGATGGGGTAGATAAAATGAGGAAACAGAATTTTGATAAACTATTAATTAGTTATAACTCTAGAAAAAAACCAGACATGTTTCAGTGAAATTATTTTTTTTGAAACACAGAAAAGTCAGAAGTTTTTGAGTGACAAGTCTGATATCTCAATTTGCAGCTGTTGCTTTTGCATCCCCTGAGATTTTGGTGTGGGTTCAGCCCCATTTTTTCTTCAGTCTGCTTCGATCATGCCTGCCTCAGGTGCTTTCATTACTCAAATCTGCTGTGCAAATTTTCAAGTTTCTGACATCCTTCGCTTTGCTGCTCAGGTCTCTAAGCAAACCTGGCCATTCAGGGTTTTTTATATTTCTGTCTTTTGTAGTGCAAAGTTTAAAAGTGATATCTTGTCCATTTTTTTACTGTAACACACTTTTTTTTTACTTTTAACAGAGTCAGCATGAAAAAGAAAGTTCCTTTCTCCTGACACTGCTTAGACACTCCTTGTGAGAGACATTGGTGACTCTGCTTCAGGTCAGTTTATCCAAATTCTCCATTAGAACTTCATTTTTAGAAAATAACTGGGCAATTTCTGACTTGTAGCTGCAGCAGAGGCTGCTGCTGGTGAGCACAATGCCAAAGAAGACGATGGGCAAATTTAGCAAGGAAATTAATTATGGACCTGCCTAGGTTGAATTCCATGACCTGCAAATGGCATCTATCCACACTTTACTAATAAACTCTGCACGAGCCATGATTTGCTTTGCCTTTGTTCTCAGCTGTTCTGGTGTAAATCAAATAAATAAGCATTGAAAGGCAGGAGCCAATGTTTCCAAGTCTCCACTGACTTGGCCACATAAAGTCAAATACATGAGCTGTGGACCGAGACCGCTATGTCTACTATGCTGGCTGTGTCATGATACTCAGTGAGGTCTCGCCGCCTACATCTCTGGCTGCAGTTTGTTTGACAGCCTCATGAATTGGTGGGTTTGTTTGTTGGTTTGTTTGTTTGTTGTTCCTTTTTAGCACTGTGCTTCTTCCAGTGAGGTAAATAACAGGGAGGCCTATGATAAATTTCACACATCTCCAGCGTGATTGCAGAGGCCTATGGTCAATTCTTCCTCTTAAGGTATATATTGGCACTTATTCTTGGGTAAACCAGATGTCTCTCTTAAGTGTCATCATAACCTTTTCTCCAAAAGAACAACCTCACTTTCCATCCATATTTTTTCTAGTCTATCGGAACACCCAGCTTCTCGTAAGTCAGTTCAAAAACTTACAGTATTTTGGTGGATTTTTAAAGCTGTTTGTGTTTAAATTTGCTGTGTTCCACACTACTGCTCTGTTTCTGTCCTGGGCACTTCAAGTCCGTTAGGATCTTTTGAAAGAGAGAAAGTGCAGAGGAGGATGTTGGTTTAGATAATTAAAACTCATAGTTTCATAAGATCAGTGGACTTTGAGGTATCCTTTTTCCAAGGTATTTTCAGGGGGCTTAGAGGGTAACACTGAGATAATGATGGTGGAAATAATGTAGTTGTCAAGAATTGCAGATATGCCTGACTCCTTTCATGTTATTAGGAAATTCTTTCTTTTTATCTCTTCTCTTTTTTTCACCCATCTTCCCCCTGAAATATTCTTGTCCAATGAATGCCCAAACATGTAATTTTAGATTGTGGGCTTTTGGTATGTGAGCATGCACTGGTGGTAGGGTTTCTGTATAATGACTTGATAAACCTGTCAGGATTTTACTAGCAATGCATAATAAATGTAGTTATTACAGAAGTTATCCTTTTTCCAACAGTGACTATTGGATATTTAGCAGGTTAGGAATCTTAATTCTTCTGTAATTCTCTTTCTCTCTTTTCTCCTCACCTTTTTCTCTTGATCGATTAAGGACTTCAGTAGATTGTAGTATCGTCTCTTTCAGTCTTCGGGTAGTAGAAACCACTGATGGTAGATGTGCAGTTTCTTGTAAATATTAATTTATTTCTATTTTTGATAAAATTATTTGAACTGTGTTTTACTGTGAACTGCTTAGAATGCATTTCAATTAAATTTAAAATGCCTGTTAATTAATTTAGCTTGTTGTTGTATTACATCACTACCTCCAAAGCATCAGTCCAAACCTATGTGTCCCCCTTCAGTTGCTGTTGTTTCCCAGAGGAAACACAATGCTGTAGAAGACTTTTGGGTGCTGCTTGTGCATTCTTCCAGACCACGTGGTCAGGGGACTGGGCGGAAAGCCACAAGCCGTTTGCACCAAAGACCTTTGATAACACAAGAGCATGACCTTCCTGAAAGCCTCTGCCACAGTAATCTTCTAAAGAGGATTATGCATTTTAAACAGCCAATTAGGTGCGATTAGGAAGAAAACCTCGAACCATCCGAATGACGGGAGAGAAGGAATGCAGGCAAACTGACAGCTGTTCAGTGGATGAACAAAGCACCATAAATGGTCAGAAGTTACAAGCAAAAGGAAAAGAATGGGCCCGTGAAGGGAAAGGTAGAAATGGCTGGTTTAAGGTCACAGCTTTGAACAAGTAGCAGAACCCCACTAACCTGGGTCACCAACCAGAACATTAAATTCTCCTGCCTTCTCAGAAATCACAGGAAAAATGCCTGCTTTGCAGGGAGAAGGGAATTATTTACTACTGAGAGCTATGGGAACATTTTAAGTAACACATGAGAAATCACAAAATACAACATTTGAAAAATCTTCCTGCCTTTTTAACTATGACTCTTGTACCATTTCTTTTAAGTGTTTTTCATTTATGCAGCTATATGAAACTTGTGAAATGCTATGCCAAGAGAGCAAAATTTTGCAGCCCCCACTTCTTCCCTTTCTCCCTGTGCAGCAACCCACACACAAATGGAGATTCTTCCATGCCTCTTATTGCTATCACTTACCATGTGAACATTCAAATGGGAACATCTAAGCCCATTTAGCAAATACTACTTGAAGTGTTCATGTTAAAAGGCAAGGTTTCCTTCTTTTTTCTGATTAATTTCTAGGTAGAGAATACAGCTGAAATTATATCTGTGCATAACTTCAGAGGGTCCTTTCAATAATTTAACTGAGTATCTAAAAAATAACACATTCTTGCAATTAAATATTTTCAGTCATTTTAATAATTGTTTGAGAAGCAGCATGTGGTGTTTGTGTTTGATTTTGTTTGGTTCTTTCCTCTTTTTCTTATGGAAGCTAATTTGAGGTTGGGATAGAGACATAATTCTTCCTGTTGTTTGCCTGCTCTGCAAGCAGTGGAGATGGCGTCTTTCTGTTTGTCTCTGAGACCTTGGAAGTTTTAGCTACATGCTAAATTTCTATCCTGTGGTATTGCAACTAACCTTTATTTTATCTTCCCATTGAGAAACAAACAAACCAAAACAAACAAATAAAACCAAACCAAATCAACAACAAAGTACAGAAACCGAGCTTTTTGTTTCAGGAGTCTGCACAGAAATGCATGATCTTGTCCTGATATGTAGTCTCTTAGAATCAGGTTTCTGCTAGAAGCCGGGGTCCAGATCTGCTGCTTTTGCAGCTTGCACTGGGTTTGTTTCTTTTTTTTTCAAAAACAGTTCCTGCATCCACAATTTTGGGGCAATTTATGGCTCCTAATTATTACCTGGATTTTGCCATTCCTTAAAGGAAGGTATTTGAAAACTATGGTAGGTGTGAACAAACAGACCAAGCAAATAGAGCTATGCAAATGTGGATTTTTCAGAAGCTTTTTCAGTGAATAATGCTGAAATGTACAAAGAAACAAAATTATGTTCAGTAATTGCCCAGGAGCAATCTCATCTGTAATAAATAAGGTCTTTAATCATTGAAATTTAATTTTCAGAGCATATGATACTGCTCAGCTTTCCATTGAGAAAACTGTAAATTAAATCTGGGTCTCTGCTGAAGTCCTGGTTGATAGAGGTGATCCTTTGAAATCCATTCAAGGTACTTTTCTTCTGAGTGAATGTAAGCTTGATTGCTAATGTAGACTTCAATGGCAAACATCTATTTCTAAATAAATCCCTTGCTGGATTTCTGTACCTTTCCTCTCTGGTGATGTTTCAACTTGCATGATTTTATTACTAAAGTGGCACGCATACTGTAAACTGCTAGGATGACAGTCTATTAGCTGAGGTTCTTCAGCGCAGACTATCAGATCCCAGAGAGTGGGCTAACATCAAATGTACTAAATACTCTCTGTATTGCTTGTCCATTTCTGAGCATTCTTTAAATAGTGAAGATACAAGTAGGATTGTGGTTTTACCTCCTTTGTCTTTTGCATCTCTGCAAGTTGGGTTTGAGTATGGAAGGGTTGGGCCACAACCATGCAAACTTCTCAGTATCGGGTTAAAACAGGGATGTAGTCACTTTGGTCTGCAGGTTCACTGCACCCTCCCTCATCAATTTTCCATTGTGCTGTAGATTTAGCCAGAAAGAAATCTGGTTTTGGCAGTTTCTGATCTCCATTAACATGATGTAAATCAGGAGAAATTCCACTGAACTAAACACAATCATTCTGCTTTAGCCACCAGGTGGGATTCAAGTCTTACCTATTCTGCCTCTATGGGTCAGCTAAGACCTAACAGTGTATGCAAAAGACATACAACTGAATAACCTTTACATGCTTGTGAAATAGTCCTTAACTGATCATTATTTTGGAGGAATGATTAATTTGTTATTATTTGTTATTAATGTGATTAATTCTTGCCAAGCACTTATGTTTTTCATCAAACTGGGGTAGCAGACACTTGAGTTTTGGCATTCATCATTGCTGTGATGGGTTTTCTCTTTTTCTGTGCAGAAAAAAAGTAATCTGCATTGCATACTACCTTACAGCATTAGTTTTCCACACCACAGTGAGGGAAGCATTTATGATCTCTTACCAAACAAATGCCTGAGGAAAATGAGTTGAAAAGGTGCATGACAAAAAAATGCAAAACATAGCTCACAGACTTCTGCAGTATGCAGCAGCTATTATTTGAGTTACACATAAATAACAGTTTTAATCTTGAATGAAACATAACTGACTTCTGTTTCATTCCTGGCCAATAGATGAGCTCAAGATGTACACAAGTATGGTGAACCCAAGGGATTTACAGAGCATCATAAAAACATTTTATTGTGCACTCCAATGCTGTCATCCACAGCGAGCTAACAAATAAGATAGGTTTTTAATATAATCCACCATGTCCCTGCCAGTGCTCCTCGCCTGTTACGTCATCTTGCTTTGGGCCAAGTGTTTGTTTTCCCCAGATGGCCATCGCAAAGCTGCTGACAGCTCTCCTGACTGAGAAGCTGTAGAACAGCAATCTTCCAATTCATTTAACACTACTGACAAAGGAAAAGCTGTTGATGTCCCGATGAGAAAGCACTCCATCAGGCATTACATAGTGTCTGTGTTGCCAGCATGTTTGGGGCATGATAAGTCATAGCACATGCTTTTTGATATCTTCCTGCCTTTCACTGAAGTGTAGGATTTCTTGGAGTTGGAATTCAGGTGGCAGAAAAGATGTCAAAAGCCAAGTGTGATATCATCAGCAACTGGTAGCAGTCATGGAATCATAAATAACATTTGTAGACTTGGGTGAAAAATAAATCCTCTGAAAGATGTGCACTGCGGTTCCACTTGCCTAAACTTTTGCCCTTTAGAGCAGCCTGAGTTGTGTGGAATTTTGAAACTGATATCTAGCAGACCTATTAGCAGCTAGGGAAGCCATTCTTCTCTGAGTGTGTAAAAAAAAGCTTGCATTAGTTAATAATTATTTTTCCATCCTATTCCATCATATCCCTGGGGTATGGGTGAATTAAGAAGCAGCTAAGTGCACCTATTTCTGTCACAGCCTCACTCCCAAGCTACTGGGATGGTAGCAGGAAAATGCCAAATTGCTGCTCCACACAGGAGAGGCTCGGTGGACTGTGGGATATGGTGTGAGGTTGCTTCATCCTGTGCATGAGATGACTCGGGCAGCAGCAGTAGTGCTTGCTGGGGTACACTCTGGGCCTCACCTTCCTACCAGGGGCAGCTGAAGTAATCTGCTCCCTTTTATGAAAATTAGATGCAGCTGTTGGGCTCCTGGCAGCTTGTTAATGCAGCCTTTACTTAGAAAGAGTCTGGATGCCTCCGCTTTAGCATTTTGCTGCCAATATTTATTTTATAACATAATTGTGTTTTTTTAAACAACATATATGTTAAATAATTTCTTTAGGGTATCACAGTCAGCTGGTTAAAAAGTTGAAATAAGTGCAAGGAGTTTTAGTCTCTAACTTGTTATGACACATGAATGTATTGATGGTGATTGTAATTAATTTAAAATTATTCTATTTGTCCTCCATTACTGGCTGACTGAGCAAAGAATATCCAAGGTTGTTCAGGTGCTCCACAAAAGGTCAAAGAATCACTCTGGCACAATCAGTGAGTGATCCTCTCGTGGTAATCTGCCCACCACAGTCGTTAGGTAGTTTAAATTGTGGCCATCACTGCCTGTAGCGGTTCCAAGTAAGCTCAATTATTACAACTGTGTTATTTCAAGTGGGATGAATCTCGGTGCCTGAGTTCAAATTGGGTTTAAAACATAAAACAAAAATGTAAAAATCAAGTAACCCTTCCACTCCCTGATTCTCCAGCTTCCAAAATACTCCCTGTCTCTCCAGCTAATACTTCTATGGCTGAAAGAGAAAGACCCTTGAAAACTACTTTATTTTGCCACAGAAACTGTTGTGGTGGAGCTGGCACACCTTTCCAGCTGCCAGGTAAAAGGCCTGGTAAACCTGTATGGGCAGCATCTCCAGGTCTTTCTTCTTAACATTACTTCTCCCTCTGCTCTTCCAAGGTTTTCAATTACAGTTTGTCCTTTTTTGAGGAGACTAGTTAGGATGATGGTAAAAAAATAATAAAAGAAAATGTGATGTAGTAAACAAGAGACCCTGAATACTTGGATAACTACAGTAAGACCATTACAGTAGGGTCCAAAGGAAGATAAAGTAATAAAAAATTCTGTCTGTGGCAGTGATGAAATGTAACCCTGCATATTTCATTCTAGGTCTGTCTGTACCTGTTAAATATTCCCTTTTTTTCTCCTATTTTGTTTTCATTCTTTTATGTTTCAATCTTGTAATTTAGCTGTTTGGATTGTCTTGTGTATTTATCACTCAAATTCACTTTAAAAGTCAGGACAGGCCATTCTTAGAAGCATTTATTTGTCAATAGATACTTGCTTTTCTGTCCAACTGTCCCTCAGAGGTCAGTCAATAGGAGAATAGTTTGCCCTGTTGATTGTGTGAATGGGAGCTTCAACATAGCTACCCAAAGAAAGCCCACAGAATAATTGTAGACAGGCAAATTGTAAAAAAAAAAAAGGAAAGAAAGGGGAAAAAAAAATTAAAAAAAAATCTAGTAGGGATCAAGTTCTGAAATGAAAGAGTTCAGCTGAAAATAAAATATGGATTTTTTTTCTTTGCTTCCAAACTTGATTTATGGAAATGTATGAGCAACATACTTGCACAAACAAGGCTGCTTCATGTTGAATACATTGTAATTTTAGACTATGATTCTAAAGAAATATGCTTGTTCCTAAAATGCAGAAGCCAGCCAACAACTGTACTCACAACATTAAGTGATGGAGAGCTCTTTCCTCCAGTTGAGGGGCTGCTGCAAAAGATCTCAGTAGAAGTTTTTCAGGAAACTAGGGGAAGACATATGTGTCTTTTTCCTTATTCTAATGAAGTTTCCAATTTAGAATAGGAATACGTACTTCATCATTAATTCCTCTCACATGACATACAATGAAATGTGGCATCTTGGCCAAAACAGTGTGGGCTTGAGATGTTACCTTGCAAAGTTCTTACTAATGTAAAATTGAAAACATTTCTATTCATAGCATACCTTATTAAAAGTGGAATTGTTTTGGAAGTGTAATCCTCTGGGAGCTAAAAGTTAGCTCTTTAGAAATGTAAACCCTTTTATTTTAGCTGATGGCTTATATAAATGCATTGCAGGGAATAGCTGAAGTGTTATGTATAGCATTTGGTTTCCAAGATTGACAGATATTACCTGAAATGCGCAACATTACATGAACATCATCTTTTGCTCGTAAGTTTTGAATTTTGAAAGGTCTGTTGTTCCTGGGTGGTCACTGTGGAGATAGCTTCAAGCATACAAAATATAAAAAGTATGCATGAAATATGCCAGTATATTAAATTAACATCCTGCAAAAGCTCCCTTTTTAAAATCCAGATGCTTATATTGCTTTTGACAGACTTTAGGCGGTAAAGTTTTAACTTTAAAGAAGGGGCTTTCTGTTTCTGTTTTCAAGTTAAAAATAATGAAAGGAAAACACACTGAAATTCCCACATTATTAAATAAAACATTTAAGTGGCATGGGGCCAATCATTGTCACGCCATGAACAAATGCCTTACGGTAATATGTTCCATAACTGTTTGCTAAAAACTACCAATTTTAACACATTTGCACATGATTAGACACAATAAAAAGTTACTTATTGAAGCCAGTGCCACAGTAGTGTTACTTGGGCCCAGGGGGAAGGAAACCTGAAAGAGAGGGGTGGTGTGAAATGGGTTCCATTCTGTGAAAACAGACCTTCAGGAGAGTCCCCAGGTGATGGACTTGGCTCCTGTGGCCCAGAGTTCACAGGGCTGCCCCTGCACCAGGGAACAGGGCTGGGCAGATGTGTAAGGGGGAAGACCTGGTGATGCGACTGATGGGCTCAAGCAGGAGTTACCCAAGAACTGTGATTAAAATGTTGTTCTGAAATGCCCCTTGTTACCCAAGGCCTGGTCTACCAAAAAGGCACATTTCAAAATGACTGGCCTGTAATGTTGTTCATGAGGGTGGCAATGTGTAGTAAGGTGTGAATTCAATGCTATGTTTTCTGAAAGCTGTTATGAGACCCATATCCTGTAAATACGTCCTTTACAGTTATTTCCCAGAGGCCCATATGGGACATTGAAAAAAGGAAAGCTCTCCTAAGACAAAATGTAGCTGACATGATGTTAACTTTGAAGAAGTGAGTGTCACCAAAAGGGGTTAACTAACAAAAGCAATCCTGTGTCTTTTCTGGTGATGCCAGAAAGTGGAGAGAATGGGTTGTATTTTATCTAGAGCCTTACTCATCACTTCAGACAAGTGACTGGACATTGTATCAAAGGTGAAAGATGACATTACTGGATTTGAGCTGCTTCCAAGGAATGGCTGTGTTTGCGTGGAAGTGCCTTTCAGCTGTCTCTTCCTTGAGGGGAAAACCCATTCCTGCTGAGGGGACTCTTCCCAAGGCACAGTAGCTGGCAGTACTGTGAACCTCAAGTGATCCTTTCACAGATCTTTGGGAAACATTCTCCAGTGCCTGGACCCTCTAAAGGTGTCCTGCTGGAAAGGGCTGTCAGGAGTGTCTGAACTCTGTGCTTGCAGTTCCTTGACCCCCCCGGAGGTACAGAGCCAACTTGGCTTAGCAGTAAAAGAAAACAGTTTTTCATTCAGTCAGACTAAAGATCAGATTCAAAACAAAACTCCATAAGCAAAACCAGATATGAGTTATAGTCCTCGTAAGCTTATTAAATAGATAACTGTCCTCATGTTTAAGCTTTTTTTTTTTCCTTTCTTTTTATTAGCCATAGATATGTGCTGGCTTTTAGAAGCAGGACCCGGAAGACACCATAATGCCCACTGGCGAGTGTGGCTGCAGTCATGTATGTAAGAGAGGGATGGACACAAGTCCCTTCCTGCTGTTGGCAGTTCTCTGAGATTGTTAATTAATCACTATTTGTTAACTAGTAAGTGTGACGTGAAAGGCAGCTTTTATCTAGGAATTGCATGTGTGACTGTCATTTAATTACTGCATGAAAAGTACAGAGAAACATGCAACCTCAAATTAGTAGGAACAGCTGGAGCCAGGGGAAGGTTTCTTTTTAAGTAGCAGTATGTACTTGATATATTTATATATACGAGATAGGTAGGCCTGGTGACAGAGTTGTGAGGTCTCCTCTCTTGCCTTGAATAATTCTCCCAGCTTGAAAAGCCTGTTTGTGTTACAGTGAAAAAGTAACTGCCCTGAGACCATCTCCCCTGCAGCCTGGGAAGCACAACTGCCCTTAAACACCCAGACTCATGCCTTTGGCTCAGAAGCACCTCTGATTCAGGAGGCTTTGTGTCGCTCTCTGCATTTAAACTCTTCTGAGCTCAAATTGAAAAAGTCAATAGTGTTTTGTAACCTCATTGTAGCTTTATTGAAGCCTCCATTGTCTCTTCTGCTGTCTCCCTGCAAAAATTTCAAATGGTAAATTACACCTTTATAGGCTATATATTAATCTCTCAGTGAATTACTATTTCTATAATATTCTACAATTATTAGTCCTTAGTTCATTTTCTTGATCTTAAGGTAGAGCTTACTGCTTAATATAGCCAAATTTATTTGAAACACTTGAAGAAGCTCACCTTGATACTCTCCATCTTTCTGCGACAGCTCATTATAGTGAGACCATAGATTATTATAGTTGGACTTGAAGCTTACATATTTCTTCTTCAGTTTTCCCCAAATGCTTGAAGAAACACCAGCTGGTATTAGGTAACTTAGCTTGATTCCCATTTTCTTATTCATGCTGAGGAGCAGCTTAGTGTGGAAATAATTCCTGTTTTTATAGGATTGTTTGTGAAGTTATAAATCTAGAAAGCAGCATGCAGCAGGAAACAAAACTGCACTTTGTCTGATCAATGTGCTCTGACATTTCCTCTTTGACACAATCTGGCCATGCCCTGGGACCTCTGAGGGCCATCTCAATCCAGATGTGCCCCCTGACCAGCTTCCATCTCCATGTTTGGATAAGGCTCAAATGCCTTTCCCTCCCCTGTTTCCATTGAAAGGAAACAAGGAT
This sequence comes from Brachypteracias leptosomus, assembly GCA_013401335.1. Lineage (NCBI taxonomy): Eukaryota > Metazoa > Chordata > Aves > Coraciiformes > Brachypteraciidae > Brachypteracias > Brachypteracias leptosomus. The sequence goes on from VYZX01033681.1 coordinate 19,745, forward strand.
GAGTAGGCTGAGGAAGAGAGACACGTCATGCTCCAGCTGATCCCTAAGTCCAGGTAACTGGAGCAACAACATCGCAAGAGGGTTATCTGCAGCCCAGGGACAACCCAAGTGCTGGAATGCCTCTTTATGTCTGTGGATATTTCCTAGACTATACTGTGAGGACTGCTTATGTGTTAAAAAACACGTCAAAACCTGATATTTGTCTTTAAAGGCCTCAGTTCCTGATGGCTATCTCTCAGGTTTCAGAAGTATTGTGTTCAATCCTGGGCTCCCCAGTTCATCCAGCAGGGAACTGCTGGATGGGGTACAGCAAAGGGCAACAAAGACAATTAGGGGACTAGAACACCTTCCTTATGAAGAAAGACAGAGGGACTTGGGGCTTTTTAGCCTAGAAAAGACTGAGGGGGAATCTTATCATAGTTTATAAATACTTAAAAGGGTGGGTGTCAGGAGGATGAGGCCAGACTCTTCTCAGTGGTGCCCAGTGACAGGACAAGAGGTAACAAATACAAACTTGAGCATAGGAAGTTCCATCTAAACATGAGAACGAACTTCTCTACTTTGAGGGTGACAGAGCACTGGAACAGGCTGCCCAGGGAGTCTCCATCTCTGGAGACATTCAAAATCCACCTGGATGCTGTCCTGTGCAACCTGCTCTAGGAGAACCTGCTCTGACAGGTAGGTTGGACTATATGATTTCCAGAGGTCCCTTCCAACTACTACCATTCTGTGATCATGTGATAGGGGAGCTCAAAACTTCTGATCAAGTTATCTTATATTGAATACTCATAAGAAGCAGCGTGTTAAACAGGGGTAGTTTTGGAAAGCTTGGCTATGTTTTAGGCAGAACCATCATACTGTAACCAGACACTACCAATCATGCTCCACTTTTTGGAGAACTAGTACTCTTAATCTTAGTGGTTTCTTCAGAAGAAGTTTATTGAAGAAGAAGCTTATTTTCCTCCTGTGTTTTCTGCAATAATATCTGCCTCCTCTTTGCACTATGTACACAAAGCCTGTGATTACTTTGAGGGAGATTGTTGGAGGGAAAGGAAATCAAATGGGAAAATTCTTATAAGAATGACGTAGAAGCTCGATTTCCAGATGAACAGCAAAAAGCACAAATCAGCTCTGAGGACAAGACTAAAACTGCCTCCAGCTTGCCCACCTGTGAGGGCTGTGCCTGCTTCTC